>JAOXYF010000005.1:4513743-4555595 GCA_028565775.1 Sternarchorhynchus goeldii
AGAGAGATAGATAGATAGATAGATAGATAGATAGATAGATAGATAGATAGATAGATAGATAGATAGATAGATAGATACTTACTTAGTGGGTGTGTTCATGTGTGTCTGCTGCGGTGGGTGTGTTCATGTATGTCTGCTGCGGTTCAGTTACCCAAGCAGGTCCTGCCGTCTGCCGCCAGCTCCCAGCCAACCCTGCAGCTGCATCGGACCTGTCTGTCAGCGCCCAAAGAGCAGGCATGCGCACAGCCCCCATTCCGCAGGGCACATGAGGTGATGTCTACCAGAAAGAGAATGCACACACACATTCACACACACATGCATATGAAACACATGCACACACACACACAAAACTACACATGCACACACAAAGATCAACACGTGTACACACACGCACACACACAGCAACACATGTACACACACACACATCTACACAGTCACGCGTGCGTCACCTACTGACGCAAGTGGTGTTGAGGTGGTCCAGCAGAAGAGGACGAGGGCAGTGGCATGTGTGTCCTCCTGGAGTGTTTGTACATCCATGAGAACAGCCTCCGTTCTGCAGCTTACACTCATCAATGTCTAATACACACAGAGGAACACACACACACACAAACCATGAGAACAGCCTCCGTTCTGCAGCTTACACTCATCTATGTCTAATACACACAGAGGAACACACACACACACACACACACACACAAACCATGAGAACAGCCTCCGTTCTGCAGCTTTCACTCATCAATGTCTAATACACACAGAGGAACACACACACACACACACACCATGTATGCACAGACACACACATGTACAGACACACCAAGCACACACACATATACACATACAAACACTCGGGTACTATCCCGGTTAGGGTGCCACGTGATTCTTTGTTTACTGCCACGCCCCGTGTAATCAACTTACTCTCCCTGCATCATTGTTCTTTTCCTTTTTTCTGTCTTTTACAGTTGCACTAGTACGTCACACTAGTATCCGGTTATTTTACCTGCACATAATTCAATTTCCATTTTCTTCTCCTTTGTTTCTGTGTAATTCTAATCTCATTATTCAATGTCATTCAATAAACTTCATTTATTCATTAATCTGATTCATTTTTCTGGTTCCCTGCATACATAAATATCGCCACAGAAGCAACATCATTACTGCACTTGTTACAGTTTCTAAATCAAGACCTGTTTCTCAAGTTCAATAACCAAAATTGTTCAATTTCCCATTGTGTTATTACTATAGGAAATGACACACACTCACAAACAACACACACACTGCAAGCAGTTCTCTAAGCAATTCACTACTTCACTGTTGCAGTTTGTGAATGCAATCGTGTGTGTGTTAACCTAAAGGCCATGTGTGTGTTAATCTAAATTTGTCCCTAAAGACCAACAATATTCACAACAACGGAATCCAACCGCTCAATCCAAGGAACACTAAAGAAGGACAAAACCATCCCAGGACAGCATCCGAACCACGCAGTATGGATGAGAGAGTTCGTTTATGAGAGAGTTCCTGAGGAGAGCCGAGAGCTCGATCTGAGGTGGGCCGTCGTGATTCTTGCTCGGAGTGCGGGTGTGTGCTCCCAGGTTTCACCGTGTTGTGTAGCTTTGCACCCACCCACACAGCTGTGCTTGTCGATGTGCAGCTGATATCCTCGACGGCAGGAGCAAAGAAAGGAGCCCGGCGTGTTGGAGCAGAGCTGCTCACAAGTTCTGTTCACGTTCATGCACTCGTCCACATCTGTGGTGGGGGGGGTGTTTTGTTATAGAAAAACAAACAAAAAAAAACACAGTGAGAGACATACATGAGATTAACCAGATATTACTGAAATAAAACAGAGTGTGCAGGACATGAAAGGAGAGGTTTTGTAAATGTCATTACCGGCGCATCTCTTCCCGTTATCAGGCACATCAGTGGATTATGTTTGGGTGTGAGAGCTGGTTCACCTGTACAGTTGTGCAGGTCCTCGGTCAGTGTGTACCCTGCATCACACACGCAGCGATACCCGCCGGGCAGGTTGGTGCAGCTGTGATGGCAAGAGCCGCCGCCCACCGCGCACTCGTCCACGTCTGCCAACACACACACCAGCAAGGAAACACACAGCAGGGGTGTGAGGGTTAGGCCCCGTGCACTAGAACTGCGAACTAGTGGTATGCATTAGCAAAATTGCACTAACACTGTGAACTAGCAGCGTGCACTAGCGGCGTGCACTAGCGGCGTGCACTAGCGGCGTGCACTAGCGGTGGTCCTGGACTGACCACTGACCGTAGCAGGAGTGCCCGTCACCACTGTAACCCTGCAGACACTGGCAGAAGTACGAGCCCGGGACGTTCCCGCAACGGGCGTTGGCATCACAGCCGTGCACACCCAACACACACTCGTTCACATCTGCACGTGTGCGCACACACACACACACACACACACAGTATAATTCAATCTATTGCCACAGCAAAAAGTACAATTATGGATCATAATTGTTGAGGGGGGAGGGGCAACAATTATGATGCAAATTAAACAGAACACATAATGGCTGTGTCCACTTTCCCATTTTATATTTTATTCCCATTTCATTCCTATTTTATATTAAACAGGGATGGCGCCAAGCATGCAAGCAGGACGCATTTTTCACCTGTGCAGTGGGTCCCGTTACCACGGTAACCCCGCGAACACACACACTTGTAGCTCCCTATAGTGTTCTCACACTCCCCTTGATCAGTGCACGCGCCTTCCAGCTGGACACACTCATCCACGTCTAGGGAGGAACAGCAAACATGAGCCGGAAAACCCGAATGATTCCAAAAAAAAAACCAAGCAAGCAGGAAAGACTTTGTGCGGTGGAGGGACTGCAGGGTTGGTTTTATTAAGATTTTCTTGGATGAATGTGACGCACTGCGATACCTTCACATATGTGGAAGCCAGGACACAGAGGACCTAAACAGAGCATGCGAAAGAGAGAAAAAGAGAGAGAGAAAGAAGAATCGATACAATGAAGCGGGTGCTGAAGCAGGCAGGGCAAACAGCTTCACGGGAGGGAGATTCGAGCAGCTGTCGCATGGATCGCTCAGGTCTCGCACTGCTGGGTCACAGATGCAAAGCGTTTACAGTTTTCAAAGAGTTTTAAGGGCCAGAGGGCATGGAGAGCCATCATTTCATGATTTTCATGATTTCGTTCTGATTTCATGAACGTGCATTAGTTTAACAAACTGTTTACCAAAGCCTTCAGGAGTTGAGCTGGGTGTGTTAGTAAAGTCTGAGGATAAACTGGGCAGTAGCACTTTTGAAGGCCTGGTTTGGCCACTGAATGAAGCACAGGTTTCAGTTTTTCACAAGGAGGTGCAGAGACGAAAAGAAAGTAAAACCACACACACACACACACACACACATTCTTATACCATACCGTCCCCACCCACTCACACACACCATACACATGGACACACCCTCTCACACACACATTGTTACATACAAACACACACATAAAGGCACACATACTCACCAATACAGGCTGCCTTATCTTCTCTGAAACCAGTCTGACACACACATTTGTAGCTACCCTCTGTGTTCACACAAACATTCCCAAGCTCCCTCCTGCAGTTCTCCTCATAACTACACTCATCAACATCTGTGGTAAAATAAAAATGATAAATAAATACAAAATCAGGCTGTATAACACATACAGATAACACACAGTAACATATAGATAACACACAGTAACATACAGATAACACACAGTAACATATAGATAACACACAGTAACATATAGATAACACACAGTAACATACAGATAACACACAGTAACATACAGATAACACACAGTAAGCAATGGCAGATGACAATAACACATGTATTACACTTCACAAAGGCATGGACCCACCAACACAGTTGTGTCCATTAAGTGCTAGGACAAATCCAGTTGGACAATGGCAGGAGAAGGAACCGGGGCTATTTTTACACTCCGCCCCCTTCCCACATGCCTGCAGACCAGTTATGGCAGCTAATGAACACTCGTCTATATCTACAACACACACAAGAACCACGTTGTTAAAGAGAACCTTAACAATTCAGTTAGTCTTCTAGTCAACATGTCACTGTCTAATCATCACACTGCATTAATCTTTCAAGGAACTGTTACGTGTTTAAAATAATCAAATAGTTTTTAAAGAGCTTCATTACACGAGAACTTCTGGATGATATTAGTGAATGAAATGCACTGAAACATTTGGAACCAACAAGGTTATGGTTTTAAAATCTACTTGCTACTTATTTACTATCACAATCCTAAATGCTCTACCAAAAAATCAGAAGTACCTTGGGACTTAATGACAATCACATTTATGTGTACAATTAACTATACAATGCAGTCTGAACCTGCTTACCGTGACAACCCCCAGAGCTCATCAGGTAACCACGGAGACAGCTACACACGAACGAGCCTGGGGTGTTGGTACAGCTGCTGTGATTCCCACATGGTCCTGGGTCTGTCTGATCACACTCATCAATATCTACCATAACAGCAGAGAGAGAGAGAGAGAGAGAGAGGGAGAGAAAGAAAGAGAGGGAGGGAAGGAGGGAGGGAGAAGGAGCAGAAGAGAGAGTGAGATAGAGAGCAGACATGCCTTATTATGAAGAGACAGACTCCATTCAAAGTGAACACGCACCACTGTGCAGCACATTATAAAGGTGGTTAACAGAATTAACTCCCAACACTATGCGTGTCTTACCCCGACACTCTGCTGCCCCACTCCGAGAATACCCTACAGCACAGGAGCAGTTACCGCCCCCCATGTGCACCTGGTTACCTTGGCAACCACTGATCAGGCTAGGGGCTGGCGAGGTGGGGGAAGGCCCTGAGGACAGAAAAAAGGACTTTAGTGAAGGACATGGCAACCAGCCAGTGCACATGAGTGGATATGCATGTGTGTTACCTGTAACATGTGTACGCATGTGTGTTACCTGTAACAGGGGCAGTAACGTTGCTATGGACAAGCTCTATTCTCTCAAGTTGATTCTGTTTAGAAACACACAGACACGGAACACAACTTTTCAGACCCCGGCTTTGTCTCTCGTTTTTCAGATTCTTTCTGTTGCCATTAGACTAAATGGATCAAATTAACTACAAAGCAAAATCTGAAATGTACAAGAAAGCGTCAAGCTGACTTAAATCACAACAAAGCTGAAGGACCTGGTACTTGGTCTGTGTGTCGGGGTGTTTGAGCACTTCATTGTCCTCTTGGCCAGTGGTGAGACAGTTAGCAGCACACTGGATTATTAGCAACTGAAGGAATGAAAATCCCATCCTAGAGGCAAAGATATTTACAGGATCTTAAAAATAAAATAGCCCCTAGTTTTGGCAAATGGCAGATATTAAATCTCTGTATCAGATACACCTATACAAAACAATAAAGTAATAAGAAGTCAGATTAAAACGAAGCTATTACTACTGCTACTACTACAGACACCCCCAAACCGCGGTTCCCAGCAGGTCTTGAGGTCATGCTTAAGCGCGTGCCCAGACATGACGGTAAAGCAGCCTGTTATTACCGATAACCCCCGCATCGCTGTCTTCAAAGAGTTTATAACTCACGCGCGTATTTTATAAACAAAAAACCGTCCTGTAGCTTAGTTTTCACTGTTCGTACAAATTAGTTCAAGACACATTACTAATCTCAGTAACTGAACGAAACTTTACTTCTTTCTGTAAGAGAACTGAACTTAAGAGGCTGGAGATATAGTGCATGGATTGACTCTCCGTCTCTCACTGATACAGTGAAGAAATATTTCATGCAAAACAAACTAACACATCTTTAGAGGAATCATTTAAATTTCAAAAGACACCCGGCGCAAGATAACACACCTGAAAATAACGGGGATTCGGGGTGAGCAAACTTCCTCGAGCCTGGCGTGCGAATCTGCTGAGGGTAGAACTATACTGGTTCCACATCCTGTACTTTAATTGTGTACTTCCCATTCACGTCCCGACACGAACCTCTAAAATGATTCGAGGAACAAGCGGAGATAGTTACCATCACTTTACAGTTACCGTTCTGCAGAATGGGATTCTCGTTTCAAATCGTTATATACCCAATATCCAGCGATCCTCACACTCACGAGGAATATAGACCGGAACTATTTAATAACTATTCCCTAAAATCTCGATTCTTCAGTTATGTTTGTAACTACACTATGCTCCAAATTCCTGTTTGTTTTTATCTTCAGCAACCATATTACAATGCGGATGTTATTACTGACAAGTGCAACGGCTTTACTGATATTTTGAAAAGATCACAAAATACGTTGTTACTAATTATTATAAAATGTAAACATAAATAATAAAAACTTATTTAGTGGGTCATAATGATCGCAAAATAGAACTGTTATATTTGCTTCATGGACAGATAATGATAATGTTAAAATAAAAGCAATAAAAAAATGTACAGATCAAGTTACATATTAATATATTAATATGAGGCCTTTGAGATGACGTCAAATCTCTATTAAACCGCATCCATTAAAAGTCCATTAATACTTTCTACCTTTATTTCGTTTGAACATCCCAGTACTGCTATTTGTGGTACACCTATGTTCATCTTTATAGAACCTCCTTTTATGGATGCACCACAGCTTCTCAGTAGGGTTGACATCAAGGGATGATGGTCACCACCTTTGTTCTCTTTTTATGCCCATAGCAACCTTTTATAGCATAGCAACCTTGCAGAGGTCATTTTGAAATCCTTAGGGGGCCTAAGGGGGCCCTACCACCTCCCAGTATTCCAGACCAAAATTCCCAATGTCAGAACATAGTGGCTATCCAGAAGTCCATCTATCTGGACCATCCAGTGGAGTGTGGAATTCATCCGTGCTATTAAATCTGTTTGTACATGTAATTCTGAGTCCATTGCAAACATTTCTCTTTGTGAGATTTGATTCGGTGTGACCAAAATACAGTAGTGTGTGGAGGATCCTGGAGTGAGAGGTTAGGGAAACTCGAGAGACGGCAGCCTCACGTACAGCATTCTGCAAATACCATCAATGTGTCGGACAGAAACATTCCTTAATAAGCCTGAATAATTTATCTGAATGATTTGAATTCGTCTAAGCATTGAATGACTTCCAAACTTTTCCAGTTTCATCTTTTTGAAATATCAATTGTTTTCATGCCTCTCATAGCTTTCATTCACACTTTGACTTCAGAAACATCTTTCTCTCTCTCCTCTTCATATTACATGAAAACTGTGATTTGCTTAATAAAGTGGAACAAATTTTTACGTGGGTTTAATTAAGATCACCTGGCAAACTAATCAACAAACCCGTCTGAGGTTTATCTAAGAAGATATGAAAACCAAAATGAACATTTTCTTTGAAAAACTAAAACTCAAATGATTAGTGTACAGAAATCCAATGATAAGCCTTGCATGATTTGGAACACAGTGCAGAGTACATCTATTTTGGTTTTGTGTGGATTAAGGGCCTGGAGAGAGAAGGTTAGGTCTGTGCTAGATTGCTGTGAAACACAGATGATGATGATAATGACACAGTCAAGCAGATCTACATGCTTCTGCAGCAGCTCTGTTCATTCTTTTATAGGTTATAGTCTCAAACCATCCAACAGCTGACTTCATCCATCCTGTTAGGCAATGTTACAGATTTCACTTCAGTTAGGACATGCTGCTTATAATGAGGATTAAGTGAATGTTAGATGACCTTCTGATAAATGCTACACCAATAGGAGAGAAGAATCCCAGCTATAATTTTGCAAGAGGAAGATGTCTAAGCAAGCTTAACTGGCTCCACCCCTTGGTGTCTAGCGTAGTTGTCTTGTATACGTTCAATAAAACTTGCATACGTTAAATAAAACTTGCCAGCCATGCTCCATCCACAGGTTGAGATAGTCACACTCCACCCACCCCAGGCTCCACCCCAACAAGCATGACATCGCCCTGCCAATGAGCCTGATCACCTGCAGAAGCAGCCCAACAGTGAGAGCCCAAATATCCACAACCAAACCTCAGAACAAGACCAGCCTACAAGATCAGAGGCAAGAGTTCCACAGCAACGAAGGAACATGACAAACTGTGGTAAGGCAATGAGATGCTAGAGTACCAAGTCCACCCCAACACTCTCTCTCTCTTGCCATTCGCCAGCATGTAGACAGACAAGTGGGACAGGGTGGATCTTTGGACCCTTCAATCTGCCTTCTCCAATGGCCCTGGGGGGCGGTGGAGGAGGGTTGGTCGAGAACAGGGGATAAATACATGCTCTTTCCCACTCTTACCTTACAGGTTTGGTTTAGTTTATAAGGTAAAGTCTTGCCAAGTGTCATGATGTTGCTAAACACCACGCTAGTGTCTGAAGTGGGATGGAAGACAACTGCTGTGACTCAGTAAGCAAAGAAAGAGGCAAAGCGAAAGAAACACATCAAAACCATCGAAAAACCTCTGAACATTTAAAAATCACTATCCATAGACTGCGCATCTTAGAACTTAGTATGCAGTACAGCAGATGAACAATGCACAACAATTTTGTACCACAATGAGACTTTCAGTTTGCCCATTTCCATTTTGAGAAGACACCAGATGGTTGAGGACTGCCTGTTTTTTTGCACATTACCATGTGTGAGCTCTAGTGTGTGTAGGAGTATGTTTGACTTTGCACTCAAGAATGAATCGGAGGCAGAAAAAGTGCAGCCAGATCACTTTATTATCAACCGTCATTTTGTCAGTAGCAGTAGTGCATGTGTGAGGGTGCCGGGAGGCGAGTGCTTCAGATCTTGTTGAAAGCTGCTACATCGACACTTTGGACCTGCAAAAGAACACGTGCTCTGGTAAGGGCTCGAATACCAATAATGTTGTAGCACTATACAAATATACACATGAATATGCACATTTAGGGATTTGCATCTCTTTGTTGCACATACGTAATCCTCAAACTTGGTAATTTCTTCTTCCAGCAGGTCTGTTCCGACTTTGTCGTCCTCGACCACACAGTTGATCTGCAGTTTCTTAATACCGTAACCGACGGGAACTAGTTTGGAGGCTCCCCACAGCAAGCCGTCGACCTGTACCGACCGCACACACTCCTCCAGTTTCGCCATGTCGGTCTCGTCGTCCCACTGCGGCGCGCGCGCACACACACACACACGGCACAGAGGGTGAGGGACTGGGCGAATAAAAAGCATGCCATGTAACGTGCGCCAGCACCTGCTGAACACCCGGCCCACTGAGCAGCTTCAGTGCTGAAGGCCTGCAGTAATGCTGTAAGCAGACTGTCCTCAGTTCAAACAATCAGAAAATTACCATGGAACAAAATGGTAACTACGATATGCTTATTGTCACAATAGGGGAGGAACAGTTGTGTGTGTGTGTGTTTTAAACAAATTTATCATATATATGCTAAACATATTTACCCCTAAACTAGTGCATGTTTGTAATCTTGGTTAACTTAACACGGGATGCCTGAGTCCTTGTGCTAAAAAAACGTGAAATTTCTGAGTACTGCTCGAGTGCGTAAAAACGTTCAGCACTTTCCCTGGTCTGGAACACCTGCGTCAAGTCATCACACACAGACAGCAAAGCCCCTGTTGAGCTGAATCAGTTAGATTAGTGAAATGAAAAGACTAGAGCATTCGTTCAGTTTGCGAGTGCACATTTAAAGCAGTGTGTTAAGCCGGAGGCGTCTCACAGGTTTGACATCCAATAGGATGGAGGATTTGGCGATGAGGGCGGGCTTCTTGGCCTTCCTGGCGGCGTATTCCTGCAGCCTCTGCTCCTTGATCCGTTCAGCCTCCTCGTCCACCTCCTCGTCACTGCCAAACAGGTCGAGGTCGTCGTCTTCTTCCGCGTCGTTTCTCGTTGGGCGTGAGGGAGGCGTTTTCTGTGGAGGCGGAGATACTTTCTGCGGGGAGCAGTTGCACAGGAGGAGGGTGGAGATAAAAACACCGCCCAGTGTGTGGGAGAGCGCCACATTTTTCTTATATTGACTCACATTAGGAGCAGTTCCGTTCACCGCTGGTGCAGGAGCCACAGGCCGCTTCTCCAGGACAGACACTCGGCTCTCCAGTTTAGACAGAGCAGAACGCAACTCCTCCACCACTGGGACAGAGAGAAGGGAGAGGGAGACACTACATGGTGAAAATCTATGTGGACAGCCCACCTAATAACTGAGTTACGGTGTTTTAGCCACACTCACTGCTATTTGGGGATACTGAGAACCAAGCAAGTGATGACCAATAAATATCATCTCATATCAACTCACAGAATGCTGCATGGTACATGTGTTTAGATTTTGTTTATTATTACTATTATTTTAATAATTTTATAAGAAATAATTTTTTGCTGTCATATCCAAGCACATCTGTAAAATACAGCATATATAATACATCTCACAAAAATCCACAACAATCTAAGTTTTACACAAACAATTCACAAAGTACATGTAATTACAGAGTAGGAGAGAGGGAGGGAAGGAGAGAGAGAATGAATTTGTATTCTGGTTGATATGGCAGAGAGCTGCCTATTAGGTCTGGTGGTCAGAGCACACGTTCATCACCTACAGCACGCGAGAGCGAGAGTTCTTGCTGTCCCCAGCCCTGGTCTCACCTTTGTGTAGACTCCGGTTCTCCAGTTCCAGGTTCTTCATCCGTGCGAGTATTTCTCCTTGTTCAGCACTACTGCCTGCAACAGTCTGAATGAACACAGACGCACAATCACACACACACACACACCTGAAAAATTGCATCACTGATTGGTCAAATGTCTAATTCCACCAGGACAGTATCCTATGGTACACATTATAAGTAAAGACAAGTAATGACAAACATCCAAACACCACACACTGGACTTTTGCATTTACACACACAGCAAATTAAGGTAGAGAGAATGCATCCGACTACAGCTCACACAACAAATAAATAAGGTTGTGTTTTCTTTCTTTTGGTCTTTTTTTCTAAACACAGTATTTCTTGGAAGCTTTTATTTGGCTTGTGTGAATGTCTACCGGAAGCAAAGCAAACAACACGAACAGCATGCAAGGAAGAAAAGAGAGTTCAAACATCTCCACAACACAACACACATGAACAACCATGTCCGCTCCACAGGAACCGAATGTGCTCAGATGAACAACAGGTATGTCTGTCACTCTGGTCAATCACACAGACACACAAACACACTTACAGCAGAACTGTGGGAGGGGTTTAGGGTTTTATGGGCGGAGCCTCTAGTTGGATGCAAGGTTGTCTTCAGCTGAGGGAAAGAAGCCGTATGGAGATAAAGGAGTAAACCAGCAGTCCACAGAGGGGGCCAAACAAGTCGCACTCACACTGGCGCTGAGGACTTCCCCCCCCAACCCTCACACATACACCACCAGACGAAAACAAAGACGTGTCACGTTTAACCCTGGCAGTGGTGCACCGGGAGTCACTCACCCCAGCAAGGGACTTCTGGATGTTCTCACGTGCCCGGGCGATGTCCTGGAGAATACTGTTCGCTCCCGAGTCCTGCGTTTTAACAGGGAGGCGCTGGGTTTGAGCTTTGGTCAGCTCTTGGTGTGTGTGTGTGGACACGCGCTGGAGTGGAACGTGAACATACCTGCGCAGGCAGTGCGGCAGGGCCGTTCAGCCTCTCGTAGTATCTTCGTTCAGCCTCGTCGTAGCGAGGCTTATCAAACCAGATCCTCTCATGTGACAGGAAGTTCACTCCAGTCATTCTGCATGCACAGAGCAGAGCAGCTGGATCAGATCACCCCATACAACAAACCCACGTCACACAATCATGACACTGCAACACCTTCATATGTCCAGCCCACGTCATGGTAGGAGAACTCGAACAAAACAAACGGAAACTGAGAAAACGAAGGTTCAAGAAAGATGTCAAATCCAGCAATAAATAAACTAATCAATAAAATAAATCCAGGAAATACTCAATAGTGAAATCAAGGATGGGTGTAAGGAAGGCAAATCAAAAGAATGAAGAACAAAGTCACATGGAATGTAATGATGAAAGGAAGCAGCGTGGAGGGGATTCAGGTCGCTGCATGCAAGATTACCTCAAGTACTGTGCCAAGTATCATAACTGAATAATCTAATGAGAGCTGCATGTGCGGGTGAGGCAAAATGGGTTTCATTTAATGTGAATGCGTGAGTATACAGAGTGCCAAGTCATACTTCAGTGAAGAGCTACTATGGACTACAGCAGTTTGGATGGTTTTGGTTGATATGGCTTCGTAGAAACGGTTCTCCGCCTCCGCATAACGACTGCGGTCTAGCCACACCCTTTCACTGTCTGCATGCAGGAAATGATGCCAAACTGCACCACGTTCTTTCTTGAAGGCACCGTCGTGAGGTGGAGCTTCCTCGGCTTTGTCGAGCTTGGTCTCCTTCGGGTCGGTGCCGTTCTTGACTCGAAGATCTGCGGGCTCTTCGTCGACAGCAACAGGCTTGCAGCTGAGCTCATTCTGCCGGTACAGGTTCTGATAAAAACTCGCCTCTGCTCTATCATACAAAGTCTTCTGAAGCCACACCCCCTGCAGCGGTGCGGGTAAGAAGGGTAGGCCATTAACTGGTTTTGACGCAGGAGTGTGAGGAGTTGGGCTTTGGGAAATGTAGCCCTCGTCATGCAATGCGCTGGAGGACGAGCTGTTGGGTAATAACTGGAGAGAGCTCGGGGCGTTCGCTGAATTTGGCCGTTTGGGACGCTGAGCTTCAAAATGACTCTCGGCTTGGTCAAAGACGGGCTTGTTCACCCAGACAGTCTGCACCATGTGGTGGCAGGCCTCCTGGACCTCATGGCGACAGGCTTCCTGGTTTCTCTGGGAGCCTGAGCTGGAGGTGCTTGCAGGGGCGGTGGTCCCGTTCTGACACTCCTGCAGCCTGGCGTAGTAGCGGCTCTCAGCTCTCTCGTACGCGCCGCGGTCCAACCACACGGCGGCGCACTCGGAGCGCAGGCCCTGCGTCAGCGCAGCCGACAGGAGGCCCACGGCGACCTCAGTGGTCTTGGGCTGATCCGCATCGCCATTTACCAGACCCCGCTCAGGCATTGTCTTGTGTCCAGAACAGCAGGAAAGCAGGGAAGGAACAGAAAACAGGAGAGGGAAGAGAAGCAGAGTGACAGGTACTAAAGTATTAGTGACGAAGATCATTCAAGAACAAGAGGTACGCATGCAAAGACTGGGGTGTGAAAGGTAACTCCAATGTGTTGATTCCATGCTCTCTGCCTCGACAGGAAAACAGGAGGAAAAACGAAACATCTGATGCATAACACAGAGGTGTCAGCAGCACAAGAAATGTTGGAACACAAAGAAACCTCCCAGAGAGGTAAGTAATCCTTCACTACAGAGCCTAGTCTGTCCTAACATAACCTGATTCATCTGACCAGTTCATTATCAAAACACATCAACTGAAGATAGTGGGAAGCTCAGGAATACTACTCAACTAGAATTGAGAAAGGCAAGAGATACAATACATCTGAGCCAAAACAGCCAATTATGTAGTGGTGGTAATCTGACTGTTCATGCACTGTTTGTAGACACACAAATGATACTGATAAAAATATTAACTCACCTTTTGTTGCAAGTAACAATAGAAGCCACACAAATGGTCCTAATATGAATTTAATTTGTTCTTTTCACACAAGCAGCATCAGGAAATAAATCAGAAAACATTTCAACCAGAATTGTATTTTTTAATGTTTGAGAATATTTTAGGTTTATGTAGTACATTTCGAATATTACGTTAACTGAACCATATAATACTAAATTGATAAGACTTGATAGTACAAAATTGATCAGAATGGAGGAATGAAAATGTCATAACCTTAACTATTTTTTCTTTTCGTTTTCGCGCTCACACAAAGGTCACCGATAAAAAACTGACGTGTCAAATCCACAACCACACAGGCTTGCGCCTGGACCACGCTGCAAAGGTACAAATTAGCTAAATTTTTTTAATAGGCTTATATTTTCTTAACGACACATTGTAATTATATTTGCGGTTCAGCATAATGGCATGTATGGTTCGTTTATAACATACGAAATAACGATACCGAAATAATATCGGTACGACATAATACAGGATCAAAAAGTGCGCACACCCATTATCTCGTTTCCATGCTCGAGCGCGAGGGTTAGCCAGTAAACGCTAGTTACTTAACTCGCTAGCATAGATCAGGTATTGGTAAAGAGCTAGCTTAGCTAGCCAGCCACTGTACGCTTCACATCACAAGAAAATACACGAACCGCTGTTTTTTTCAGCTTTAGGTCGAATATGATATTTTGCCATAGCTAGCTAGCGTTTTCTTTATTGTAGACATACAGCATTATACCGGCTAGAATTCATGTAGGACAGCAGCCCATCTTGTCTAATTAAGATAATGGGGAAAAAACCATTAATTTAAGATCTGTAAATTAACGACGTAGAGTCATACCCCTTGAGTCTACTGACAGATACTCACTTTTCGGTAATTTTGTGGATATTTTGTTGAGAATCGTGTGCGTGTCTTGCCAAGAGAGATCCAACTTACAGACGAGAGCTTGGACGTGATGGCGTGACCATTCGTTAGAGCGCACGGGGGCTGCTGTAATTTAACCCGAAATTATTTATTTAACCCGAGTCAGACAAATATGATACACATTCACTTCATGTTTCAAACTATACTAATATTTATATGCACCACACTCGTAAAAAGTACATTTATTGTTTGCTTTACACACTGCCTCAAAGGTGGTATAGTCCTTCGCAGGTTCTCACCACGACTGCGCGGTTATGACGCATTTCAATCAGGAAATGCTTAATTTCTTTAAAGTGAGTTTCAGGTTTGTCTCGTGGTGGGAGGAAGTCCCTCCCACCTCGACCTTTACATTATTAATTTTAAATAAAAATTACCTTTACGTTATAAATAAAATTCAGACAAACATGTCATCAGCAGAAGTTTATCGTAAAGTATTTATGTACAACTTGGTTGGTTCCTTTGGCTTTTGTGTATATCTTCTCAAAATCACAAATCACTGTTGCATCTCTCATTTGCAAAATATCCATCTTTTTTAAGAATAAGACTAGTAACCTCAATAAGTAAACTTTTAACGTTCAACTGAACTGCTTTGGGCAGTCTATGGAATTAATCTCACGGCACTTCACACCAGGAATTCTTTATGTGATTGGAAGTTCTGCGCAGATAAATGAACAATTTCCTAATTTCCTGCTTCGTTGCATTTCTGGCCTCACAGCAGTACCTTTTATCGTCCAGTCTTCAAAACACTCGTACTCCTGCCATACTTCCATCTTTACATCTTCCCCTCACTCTAGCATCTTATCCAGTCTCTCCCTTCTTTATCTCTCTCTCTCTCTCTCTCTCTCTCTCTCTCCGCAACTGTCCCTCTAGTTGTTGTTACTTTCCTCCACCTGTTCCTTGCTCGCGGTTATTTGCGTCCAAGCTCCCGTGCCCTCTCCGTGGCTGCCTCCACGGCCTCTATGGTGGCTGCCCTGAGCCCTCCCTTCTCCAGCGCATGAAGCCCGTACACCGTGGTCCCGCCCGGGGTGCACACCTCTGCTCTCAGCTGTGCCGGGTGCTTCCCTGCGTCACGCAACA
The DNA here is from genome assembly GCA_028565775.1 of Sternarchorhynchus goeldii. Classification (NCBI taxonomy): domain Eukaryota; kingdom Metazoa; phylum Chordata; class Actinopteri; order Gymnotiformes; family Apteronotidae; genus Sternarchorhynchus; species Sternarchorhynchus goeldii. The sequence continues at coordinate 4,529,319 of JAOXYF010000005.1, forward strand.
ACAGTCCTGCGCCCTGCCGGTTCAAAAGCAGCATTCGATGAGTAACCAAGCAACCTGCTCCATTTACCGTCACGGTTTCGTTGTGCTGTTCTAGTATGCGGCTGTATGGAAGCTTACCAGTATGGTCTGGGCTGCTATGCGTTGAGCCAGCACACTGGGCATTCCCATTTTAACAGCTCCATCAGCCAGAGCCTCAGCGAACACATACACCTGGAGGTTAAAACTGCTATTACCATCCATCCAATATAGCTGAATTGCATACTGAATATAAATGTGCTTTCAAACAATGTTTTCCCATAGTTTTTGTGTTATTATGCATAGTATGGGAAAGCATAAAACAAGTACTAAGGTTTTAGTTTGTGGGAAAAAAATGTTCAAATTTAGTTTCCCAGTCATATCTTTTCCTCTTGTGAGCTTTGTAATGATTAGCTTCTCGTGTCAAACACTAGAGCAGTCATACTCACAAAAGCCACACCACTGCCACTCAGGCCTGTGTGGGCGTCGATCCAGGCCTCAGGTCCGACCTCCACCAATCCACAAGGTGAGAGGAGGTTCTTTAGCAGAGATCCCGCCTCTTGGCTGGCCCCTGTTCCACAGGAGAGGAGCAGGGCCCCTTCCTGAAGCATGCACGGGAGGTTTGGCATCATGCGTATTACACACGATCTGCCTGGCAACAGCTACAAAGAGAAAGAAGATGAAAAGACAACCAAGACACAACACAGCCCAGCGAACCTGCTGTGGTATTGAGAGGTAATTAATAAATCGCATTAAGTAAATATGCATAAATTAAGTTCACACCTGCTCGAGTGTTTCCAAGGTGATCCCAGCTGCCATGGAGACAAGAATGTGTTGTGGAGTGACATGCTCTGAGATACTAGTTAGGACTGTAGAGATAAGGTGTGGTTTGACTGCAAGGAAGATCAGACGAGAGCGCTGAACCACTTCCTCATTTGAATGTGTGACTGCAACTCCCATGACCTACTGGGACAACCACATGATCAAAAATGTTGGACACCAAAACATGACAATTAAAAAACAAAGAGATATTTATAAGCCCTAAAAGTCATCATTACAACAACAATCTTTTACATCCCTGAACACTTCCGTGCATCTGTTCAAAATAGTGTGGGCTGAGAAAACTAGTGCTGACCAGTTGATATCACCAATCCAGAATCCATTATCTCTGGTAAAAATATAAAATGTGTGACATGAAAACTTTGAACTGGTTCTCATATTCTTAAAACCAGGAACAAAATAATGCTGATTTTTAAGTACGGTGTACAGCTGTGTTGTCAGATGTGTGTAATATACCTGGAAACGAGGAAAGTTGTTCTTGGATGGAGCACTGACTATCACATTAGAGGGAAGAACTTCATCTACCAAAACAAAAAAACAGCTTGGCTCTTCAAAATAATATAAAAAGATTTTATACAATTTCTTGCATGCAGCCTTGTGTCATTGGTGACCTAGTGATTTAAGATTCAGAAATGCATACAGAAGCAACTTCATGACAGATTATGAATCTTCTCATGACTCTTTTTTTGCAAGCATGTTACTAGCTACTAGAATACAGCTCAAACGTCTTTGGAACAGTTTTGCCTCCACGTCTTGATACCCCTCATTTCGGCGCTGCGCTATTGTTTAATATCAGGGCTCAGATCAAAGTTCTAAGATCAGATCTAAACTTTGCAAACGTCTTGATTTATATATTTAAAAATGAAAGCAGAATTTAACTTTTCTTTATCTGCTTATTTATCGCATGATTTAATTACGCCACCTACAGCACTAAAATAGTTAAATGTATAACTACCTGATTTAAGGATGCCCTGCGCTATACCGAAAGCCATGTTTCCTGCACCAATAAACCCAATATTCAACTGGGATAAGTCGTCCATGTTATCCTGAAGAAAGAAAGGAGTCTAATTTCACATTCAGATAACGTTTATCACATTTTCTTTATCCATAGCTAGCTAGGTAAATAATTATACACCGATTAATGATACATTACAAATTAGGATCAAATAATCATAAATAATGATACACCAATTTTGCATTTAACAAACGACAGTAACCCTCTTAGCTAGTATGCTTGTTCATTATTAGCATACTTACAATAGTAGACAAACTGTTACAAAGTCTCTGCTTGTTATAATGTGCACTCTTCCGTAAGACGTTTAATGAATTGTGAGATAGCTAACTGTGTTATTTGAATTTACGTCGGAGAAGACCATTCTCTGACAGAACTGACGCATATTCTTCTTCTGCGAATTCAAAAAGCGAAGAGAAGAAGACACTGCCACCTGCTGTACAGGAGCCAAAGATGGCAATGTGTGGCATCAAGGTAGAGCTAGTTATGAGTCTGACTTCATTCCTCCCTTTATGTAAGAAATGACTGCAAAACGCCAGAGGGCGCCCGCTAAAAATAGCAACGAAAGCAAACGTGTATAGTTTGTTAATACAGCAAACGGGCTTCGGGCAGAAGGGCCATAGACTGTAATCCTGCTACTGAACACTGATTGGTTGGTGAGCTAACGCTGATTTTGCATTTAATGTTAGAGTCCTACTGACCAAAAGCCGTTTGCCATATAAAAAAGGAAACGTCAAGGTAAATTTTCTCTGCTATCTTTAGTGTAATACATAATTCTACTCTCCATCAGTAGAGGAAGACCCTGGCCAAGTGGTTAATGTTCTAGTATTTTCACTTTACTAAGCTACCTGATTCAGCTCAACAGGAGCTTGCTGTCTGGGTGATGAGTTGAAACAGGTGTCCCAGTGGTAGGTAGGTAGGTAGGTAGGTAGGTAGGTAGGTAGGTAGGTGTGTGTGTGTGTGTATTTTATAATAGCATAGGATAGCATTGAGACAGCTACAGAAAGCTCATATTAAGTTCATTGTCACTAAAGGTGATTAACCAAAAAAGTTCACTTTTTTCCATAACAAACGTTCCTCATTTAAGCCTTTTGTTCTGGATATGGTACAGTAAAATGTTTGTTAAATATATTTTATTTATTGTACCAGCAGCCATTCATTCAGACCTTCATACATTCAAATTAAGCTAATTTCCAAACAGTTCACAAATATTTTTCTGAGAATTGTAGAAAAGCAGCCTCACAATAAAAATACAGAAAGCAAAGATGCATCCATTATAACATACAGAGCTTTTATACAAACAGACTTCATCAAATTTAAAAGAACACCAAGGTTGTCGTATAAAACATTTTATATAATATATATATATATATATATATATATATATAGAGAGAGAGAGAGATGGATATGTATATACCCCCCCACCCCACAACTTTGACAACTTTGACCCTTCTCAGTTGCAGAAGGGTGAAACAGGTACACAGAACATTTTTGAAAAGTATGAAAACACAGAGCTATGGTGATAGACTGGCCAGTGATACTCTCCAGTGATAATTATTTCAACCAATTTATTATTAAGTTCTACTACCTTATTCCCTCTTAATGATTTTTGAACATTAAAAAACTACCATTACCAATATATAAAACTGTCCATTCAATACTTCAGCTGAAGTATTACTGTATCGCTAAAAGCTATCTAGTAGTTGGACTGGAACATGTAAAAACTCTTCATCATTTGCGGGCGATGTCATAATTGTTCACAAACCAATCACAGGTCTCCTTGATGGCTGAGGAAAGAGAGTGGATGTGGTGAAATCAACTGAACATTTCCTATACATTTATGTTGTTGTAGATGGACCAGTGTGTGTGCGTGCGTGTGTGTGTGTGTGCGTGCGTGCGTGCGTGCGTGCGTGCAGTGCTACACACCTTTGTGAAAGGGTGTGAAGGTGAAATCAGGAAGATACTTGCGGAGCTTCTTGTTGCTGGCCGTTTTCTTAAATTGACCATCAGCTTTACTCGTGTCATACTGAACACATTAAAGGTTAAGGGTGACCTGCCACTTCATGAGGCACTCGGAAATCGAGTGTAGAAGGCAGCTGTTACTGTTGCCACGGTCTTCCACTGCGTTTGTGAACTTGTGAAGTCCAGTACTGCAGGACATCTCACACGCGAGGACAAATAAAGGATACAGACACTTCTCCTCTGAACTCTAAGGCTTGGACAACTGCATCAGCAGCTTCCTTGATGGACACCTCATCCTCTTCTCCAACTGAATGCGTGTGATGGAGAGAAGGTTGAGAAAAAGGAAAGAAAAGAGAAAAATCTTTAGAGATTAGGTAAATTTCAGGATTTGCGTTTTTCATTGTATGTATTGTTATATAATGATAACACGAACACGTGTGTGTGTGTGTGTGTGTGTGTGTGTACCTGATAGTATGATAGGTTCCACTTCATCATATTCTCGCAGTACCCAGAGAAAGAGGCGAGCCAGATCCAACGAATAGATGAACTGCCGCAGTGGACGGCCAGAACCCCAAACCTGCAGAGCCGTGCCCTCCTCTAGCACACGCGCACACACACACACACACACACACACGGTCAAGTCTGAAAGTGTTGCCTGAATGTAGCTATTCAGAGATCATCTGTGTTGATGTTTTAACCATGTATAGCCTACAATATGTATAAAAATTTTTCCTCTAGGAGAAGTTATAGGTTTTTGTCCACTAGATGGCGAAGCTCTACAAACGAGTCACTATTGATACAGCTTTTATAGTTCGCAGCATAGTTGAAAGTAATTATGTTGCAAAACTTGTAGCACCTGATCTGAGAACTTGTAAAGTAAGAATTTTTAACAGAACGGAATTCGTGATGGTGATCAATTCCTACAAGAGTTTCGTTCTAAACCTAAACTGGCCAACGCACGCATTAACGCGACTGCAATCAATCAATCAATTAAATAAATAAATGAAAAGCTGCACAACTTTTGGTTAGGTACTAAACTCTGCAAGAGGGTAACTCCAAGTTGACCTTTAAGAACTGAACTACAGATACCCAACAATCAATGATGTCTGAATTATTACTATGATTAAGCAAAACTCTTGAATCGCTTTTAGTGATGAGACTCTACTTTTACTTTTTCAGTCCCACGGATATTTATTGCTCTGAAATGCTCACGTTACCTCACTAAGTACAGCTTCACTAAGATTGAATTTACTGGGAGTAAACAAAACACTGGTCCAGCAGCAATGCCCAGTGCACGGCCACGTTGGTCCTTCAGAACAGATTCAGTGCTTTACTTAATACTGTTCACACCAGTGTTAACAATGTGTGTTACACCTCTTTATTACTGCACTAGAGGAGTTTGTAAACTCCTACATGTCCATAGAACCTTTTCATAGTCCATTTTCACTGAGCAGATAAACATCCAAACACTCCCTCAGTCCCTTTTACTGCCTACCAGTTCTACAACAAAGCAGAGAAATCTAATGACAGGTGACAGGTGAGAAACAAAGACCCTGCTGAAGTGGTTGAGAGCTTTTTTGTAAAACCTTCTCCATGGAGCTGTGGTAAACTTTTTCTTTTCTTTTTAAAAAGACACTACTATGCTTATTTAATTTAATATTTTTACACTAGTACTTAAGAAAATTGTTTATGCTACAAACTGCTGTGAATAAAACATTTTGGACTTTACTGTAAACAGTAAAGCAGTCCACCAGCCAGTGCTTTTAAATCAGAGTTGGTCTACATTTTTAATAATGTTTTTGAGCTTAGCCTCAAAACACTTTTGTAATGTGCCATGTTTAAACCAAAGTGGGAAAAAAGAGAGAGAGGAGGAGGGGGAGTGATGAAGGGAGAGAACAAGGGGGAAGAGGAGGAGAGGAGAGGGAGGCGGGGGGTTGAAGAGAGAGAAAGGGAGGAGACATGACAGAAAAAGAGATGGAGGGAGAGAGAGGGATGGCTAGAGGGAGGGAGAGACAGGGGAAGGAGGGAGGGATAGAGGAAGAGAGAGAGGGGAGAGAGGAGAGGAGAGAGAGAGAGAGAGAGAGCGAGCGAGAGAGTGAGAGAGAGAGAGAGAGAGAGAGAGAGAGAGAGAGAGCGAGCGAGAGAGAGTGAGAGTGAGTGAATTCTCTTACTCTGTGCTTTGTAAGTCTTGTGTATAAGTCCTGGAAGAACATGACCATCCTCTATGTTGAAGTTGTCATGGGGGCCAAACACATTTGTAGGGATAACAGCTGTGTACCGCCGACCATATTTTTCAAAATATGCCCTGCACAAACATAGTAGAATTGTGAGTATGGGTTTAAATACACGACCAATAACAAAGAGTAACAAATTCAGACAACCCTTTAAAGCAATGATTTATCTGTTTGGTCTGTGTTATTTGATTAGGCATTGTTTGACATGGAGGCCCAATTGCCCTCCAGGCACTTTTACATCAAGGCAAGTGTGTGAATGTACCAGCACATGTGTTAGGGATCTGCATTTCTGTAATCTTCAAATACTACAGTCAGACAAAGCACTGATTTTGCCTGTGCACCTATCAGAATAAATGCTAACTAAACAAATTCAGATCCTTTTGCAGACAAATATGCAGACAAAAATAAATATTACATGTTACACAAACACTAATGGCACAGTTATTTAGCTAATCTCTCCCCCCCCCACTGAAACTAAAGTTAGAACTGAAATTGGACGTATTCCAGCAAACACGTAGACAACTTTAGCCACTAGATATATCATTTCACTTTAAATCCTATAAGCAATTATTCTGACTGCTCACACATTTCATGTGGGAAGCATAAATGAACAGTCGTTACAAAAACTACACGTTGTTGTTGATTATGGTGTACGCGTAAAGCCAGACGTACAAAAACTAACCAGCAGCATCTGTAAAATGATGAATTCAAAACTAACCACACTAAATACAGTAGAGATAGGTCTTGTTATTGCACTAAACACACTAAAGACAATGGGGTTGGGTCCTGTTACCGCACTAACCACACTAAAGACACTGGGGTTGGGTCCTGTTACCGCACTAACCACACTAAAGACACTGGGGTTGAGTCCTGTTACTGCACTAAAGCAAATAAGACTCACATAGACTCTATAGCTACATGAAAACAGCACATCATGGATGCTTCCATAAAAGACACTGCTCAACTGTTATTGCTCTTAAAGAAGGAGAAGATTGCAATGCAAGTTTAATGTGTGGAGATGGCCTGCAGTGTGTCTGTATCCCGAAACATATTCCCTGCTAGTTACAAATTCGGATGCTTTGATAACGGAGGCACATTAAAACCAAAATCGATTTTGCAAAGCATGACCCAAAACTGCTAGTGGAAGATATATGTGATCTCTCTAGAGATGTAGAAGATATATGTGATCTCTCTAGAGATGTAGAAGATATATGTGATCTCTCTAGAGATGTAAAAGCAGAATGAAACAGGGAGAAGGAGGGTCAGTTTATGCTGGAAGGCGTAAATGTCTTCTCAGTTTGAGAAGACAACATTATTCTAGTACTATAAATCACAGCTTTCCCATAATCAAGTACACAGACACAAGGCAACATCTAATTACTAACCTGTTGTGGACATCAATCATTCTTTTCGCATAGGCATAACCAAAGTTGGAGTCATGAGGAGGACCATTGTGGATCTGAGAGACAAAGCAAAGATAAACAAAATGAAGGATTACGTTAGTACAATGTGTGTGTGTGAGTGTGTGAGATATATATATATATGTTTCTACAAAGACAATGCCATAAAGCACCTAGAAAATGCTCCGGTTTGCCAGGGGACTTGCCGATGCTCCAACCTACCTGAATCACAACATCCACTTTGGAGGAACTGCTCAGTCTAGACATTGTATTATAAATATGGTTTGCTACTAGCTGGGCTGCCCAATGGAGGTTGGGTTCCCTTCTGAGTCTTGGTCCTCCCAAGGTTTCTTCCTAATCCTCTCCTAGGGAGTTTTTCCTTGCTTCCATCACCCCTGGCTTGATCATCCAATAGACTTGGACCCATATGTTTGTAAAGCTGCTTTGTGACAACATTTGTTGTAAAAAACACTATATAAATAAAAAAATGTGGCTTTCTTAAAAAATTTTTGTTAAAACAAAAGGCCTTATATAGGTCCTTTGATGAAAGAAAGAGGTTGAAAACTGACGTACATCACAGCAAGATGTTTTAATTTTATAATGTTCAGCATAGTGAACTATGTTTGCTATCTTTTGTTTGCTAACTTGCGCTAATTGAAAGAATGTGCAAGCAAAAACGCAATTACAGAAAAAGTGACACCAGGTTTGTGATTACACCAGGACCAGCAATGACTAGTACAGGCCACTTTGCATCAAAAGGAGAGACATTTTGGCAAAGTACGTGTAGACTAACTTAATTAGAAAGCAGTTATAAATTTGAGTGCCCAGGTGTTTAAATTCTCCAAAACCTTCAATCAGATGTCTCCTCCATAGCAACAAAGTAAAAAAAAAAAAAAAAACAACCATGAAATCATCTGACTCTAACAGTCAAAAAGTCAGTTGAAATTTAATTGGAAATGGATTCTACTGTCAAGTGAGAAACAGAGTTTTCTGGCAATGCACACCAGAGGTCAAGGTCACACAGAAAGGAGTCGAATCTCTTATACAAAGTATTGTGGTGGAATTGTGGGGGAGGTTTTCTTTTTTTCCAAAGGCCCTGGGAATCTTGTTAGGATACAGGAGATTATATCAAAATCTGGCTTCCTTTGTCTGAAATCTAAGACTGGGTGGTGGTCATACCTTCCAGAAGGATAATGATCCAAAGCATTTCGCCAAATCCACACAAAAGCTGTTCACTGATCACAGAATCAAGATTTTTTTACTGGCCATCAAATATCATGGTCTCACTTAAACACATGCGGCAAGGACAGAGTTCTAGACAGATCTGTAGACATTATGGATGGAGTAGTTGTACAATGGTCATACAAATCCACAAACAAAAATGTGCCTACTATACTTAACACAGACATGGTGAAGGAAAATGTCATACATTAAATGTCATAAGTCAAATGTTCATATTATTCTCATACTAGAGGTTTCTATAATGAGAGGTGCGGTAACTGTTTTGGGAGCACTAACTCAGGGTTTTCTGGCTCAGAAATGAAAGAGAAAAAAAGAGAGAAAAACAGAGTGAAGTGTACCAACCATGGTTTCATCAATGGGGTAGGTGGTTTTGTCTGGGAAGATGCAGGTGGACAGACAGGACACGACTTTTCCCACACCCACCTCGTGAGCCGCCTGCAGCACGTTGTCATTGATGTACATGTTGCATCTCTGAAACACAATATTCTCAGTGCACACACGCACAAACGAACACCTTCGGCGTTAGAACGGTTTTGCTTGTGGGTGGGTCTTTTTTACCCAGAAGTCCAGGTTCTGTCTCATGTTTTTGAAGAGGCCGCCCACCAAGGCTGCCAAATGAATGACGTGTGTTGGGCGGTGTTTCTGGAAGACAGTTCTCGTTTCCTCTAGATCCCTAATGGATGAAAATAAACACGTCCATGCAAACAAAACACAAAAAAAATGTTCAAACAAAGTTTTAAGAATACAAGGTAAGAGAAAAAAAAACAACAGAACCAATCAGCTATATATGAAAGACTGGCTGCCCTACTACAAATTCATTAACAAATTAAAAATCAATCAAGTATGAAACACAACCTGACAAATAACTGATAAAAGAATTTGCTAAAGTTTCCAATAACCGATAACCTCAGAAAATATTTTATGCTGTCAAAAACCAAACAGACTCATCCACAAAAGGTTAATAACACCCGACATCATGAGACAAACTGTGTTTTAAGACTGCTTACATTAGGTTAGGTTACATGATCCGTGTGTTTTAAGACTGCTTACATTAGGTTAGGTTACATGATCCGTGTGTTTTAAGACTGCTTACATTAGGTTAGGTTACATGATCCGTGTGTTTTAAGACTGCTTACATTAGGTTAGTTTACATGATCCGTGTGTTTTAAGACTGCTTACATTAGGTTGGCATCTTTAGAAGAGAGAAAGATCCACTCCTCTCCTTTTGCTTCTCCTTCCTGAAGCACTTGCTCTATGGCTTTGCCCACCAGACCACTGCCACCTGTCACCATTATGCGCATCGTCCCCGTCTCTCCCTGCATCTAAAACACACACACACACACACACACACACACACACACACGCTTTAAACTTAGTCGTGGATATTGACTAATGACTGAAAGAGACCTAGAACAGAATTGGATTCAAACAGATTACAAAATTCTTCATGGTCACTTCTGAAAAAAAGGTAACCCTATTACATATTGTTTAGTGTTGTAGTTAATCTGGCTTGGAGTTCCTTTCTACATAACTGCATGTACCTGTAAGCAGTTCCAGATTGAGATATGTTTGATATCTCTGACAGCTTAACGTCCGATCACCAGCTCTGACTTAGAGGATGCCCTCCAAGCTGCTGTCCATTTCTACTGGTGCTGATTTGAACCTGTACTGTATTCTAATTGCCAGTGAACAGAACCAGGATCCTATTTGGGTTTGCTTCACGCATTCCGGGAACAACCACCACCTGCTGGTGTTTTTTTTAATTTCAAATACCAAGGACTTTCCATGCAGTTGATTAGAATTCTGTTTTCCAGTTGGTGATGCTGACAGTTTCATAAACGGATGCAGAGTTTCACACACAAATCATATGTTTTCTGGTTCTTGGGTCATTACCAAAAATGCATAAGCGAGTACTGCATTATTTCTTTTAGTCTTGGCTCTTATGTGGCTCACGTCTGACCATCTTTGCATGAACACTGTTCACTTAATTTGGTCGTCTCCTTTGTGTTGTTTACTGATATTCCTTCTAGTCCCCAGTGATTCGTCATCATGATGCAGGTGAACATTCACCTTAACATGAAACTACCTCAGTATCACATATAGCAAGGATGTAAAGAATCTACTCGAGAACAAACTTGTAGTTTCAGATCCTTTAGCTTGCTAGGCAACCACAATGTATCTGCTGAGGGGCTATCTGCAGATCGCACTAACCTTTTGAGAGAAATAACGTCTTTGTTATTCCAGATCATCTTTGAAAATACTTGAAAATGGTTTTTTTTTGGCAGAAGCTACCTTTCACGCAACAGCTCACAATCTGCTAAAATTGTAAATCTTATGCAAAGCAGTGCACAGTGTGACTTTAGTCCATGTTGTTTGCTGCAAGGCCGCTAATGGCTACGACATTTGTTTTGGGCTTTTTTTGGGCTTTACCATGCTTTGTCTTTTAGGGTTGTTGTTCATTTGCGTTGCTCAGGAATCCTGGCAGCTGTTTAATGTAACTGTCTGATCTACCTTCTTGACTGGCAGCATGTGTTTGTGTGTGTGCGTGCGCGTGTGTGTGGGTGGGTGTGGGTGTGGGTGTGGGTGGGTGTGGGTGTGCGCAACACTGCCCCATTGTACTTATTGGAGAAGAACCTGTTTGGTTGACTGTCTCATTAGAGACTCTGCTCCATACAGCCACATCACTGAAACGGGAATCTTAACTTCATTAACTTCAGGTTAACTTCACCTATTATAAACATCCATTCTCTGGTGATCTAAGTAGAAGTGGCGCTTTGATTTGATTTCTTCTATTTGTTTTTTGGGGTTATTGTAGTTGGTGCATGTTTTTATATTCATTTTATTTTGTGAAGACTTAAGATTCATGTTTTTTGGTGTGTTTTTTTTTTGGAGGGGTGGCATTAGGTCAATCTGAAGTCATATGCTAATTCTGATTATATTACAATTAAAAAGCACATTTTAAAAATAAAACTTGTTTATGGCTTTTCGACATTTTGGTCTGGAGATGCAAAGTTTCTTCTGCTTTTACCATACCTCCCTTTCCTGCTTCATGACTATAGATGTGGACATGATCAAAGACTCGTCTGTGTTTTTCTGAAAGAGTCATCATTCATATAGGCCTCTGTTCTGTAAGCATTTCCATCTTTCAAATTCTTACCTTACAAATCCTCTCAAAGTGACCATTCTTTTCTCAGGTTTATTCACCACCCAACTATGCTTGACACAGGTTCTCTAAATTACAAGTACTGGAGAATACTTAATACTTAAGGATTATACCATGAGTGTTGATTTTAAGTCACTGTAATCAAATCCTTCATAAAACTATACAATTTCAAACTGTTTGAAATTGTAATTTACTACTTTAATTTTACAATTCATAAATGTATTAGTATAGTTGTCCTACCGACTTCAAAGTCTCTTTGGAATTACCGATAATCAACAGGTACCTATATGTTATTTATGAAGTAAAATCCACCCCCCCTCACACACACACACACACAACCACACACACCACTGTATACATAAATTGCACACATTTACACACAATCCACCATTTTAAATTTTCAGATATTTTGAGTGTTTTGGAGGCATTTCTCATTTACATAATGCAAAACGTTTAAAGATATTTTGTGAAAATAACTCAGATAAAGAGTGCAGATAAAGAGGAAGGCATCTCCAACCACACCTAGCCTTAGAGGCTTCTTCATGAAAGAACCGAGTTTGAATTGATCATCAAATTACGTTGTTTTGTTGGACATCAGCGATAGTGTTAAATATTGTAACTTGAATGTTCAGTATTTCACAAATCCCATAGTGATCGAAGCATTGGCTCTGTATGAATAAGGATATATGCATAAAAGTACAATTCAATTCAACTGATTAAAAAAATATATTAAAATTATTCGTTTTATTATATTGTAATCATTTTTGCACTATTTGTGTTGGTTGACATAAGACGATGTTATTTTCAGTGTTTGTTCAGATTTTTGTTTTTGCCAGTCATAAACAGCACACATTATAAGATTAACATAAAAATACAATCATAAAATTCCTTATAACTGGATAATATTAAATATAAAATCTTTTTAAATTACAATTTATTTTTTAACCTACATCAGCGTTCTTTGGTACATAGCCACGAATAAAATATTTATTTAACTAATAAGAACGTTATATGCTTTATCCTACCGAGCGTTTTTAAAAAGGTAAATCTCTTTCCTGACAACAAACGCACATAAAAGCCAGTAGGTGTCACACAAACAGGCCTGTCAACTTAACTGAATTAAAACCAATGCATCCTACCTTTTCGTAGATCTGCTGATCTCTAAAAGGACACGCGAGTATATATGTATATACAGGACTTCATTAGGATGTGCCACGTATTTAACGAACACGTACAGTCTTACGTCACGCACTATTCAGATTTCATGCGCGTTTTATGTGGGATCCTCACATTAAACACGAGAAAGCGATGACTTGGCGAGGCGAGGATAGCAAGCTAGCTAGCTACATCACCAAACTTGTTCTGCAGGTTCCAACGTTGCGCGTGTAAATGCAAAAATAGCTAAATAAACCACATAACTATCAACTGTGTTTTGCCGATATATCAGCCAGTCTAGCTATGATGTGCTGCTAGCTACACAACATTAACTATCTAACTATTCATTCAGCGGCTGGCGTCCTCTCGTATCGATGGGGTTGAAAGCTTTTGTTGTCAGGTTCCTATGAATGTAAGACATAACTAAATTCTTTCTCTTTGTATCAAAACCAAAAAGCTCATATGAAACAAACATGATAAAACAACCTACCGGTACAGACATTGTTGACAAATATCCTAGAATAACTGGCAGGACTGGCAGGGAACACTTTCTTCCTTTGAGGTTCCGTGGCAGAGCAGCAAGGCTCAGTACTGCCACCTACCGTACACCTCAGACAAACTCACTTTTTGCCAGTCATGAGTAGTTAACGTCATAGCTCCCTGTACAATGCGTCACGAGTAGTGCTGATACAGTAGAAAAGCTGATATAGTCGGATTCTAGTTTATATCTAAATCAGTCATAGGCTAGCCGTTGTTTAAAGGTGATGCGAGTTGTCTGAATCTGCTACACCTCCAACCTGGAATTGTATTTTTGACAAAATATTAGACATAAATTCATGATATTACTGATAGTAAACACTAAAATTATATCAGATTTGATTTAGATTACAGAAACTACTATTATCATGAGCTGGGCCAGATAAGTATTCACTGTAAACTAATACTTCAAAATTAGCTTTAATGTCTTAAGTTTATTATAAACCAACACTCCAACCAAGCTATCCAAATCATCTCCTCATCTATTGCAGTGTCTTCCCCTCTCAGCTTCAGTTGTCCTGTAGTTCATCCTGTAGGTAAATTTCCGAGAGGTGCTTTCCTCAGCTCTGCGTCCTTGTTCTGATCTCTATGGTTATTAAAGATGCTGACACTAGTCACAAATGATCTGACTCATCCAATATCATCCCACAGATGATGGATAAAAACTATACTTAGATGTAGTCTGTGGCTTCAAACACATTAAAATAGTTCTCCGTTAACTAGACTTATCAATAATACTGTTATAATAAATTATAACAGTAAAAATACCTTAAAAACTTTTAATGTTTATAATACTCATAGATCATTTCAAGATCCTCATAGAAATCTAAGTGTGTGTTTATGAGCAGGTTGAGAATTGATCACAACATTGCATGTCCTCTTTGAATTGTTTATTAAACAATGTAAAGTTAGACCTTAACCCACTTAACAAAGTCACTATTAGACCTCAGAACAAAAGGGGGGAAGAGGGCCATTTTTAATCAGCATGAATTCATTAACATAAGATAACCATGTGGAATCTTCTGAGAGAGGAGCAGAACAGACTGGAACCTATGCAGAATTTTTTTTTTCACACTTCTGCTTTTCCTGTCTGTGTGCCAGATGAGCTGTGTGTGTGTGTGTGTGTGTGTGTGTGAGTGTGTGTGTGAGTGGGTCGAGTGTGTGTGTGCTTGTGGTGTTTGTGTGTTGAACGTATGCTGTTCTGAGGATGCTGGTTACAGTGTTTGATCATCCTTTTTGTCTTTTTGTAACTTCTCACCTCATTCTCAGACACATTTCGGGGTTTTCTAGTCAAGTGGGGCATAACTGTTTTCTTTATGTCATATTTTTTTATCTCTTATTTCCCCTGTATTTCAGCTAATAGCTTACCTTTAGTTTACTAAAATGACAACCAAACCTAACCGTTTGTCATTTTCAGTTCACTTGATGTTAAATATTGGGGTTTTCCTTTTTATGACATCACCTATTTTTTGTTTATATCATTGTCTTTTCAAAAATCTTTTTTGTATTTTTTTTTTCTTTCTTTTTATATCATATAAGTGAAGATGTGAACATGGCAGCCATGATATTCAATGTGTAGAAGACTTTTTGTGTAGAAGGTCATTTTTTTTGAAAAAGTGGTCTGTCTGCCTCACTGTCTTTCTGTCTCTCTGTTTCTTCTGCTCCATCTGAGGGGAGGATATTTATGTAAATACACCATGTATTCATTTTGTATATATGGCAGTGTGTTATGTTATTATAAGCACCAACCCTAATCAGTGTTTCTAGCGTGTGTGGTGTGGGCTTTGGGACCTACGAGTGTGTGTGAGTTGGACGGTCATGTTAGTGTGTGGTTGAGAGACTGTGCTGCAGTGGTAGTGCTATGTGTCTCATTCCTTCATACCCACCCGGTGTATCATTACAGAGTGGTGTGTTAAAACAGTCAGAAAGCAAATGAGAACAGTTAGGAGAAACACTTTGTACTTAAACATAAAACACTCTGTACTTAAACATGAAATACTCTGTACTTAAACATGAGTGTGCAGTCTCTCGCTCTCTCTCTCTCTCTCTCTCTCACACACACACACACACACACACACACGCACACACACACATACAGTGCCAAGGCTGACAAATTGTCTCAAAAGGCAGTAGTTATAAACACTTGTTAAAATAAATAAAAAATAAATTAATCATATAAAAACAAGTGGACTAGTAGACTATCATTTAGGTCAGTCAAGTTAAAAAACTGTATTAGACGGAATCGCACGCATGCACCTTTCGACACACACAGTCATACGCAAACAGATTCACAAGGTCAGTGGCGTTCCTGGTATTCCATTCAAAACCACATGAAAAATCATAAAGGGGCTGAACTGAATGTATATGCAGTGCAGTCCAGTGAGTATTTATCTGTGTGTTTGCATGTGAGAAAGATTACATTTGTGCTTTTTTGTCAGCGTGTGTCACAATTCATGCCAATATATGCTGCTCTAGAGACGTCTACAGAGACGGACTGTGAGCTCTGCTCGTCCACAATCAATTTCACATTTTGTGTAATATTTCCGTCTAAACTATATGCATGTATGTCAAAGGGAGTTAACAAGAACATAAGCATACAGATATGTTTTGAGAGTGCGTGCATATGAAAATGTGCGTGTGTGTGTGCGTGTGTGTGAGAAGTGAACTATAGAACTCCATCCATGAAGCTCGTGTCAAGGTGCTGAATTAGCACGCGGATAAAGCTCATCTCCTTGCGGGTGTTCTCGAAAATTACGCGCGGATCGTCCGACAGGCATCGCAGGCAGTTGGGGGCCATCACCATTGCCAAGTTGCTCACGTCCATTTTAGTGATGGCCACGTTGGCAGGCTGAGCAAACACCTGCCGGGAGGGAAGGAGAGGAAGCAGAGCGGCACCGTGAGGAGGGACCGGCGGTGGCCGTCAGAGCGCGACACGCGGCTACGAACACAGAGAGCTACACCACGGCATATGGCACTGGTAGTAAATAAAAGGACATAAACATTTATTTCTATAGCAGTTGTCTCTGACCAGAGTCACAAAACACTTTACAAGGTCAGATCAGAGGCACGTAATAAAATCCATACTGGAACAAAAGACAAGATGCAACAATAAAATAAATAACATTTACTCAAGGGCCTGTTTAACAATAAAATAGATAGATGGAGAAACAGACAGAAAGACAGGAAGACAGATAAATGGAGAGAGAGTGAGACAGACATACCTGTAGGAAACGGATGAGGTAGCAGAGCACTAGTTTGTTGATGTGAGGAAGGTTATGGACGACAGTGGCTGCTGCTTCAGGGCTGTCATAGTTAGAGATGCACTCTTGATAATATTCATGAGGTATCACAGGCTCCTCCAGCTCCCGGTACCACAGTTTCAGCAAAGATGCTGGCAAGAACAGACAGAGGGCCGGGCTTAAGAACGCAGGGCTCCACTACCGTGAGGAACAGATGGTGTAAGCCTCAAATGATCAATACTGAAACTCGATACCCGAGTGAGAGTATGTCCAGTGGGCAAGTGGCACTGCCTGTAACTTTGTGTTGGGGTGTGTGTGTTAGTGTGTGTGTGTGTGTGTGTGTGTGTGTGCTGTGTAAAAACAGTACTTCAGCACAATAGGGTACAACTTAATTTGTTCACCATTTACATTTTCCCTAAAAAGGCACATCTTAAATCATAGCAGTATTGTAAGCTGTAGATTAAGTGTATGCCCATAAGTATCGCTCTTTATTATTTATGAGGATAGAATGGTACAGCAAAAATTAAAGCAAATTTCCACCCACAAAAATGGGGGGGGGAGAAGCAGATTTTTCGTGCACCTCTGCTGTAAATAACCTTGGTTTAATACCTTGGTCTTATCTCTTTGTAAAGACAGATGCTACACATATAAAGCCAAAATCTGGAATGTGTGAAACCACTCTGCTGCCAATCCACTATATTTCAACTGATTTTAAATAGAACTTCCTTTAGATAGTTTAGTTGATGTTTGTTCTGATATTCAGAGCTCTCACTGTGAATCTCAGAAGGAAAATGTGGTCAGTCTTTTCCTTTCATGTTTCAGAAAATACAGACCTTTTTTTTTTTCGTTCTAACATTCCTGACAGAAGCTTCAAACAGTGATTGTAGGGGTCCTCTGATCCTTTAAAAACTTTACTCCGCTTTACAGAGGAGTATTTTGTGTGTTGTGAAGGGGTGCTGGTTCTCCTCCCATAATGCACTGAAAGACCGGGCTATTTATATTCAGTAAGAAATGGAGCACTGCGTAATGCCCTAGGCTAAAGGTGTGTGTGCGTTTGTCTGTGTGTGTGTGTGTGTGTATGAAAGAGAGAGAGAGAGAGATATATAGATAAAGAAAAACAGAGGGAGAGAGCTGTGTATGCAGAACTGCGTGGATGTGTCATCTGTGTATACAAGCACGGCTTTGTTGCAATACTTGGAGCGTGCAGAGAACTTGTGATGTTCTAGAGATAACATGTATTTCCCTTAGCTTGTAAGTTCTTAAAATAATAAAACTGTGAGTAGTGGTGTCAGTCACATGACCATTCCACCAGGTGACTTGCTCTTCACACACCAGCAGCTTTTGGGAGCAGATTTGTGTGTGTGTGTGTTTGTGTGGGTCTGCCAGCTAGAAAGAGCAGTACCTGGGATATGTGGGTCCTCCAGGCCTGTGGGCACTTTCCAATGGTCCACTTGCAGCTTCAGTGCATTCACCTCATCTATGTCTCCAGGCACTCTGGAAGAGACACCCAGAGCCATGCACACACACATACACATACACGCACACACACACATACACACGCGCACACACACACATACACACGCACACATACATACACATGCGCACACACACACACACACACACACACACACACACATACACCCACAAACACACACACACACACACACGTGAACAAACACACAAATACACCCACACACACACACACATACACACAAACACAAAAACATGCAAATACACACAAATAACGCACCCCACACACATTTTAATAACATCTCTCAAAAAACTGAAAGCTGTATGCTTTTAGTAGATTAGTGCAATAGAATGCAGTGGAATCAGGACCCCATTTGTGGAATTCAAATGCAAATTTCTGTTCATTG
The DNA here is from genome assembly GCA_028565775.1 of Sternarchorhynchus goeldii. Lineage (NCBI taxonomy): Eukaryota > Metazoa > Chordata > Actinopteri > Gymnotiformes > Apteronotidae > Sternarchorhynchus > Sternarchorhynchus goeldii. The sequence goes on from JAOXYF010000005.1 coordinate 4,547,995, forward strand.
TTTTCATGACAAATTTCCTTAGTTTTTTTTATTCTAGCCACTCATAACCAATCAACCAATGAAACAAACAAAAAATTCTCTGCCCTTTCACTGCTAGGCTGTGTAAAGTCTGGCCTCATTACTTCAACATGTCAGTCCAACGAAGGAGTCTGTGTGTCCTGTGGCCACATTCAAGTTACAACACTCTGAAAAGTTGTAGTTACAGTGAATGCAGGCCAGTTCTACATGACTGCAACACTGGCATTAGATGATTCAGGAGATTCAGCATCTCACCTGAAGATTCCCTCAGTCTGGTCTCCATTCAAGCCCAGCACTTCCTCTGACAAACGGGTCTGTACCCATGGCAACTGTCGGTCAGGGTAACGCTCCTTCTGCATTGCCATGACTTCCTCCAGAGAAGAGCCAAACATAGAGGGGCTAAAGATGGCGTTCCGGGCATAAGCTACCTCTTCAAGACAAGGCTTCTTCAAACCCTGGAGAAGAAGAGAGAGAGAGAGAGAGAGAGAGAGAGAGGCAGTTAATTGTTTCATTTACTTTCCTGCTGAGAGTCTGGCACCCACACACACACACACACACAAATACACAAACACACATTTCAGACCATTTTCAATGACTGGAAACTCTACAGGCAACTGGCACCCATAAGCAAGTGAGCCAATTAAATTGTTCACACTCATACTCAGGCCCAATCACAAAAAATAGCACACACACACACACACACAATATATTTGTAAGAGTTCAAAAGCAAAAAAATAAAGAGCAAAGTCTCCAGTGTTGAATTAACATCTGTATGGTTAATTTACCACTATATACATGTGTATATATTCATTAGGAGTAGCAGGTGTAACTAGTTCTTACTAGAAACTCTAAAGCAAGTTATATAACGCGATGTAGTTATTACTAGTAACTATATAAAGCAAGGGCTCTCTGTTGTCATGGTGACATATCCATGGCAATAGGCAAATTCTAGCCTTTAATTGAATGTTAATTAAATCATGTTAATTACCAAGGCAAGACTCACCCCCTCTTTCCACCCTGAGGCCAATCAGAGGAGACAATGCCAAAACGCTTTAGGCAGTAAAAAAACATGTCACTAGATTTGAATTAGAGCAACACTAATTGAGACCAGGACTACATGATATGGAAATCTATCCACTTTGTGATTATATTGCTGTGGTTACTACAATTTGTGCTATAGCTTTGCTATATGCTAAAAACGTAGCGGTTCAAGATCACCGTCTATTATTTTGATCAGAATTGCTTTGTTGGATCATGTGGATTTTGATCAAAGCAACCAGAAAACACTTTGTCCCTTTTGCATATTGCAGCCTGGTACAATATTGCTATTACAAAAAAATCTGTATTGTGATCACGATTATCAGGCAATATATTGTACAGCCCTAGTAGACACAAACTACATAGACACTTCTATGAGCTACAAACACGATCAAAAATAAAAAACAAAAAACTGGATGTGAGAGGTATGAACCACAACAACCTTTTTGGCTCCAGTTAGTGCAGATTTCTGTAATTTTCGATAGCAGTACTTTGCATAACTGCTGATGGCCACTCCTACAAAACATACAAAGACCATTTAAAGTCAGGAATTCACGCCTTCCAACATAAACATGCAGGCAAATATTCCTTTATGCCAGAATGTGTCACAAAAAAGATGTTGAGCTAGTTTTGCCTTACAAGTTTTTCCTGGTGTTTTGATGTACATGGTTTTATTTATGCCTGGTAGGAAACTGATCTATTCAGTTCCATTGTTACATTGACCAGTTAGAACACGATATGACATTCAAAGAAGAAAACAAGAACCACACCCTCACACCCACCCACTCAAATACAATCAGGCCAAATCCTTTGTATATAAGCTGTTTTGTACATTCATTTATTACGTATGTGCAGCAGTGTAGCCCTGTTGGTCTCGGCCCACCTTTGGTATCATTGAGTGGGTCCATATGTCTGTAGATGTAACCCTCCAGGTAGCTGTGGAAACGTGGTGTTGGGGGGAAAAAGGCCAGGCACATGGCCATGAGCTCCCATCCCCGCTGCAGGCTGTCGTAGCGGAAGTTCTCCGTGGTCTGCCGGCACAGCTGGATGTAGAGCTCGTCACGGAGACCCTGGTGGCTCCAACCACGCACCGCCACCTCCAGGGCCACGACCAGCGGCTCGCCCTTCCCGCGCCGGTCGCCCATGTACGTCTGGATGAGCTTGAAGAGCTCCACGGCCTCACGTTTCACCTGCCGGTCCGTCGTCATGATCATGGGCTTCTTGATTGGCTCGCTGCTCCACGCCAGCATGTTGGCGATGGACACCTTCCTCCTGAACAGACCCTGGCAGATACGGGCGAGTGGGTGAGCGGGTGAGATGCCCCTCTGCGCCGTAGGACGCGCTGTAATATGTGTGTGTGTGTGTGGAGAGCCGTGCGACAGGTACCTGTGTGTGTTTGTTGAAGTGCTTGGATGCCCAGTTCTCGATGTCAGTCTCGGAGGAGGGCTTCCTCAGGGAGAATTCTGGAAACACGCCACAGCTGGTACTAGGCATGATGTTCCGGGCGTTGCGGCTCGCTTCGAATTGTGAGCACGCGCCGAGATCTTCCGACTGGGTGAAACAGACAGGGAATGCGGCTAGAGTCAGCACGAACAAGCTCCATGTATGTGTTATGACAGAAATCCGCAGACCTACAACGCATTGGTACCAGGGAGAACAGAACAGACAATGTGAGGGTTGAAATCAGACAAGGCTGCAACCGAAACAAAAATCAGTGGCTTTTCCAGATTCAACTTTTCTAGATTGTATACAGTATGAATGTTATAGAAGCGCGTTCCAGAGATTTGAGTCCCAAAATGCTAACAGTGTTTTGTTAATATGCTTATACAAAGTATTAACAGGTCAAAGGTGTGACATGAGACGTGTTCTGGATTGGAACTTGCAAGTTTTATCATGGTCAGTCCTGACGTCAGAACGGCAGGCTTTTGAACCGAAACAAGGCTTTAGACAGTAACACAGAAGAAACTGCATTTACATTCATTTTATTCCAGCAGCAGAGAATAACCCTGTCCTTGAAATGCACTTCAGCTCATTTTGCTCTCTGTACTACTTTTAAAATTAGCACCAATATTAAAGTGCTAATATTTAAATATCTCCATTCTTTATTATGTACATCATGGTTGGAAGCCCATCCAGTTTGTGAAATCTGCCAGTCTACATCACACCTCACAATATGTGTTTAAGACTGTGTGTAATTGTGTTTGCTTGATTTTTCAGATTCAAAGGTAGGGAAATGGCTGCTAGAGACTAGACTGTAAGCAGTCAGCAGGCTGTCCTAATTAATGCTTTTAATAAATGAGTCACGCACTCTCTCTCTCTCTCTCTCTCTCTCTCTCTTTTCTTTCTTTCTGGCTCTGTCCTTTACCTCAACAGTCGCCATTTTTCAAACTGCCAAGCTAACAAAAACACATAAGAATGAAAGTAATAATATTAAAAAAAACGATCATATCCTGTGAAATACCACCGCTCAGCTCAGCACTTTACTGAGAAACGAATCAGAAATAACACAATAACATATGACATGCACTATACACATTTAAACATAACACGTCATTAGTATAAATTGTACTTTCTCACTTTTGAAATTTGCTTCATGTCCAAAAGTTCTCTGTGAATACCTGCTTAACGTGCTTATTTGGGCTACAGTTTTCTCACAGCCCTTCATGTACGGTGTGGGTGTACATTATTTTGTAGGCAGTCCCTATGTAAGTATGCATTTGGGAGAGAGAACTTTCTGCTTTGTGTGTTTTACAGATGGAGGTAGACATTAATCCTTACATAACTCCATATCAATAAAAACTCTTCAAATGATGTGCAGACATTGTAATATTTATACTCTAATAGCAGTGTGGTTAGCTTGCATGTGTGTACAGTCAAACATACAATTTGAAAAGTGCACTGAATTATTTTAGCATTCCCCTCCCCGGTTGGAGGGAAGACTTTGTATTACAGCAATCTAAAAAATGTTTTTTGCCAGGGCAAAAATGTGTGTGGGTGTGTGTGTGTGTGTGTGGAGGGGGTGTGTGTGTGTGTGAGAGAGAAATAGACAGGGGGAGGGTGGGAGAGAGAGAAAGCTGTGAAAGTCTAAAATGAAAGGATGCTAATGAATGTTTGGCAGTAGACCAAGTGCTTTGAAATGAGCTTTATATGATTATCCACACCTCTGTGTGTGTGTGTGTGTGTGTGTGTGCGTGTGTGTGTGTGTGTGCGTGTGCGTGTGCGTGCGCGCGTGTGTGCGTGTGCGTGTGTCTGCCTGTGTGTGTGTGTGTGTGTGCGTGCGTGTGTGTGTGTGCGTGTGCGTGTGCGTGCGCGTGTGTGTGCGTGTGTGTGCGCGCGCGTGTGTGTGTGTGTATGTGTGCGCACGCGCGTGTGTGTGCGTGCGCGCGCGCGTGTGTGTGTGCGCGCGCGCGCGTGTGTGTGTGTGCGTGTGCATATATGTGTGTCTCTTTCTGTTCTTTGCTATTCTAGCTGTAGCTGACCACAACCACTAAGAAGTACAATGAGGGACCACAAACAGGAACTAATGCTATGCTAATGTAATATGGCCACTGCAGCTAATATCACAAGTAAGGTGATAGGTCTTTACCAGGAGAGGCACTCCAATTAACCTTCCAGCCAGCATTTAAGTGGTGCTTCAGATTCAGAGGTTTTTCAAATATTAAACTGGACTGAATAAGGTTTTAGGGTTAAGTTCACAGTCCAGCACAGTGTGTGTTAGAATACAGCCAGAGAATACAGGACACTTTATGTAGTATTACAAAACAGAAGAAAATCTGGAAAAAACACCTTCTGACCTCCTCTTACACTCAGGCATTAGTAGGAACCAGGCTCTCTTTAAGTCTCCTAAAATCTGTTATAATATACCAAAATATTACTTCAGAACATCTCAGGACAGTCTCTGCTAAAAACTAGATGTGCTTATTGCTACAACGGGGGAGGAGTGCAGTTTTGGGTTTGTGTGTGTGTGTGTGTGTGTGTGTGTGTTTCTGATTTTTCTATCTTAATAAAGAGACTGAGAAATAATTATATATGTTAGATGACACCAAGAACAATTGTCAACTTCTGTTTTTCCATAGATGAGTCTATTATAATGTGTAATGTGGTGCTTAGACTACAGTCTATTAATGTTTCTCATGCAATATGTATAGACCAAACAATATGTATGTGTTCTTAATTTACATATATATAAAATGTATGTGTTCTTAATTTACATATATATATAATATGTATTGAGCAAACAATAAACCAGCAAGAACCAGCTACAGCTTGGAAAGGTCAGGTGTACGACTGGTAGCAGAGCGTATGAGTGCTAGGTGCTCACTCAGGTGCAAGGATGTGGGTGTGTAGTACCTGGGAAGGGTGGAGGTAAGGTTCTGGTGATGCCAGATTGGTTTGTACAGACAGGCTCTTCTCTAACAGTGTCTGAGGGAACGCAAGCCTGTCCAGAGTGGCACGTTTCCAGTGGCTGTCCTGCTGGGCCAGAGCTTCATCCTCGCTAAAGGCCCGAACCACTGGTCCCGGCAAGGGCAGGGGCGTGGCCCCGTCGCTCTCGTAACCATCCTTGGCTCCGCCTCCGGATGCCCCGCCTCCACGCTGCTGTATGAGCTGCTGGGCCTCCCAAGCGAGCCGTGCTTGGGTAAGCATTGCTCCTATGCCCACCCCAACACCATCCCCCTCACCACCAGGCAACGAGGGCTTGCGGTTCTTCCGTTTTCGATTGCCGCCTCCGCCGTCGTTGCTGTGCTGTAGCGTGAAAGATCCGCCGTAAGACATTCCGGCCGACGTTCCGCCCGAGCCGGTCGTTCCGTAGCTCAGGAGTCGTTCCGTTGTCCGGAATCTGGGTGAGGAGCCTGACTGTTCCACATAAACCAGCTGCTTTACATACTCCCGTCCTGCTGCGCTGTACTCCCGCCCACCAGAGTTATAATCCCGCCCACCCGAGCTGTAGTCCCGTCCACCGGAACTGTAGTCCCGTCCACTAAAACTGTAGTCCCGCCCTGCAGAACTATAGTCACGCCCACTTGAGCTGTAATCCCGGTCTCCCTGGTTGGAAATCTTCTCTGGCGTGGAACCTCTTTGTCTGGTCAACACCAGCTGACCGTATGGGGAAGGGCTCTGTTTAGGGGAGTGGTAAACACCAGGCTTACGTGCTGGTGACCTGTCGGAGCCATAAAGGCTGGGGTCACAATGCATATCAGTGGGCGGTTCTTCATAAATAGGCGGGGACTGGTACTCTGAGGGCGGCTCCTCGTAAAGCGGAGGTTCATAGGCATAACGCGGAGAAGGGGGCTGGGAGTCACCCGAGCAACGGCGCTGAGTTCCGCCAAGCTCCGCCCTCTTCAAGAAGGGAGACTGTGTTTGGCGGCGGTCGGGTAAGGACTGTTGAGTGGCTTCTGGGTCGGAGGGGGTGTTGCTGGATGAGCGCCTGGACCGTGGGGAGGATCCAGAATAGCCGTTACCCTGCGTCAGAAAGCTGGGCTCTCTATCGGAAACTTTAATCAACATCCTGTCCTTGTTGCCAGTACCCCACCTGAACCTGACAGAAAAGCAAGACACAGAGACAGATTTTCATCAGTCAGCCGTTTAGCTGTGACAGAAATTCCACATCACGTCTTGTTAGGGCTTGTTAGTTATCTTAAAATAGTTCACGTTACCTTTATCAAACATGAGTTTAATTTCATGTTATCGTAGTATATTAATTTCACATTAACAAGACAGCTCGGAACTGTAGGGCCCCTTTAGAAAACCTCGTTCTGTCTCTATAAATGCAGACTGTCTGCAGGGCTTTAATTGTGTAGGATTGGCCTGGGTGAGTTAGTGTGTATTGAGTAGTGTGAGACAGTAGTGTGAAATCAATTCAGCGCTTGGCCACTATGGCTAAGACCGGCCGTACTGACGCAGCCAAGCCTATGTCAGAATGTGTAAGAATGTGCGTGTGTGTGTGTGTGTGTGTGTGTGTGTGTGTCTCATTTAGGAGCCGAGCAGCTCATCCCTCTTTCTTTTGCTTTCTCTCTCTCCCACATCTTTCTTTCTCAAGAAGAAGCTCACTACAAAGTGAAACGCTCTTTCTCTCCTCTCATGAATTATTCATGCTTATCCGACCTTCAAATCAATCTATATATTCTTTCCTTTGCATTTTCCCTTTGTCACACACGATCACGTCTTCCGCCTCCTTTCCTCTCTCTCAAGGGTTGAAACTGTAAGTGTTGAAGCCATTTGAATTCTGCATCCCAGTTTTATACCCACCATTGACTATATGTTACATGAATCCCAATGTCTTGGCATTAAATAGTTCGTACAGTTACTATGAGGTTCACTTTTTTGGCCAGTACTCCTGGCCTGTTGCATCTACTGAAGATTTTTCAGTCACATTAAACTGTATTTCCACTCACTTCAGTGTGACTCTGTGACTGTGGTTCGGCTGTTTGGGAACAGGCTAGCACTTGCTAGCACTCTGTGACTGTGGTTTTTGGGAACAGGCTAGCACTTGCTAGCACTCTGTGACTGTGGTTTTTGGGAACAGGCTAGCACTTGCTAGCACTCTG
>JAOXYF010000005.1:4555695-4570695 GCA_028565775.1 Sternarchorhynchus goeldii
TGACTGTAATTTTAACAGCGTACTCCTTACTACTCTTCATACCAGTTCTCACAGTGTCATGAGTGAGCTCCTCGGGGACGTATTCAGGGATATAAATGGTCTCTGCCGAAAAAAAACAAACAAAACAAAAAACAAACCCATTCATTTCGAGCTGGAGCTCGGCCGTGGACCGTCTGAGGAAAATTGTACCTTCCTATTTGACCTGCCTTAACTCCAGCTCTTTTGGGGATTCACATGGCTAGGTTCTGCTGCAACACATCAGCATATCTCATACCGTAGAGCTTACTGTTCTGGTGTAAGAGCTAATGCCACATCCCGTCCAAAGGCACAGCAGAAGACACCCTGGCCTGCTGTGATTAGTGCGAGATGAACTCTTTAATGATATGACCGGGATGAGGATTAAGAGTCCAAGTTTAAAAGCTCTTCCAAATGGACTGTCCGAAACGATACAGTAATGACCTCATACACATCGTTTTAGTTCAACGTTCATATTGAGAACCGATAAGCAAAAAGATCCCATGGTGACAGATACTGATGTTACATATCTGAGAATATTTCCACAGACTGTAGAACAGAACATCTAGATTGTAGCACAAGACATGTTCTACGGTTCTAAGGTTCCAAAATATTTTATTTTCTACGTTTATCTCTTCCACCTCCTTCTCCCTGTTGCGTTCTCTCCTCTCTCACTCCCCCTCTCTCCCCTCACCTCTCTCCCTCCTCCCTGGGTGCCGATTTCTCCTCCTGCTCCTGCGACGATGCATTGCTGCGGGCGGGGCTTCCGTCAGCCGAGGCGGCGATCGCCGCGGCGACGGGCGGTGCCGCGTCCGTGTTCTGCTTCAAGGTCTGGAGCTTGGCGAGGGGGATGATGTCGCAGCTGTGCGGCCGGTGCCAGACGGTGCGCTGGGTGGAGGCGTTGTAGTAGTAGAAGCGGGAGGTGTTGGAGTCGAAGAGTTCCCACCACTGGTCCTGGCCACTGCGTTTGATGCACACGCCCGCTGGCGCGTCCCACACACACTCACCCGTCAGCAGGTTGGCGTACATGCGCTCCCGTGTACGAGGTTCGATTATCTCCACCCACTCCAACCTAAAGACGCCCAAACAGAGAACAGTAGCTGCTACACCCTCGAGATAGAGAGAGAGGACGAGACTGTTGTATGTCTGCGGAGGAGACCTGCGGTAGTCCAGTCAGAGGAGCAGGGATAAATCTGAAACACTCTCACACACACACACACACACACACACACACACACACACACACACACACACACACACACTCACTCACACTGGTATGACTCATACGGAGTTCCTACAAATGGCTCTTTCCTTACCAGCAGTTTTTTTGCTTAACGCATGAACGAAGTGTTAGTGTGTGTGATAATAAATGCAGGTTTACGTCTCAATGTGGAAAAGATGCGTTCCATTTTGAGAATGCTGGTTTGAACACACACAGTTACGAGGAGCGACTCAGACAAACCTGACAAGACAGAGTCACTGTCTGCAGGAACCTGTCAGATCCTCATGTCTGTTTGCTTGTACGTGTATTTGTGTATATTCACATCCAGCTGTGTGTTTCTTTATGTAAATTTGTGAGCATGTTCATGACTGTGACAATCAAGCCACTTAATCCTGCAATAAAATTCTTCTGATCCCTTAATCTAATCTGATCTCACCTGATCCCTGTTAATCTAATTGTTGAAATCTTACTGACTGGGTGATTTTGGAATGTTCTGTCTGGAGCTTGTGACTGTGTTCATTAATATCCGATTTCCTATTGCACTGGATAAACGGGCTCTCTAGTGCAGGTGTAGATGAACGCATGCAGGGGAAAATATAGGCCAAGGCTGCTGTCTGCCGCCCATTGACGGACTCTACAAATGGACTGTGGAAAAAACAATCAGGAAAACGCACAGGAAAGCATGATTCCGAAACTGTATGTCATTAATCATCCAAACGTGACGGCCCACCGATCGTAGATCATTTTATCGGATGTCAGCTCGCGACCTTGACGACGTCGGGGGAGCTAACGGGCACGTGCAGGACGCCACATCGTGAACACATGCACCAGCACTGATAGATGTTCTACATTCACACCGACCTGAGGGTAACTGAGAAGCTTGTGGTGGAAGATGTTGGAATCTGGGCCTCAAAAGGACAACTTCTGCCTGTAGCAATAACATGGTCACAAGGTGGTGATCTTCAACCCTTGGTGAACAGACGACCTCATGACAGCATCATCCACAGGACAATCTTAATGAAGTATTGATCAGACTATCTGGGTCAATGTGGTCTCTGCTTTAATCTCCAAAACCTCCAAAAGTCAATCTCTCTACACATCATGCTCTATCGCTGTATCTTCTACCTGTCCTTCAGTCATCAGTTTAAAGATAAGAGAACAAAAGCCGGAAAAACACACACACACACAAACACGCACATGAACAGTTGTGCATTTTATTGACTTGTAAACTGCAGTAGCTAATTAATAATAATATATCTACAGCCAAACCTAAGCTAACCAACCTCACTGACCATAAGGAAAGGTTTTAGCTCAGTTTCGCTTGTGGAGACGCCCACTTAAGATTGTTCTCTTTTCTTATCCTAGTGGACACAGTTAGTCCACAAAAGGAGCACACAACCTCCTAACCCACACACACATCTGTTAGAAGGACCACACAACCTCCTAGCCCACACACACATCTGTTAGAAGGAGCACACAACCTCCTACCCCACGCACACATCTGTTGGAAGTTGTTTGGGTTGTGATAACTGCTGGACCTTCAGACACCATCACTCCTCTACACACATGATGCCAGCAAACAATGTGGCTGAAACTGATCCTGAGGTTTAGTCCTGTTCATCTCTCAACTTCAGAGTGTATCACTCACATTCTTGTTCTTGTGGCTACTCTACCATTCACACACACACACTCACATACATACACACACACAGACACACATTCTCACAAACAAACACATACACACACCCCTACAGACACACACCCTCACACACACATACACTCGCATACACACACTCTCATACACCCTCACATACACACTCATACACACCCTTACATACACACACACCCTCACTTACACACACATCCTCACACACACTGACACACCCTGATACACACACACACACACACACACACACATGAACATAGGCACAAACACTTCAGTATCATACGTAATGATTTTCCAAACACATTATGCACATTTATTTTCTTTCTCTGAAGATGTTACACAAATACGAGTGGACGATTGGTTGTTACACAAATCGTATTTCAGTGGACCGTTACGGTGATGTCATTGTATTCATCTCGTCATAAAATACTATATCATAGCACAGAACTCCATACTGTCAAAGAGTCATGTGTGAGGTTCAGTGGTCCTTAACATTTCTGTCTGTTAGTCTGTAACAGCAGTCTGTAATGGCCTTGTAATAGCCCGGTCTGTGACGTAATGCAATCTATAACACTATCAACTGCAAACAGTCTTTAAGGACACATTGGCTTTCTTCTGAGAGAGTCCTTGGAGTGAGTGAGAAAAAGAGAGACTGAGAGAGAGAGAGAGAGAGACAGAGAGAGAGAGAGAGAGAGAGAGAGAGAGAGAGAGGCCACCATTCTCTCCAGTTCAGTGAACTGTGACGGCTCTTGCTCACCCTGTTGTCCTCGGCCAGCCTCACCTCCTCACTTATATTAGAACCTCTAAAGATACCCCCCCCACACACACACACACGCACACACACTATCTCAGCAGGGGCCCATCCCCCACCCTGAGCCATGCAAGTTGGCACACACCACCCTGAGACTCCTGAGAGACTGACCCAGCAACGTCTCACTACTGCACCCAAACCCAGCCTGTGGGAGAGGGCTGCTTGAAATTGCAGAAATAGTTCATTTTAAATTAGAAGACATTATCAATGAAGTCCTGCTCACAAGTCACACTGAGATAAGGTACTCAGGTCAACGGCACACACCTTCACACCTCAGTGCAGTAAGCACTAACTGAGATGTGTTTTCACAGGCCGAAAGGCCATTCCTAGAGGCCAGCATACAGGTCCTATCAGTGTTTCATGATGGACGAGAGCAAGGAACACTGGGTATAGGTAAGGACAGCCTTTCATATTTATAAATAAGGTGTTTCTTGAAATAACAGACCTTCTTCAAGGTCAGAGAAGAATGTGGATGGTTTGGGTGGGTGAGTGCGCGTCATATATACATTCTGCTCACTCTCTCTCTCTCTTTTACACACACACACACACACCCCAGACATAATCCGACACTGCTGAGTTGACCCGCCGATGATAAACATTTATCCTCATGAAACAGCTGCACTACAACCCCTTTCTCTAACCTGTCCTTCTCCTGCTTTTCTCTCTCCCAGCCTTCCTCCCCTCTTTCCTCTCTCTCTCCCTTCCTTCCTTCTTCCCTCTCTCTCTCTCTTCCCTCTCTCTTCATTCCTCACCCTCTTCCCTCTCTCTCTCCCTTCCTTCCTCCCCTCTTCCCTCTCTCTCTCCCTTCCTTGCTTCCTCCCCTCTCCCCCCCCATCTCTCCTTTCCTCCCTCCCCTCTTCCCTCTCTCTCTCTCCCTTCCTTTCTCCTCTTTTCTCCGGACCACTACACCCTGTACTTGAACATAAGCTGCCCCAAAATTCAAACCAATCTATCACGGTTATAACACACTGCACACCGTGTAGCTATCCAAAGTGGATCGAGAGCTGCTGAAATATATGGCTATAACTCCTATCAAAACGTACCTATTTATAATCCACCTCGGACATAATTCGATTAAATATACTGTACACATATTTGGGCTTTGTAAAACAAACCAAAACAAATGGACACCAAAAGGGTTTTTGAAAAATGGCTCAAGATTTCTACCTAGAAGAGATATATGGCAGGATTTATGGGTAAGAGATTAAATGAACAAGTGAATGGTCAGAGAGAAGAACATAAACGCATGGATGAACAGATATTTGCCAGTCATGCAACTGCACATCAGACACTCTTTTAAGAACCTCTTTTAGCCCTGTAGCGTGTGCAAACTAATAAAAGACTAATGAAAGAAAAACCGACCGAAGCAAATATTCTTTCAGTATTCATGTCTGTCAGGTGGTCCTGTGCACAATATGAAACAGCGACAATGGCTGGTTCGCTCACGTGATGTACAGTCCAGCACTCCGCAGCTGCCTTTCTAGTGTTTGCCGATGAATAAAATTCCAGCACATGAAGAAAGCTGTACGCACGGGGCGGAGAAGGAGCGACCACGGTGCGGGTGTGCAGCCGTCACCGATCCTGGTTGCTAAGCGCCGCGCACGGCTGGCGCAGCCCACCAGCCAATGGCGTTGGTGCGGCTCCGGCTGCGCCTAAAAGCACTCTGGGAAAGACCACAGCTGTTTGTCTTTGGTGCTCTCACACACTCACACACTCTCAAAAACTAGCAACAGAAGTGGATGTGTTACTCAGCAAATCCCAAGGGGTTAAGAGAAGAGAACATTTAATTAAACATCACATTTACGGACATAATTAGGCTACATTATTCTTACAAAGCAATTAAATGCGCCGCCAGTTAGTTTTTAGGGTGAAGCTTTGTGTATAAGGGGTGTTGGAATCCCGATATAACCTACAGACGATCAGAGTATTTTCACATTGTATAGAGTCTCTCAACAAACACTTCTCTGAAAAGCTTCTCTTTGCTAGGTCTAAAGCAAGCGTAAGGGAGACATGAGGAGATCTTGCTGAGACTGAGAAACCAAATCAGAATGGTACAGTTTTGCTCACTCGGTCTCCAGGACACCGAGCACAAGACTGAGTCAGGAGCCACACTTTCAGAGTCTCCTCTGCAGCTGCTGGCTGAGGCACCGATGCGACAGGGGGCGTGTCCTGAATCCGTGCCGTGGAAACGGAGGCCTCTGGCGACACACTGGACAGTACTCGCGACAAATGTCTGAGACCTCTGGCTCCGGCTCCACAGAACATTCCAGAGTCGCTCAAGGCCTATGAATGGCGACAATTCACACACGTGTGCTTTTGAGCACATGGCCGAAAGTCCAATCTTGCAAGTAAGGATTTCTATCATGTTTCAAACAGTTCAACAACATCAGGGAGAATGTGGTTCATAGATTCAAAATGCCTTTACAGCAAGAAGCTCATGTCTGTGTAAACTACTTCACACACCACCTACTGATGTGGTGTGAGAATTTACTTCAACATGTCTGGGAAGCGTATTTGGCTGCCCTGTCATTCTGAGCATAATTTTGGTGAACTGTTGTCAGAACAGAAAATAGAACTTACCAGGTTCTGAAAGAAAGAAATAAATAGGGGTTGCCAGGCTCTGAGAATTTATGCTAAGCACATGTTTTCTGTTTTCAACCCAGGCCTTATCACAATTATTGTTTACCATAATGTATAAACATATACAGCACAACATCAAGATAGCATCAGCGCTGAAACGCTTTAACGGCCGTCTGGAGATTCTTGCAGAGTTTTAAAACACTCGATCATTTAGACCTTCTAAAGCCCCAAATAATCTGCTTTTAAAAACCAGAGAATGCAGAGCATAGCTGTGTGTGTGTGTGTGTGTGTGTGTGTGTGTATGTGTGTTTTTGAGAATCTTATGCTTATTCAATACATACTCTGAATAACAGTAATACCACATTAGAGCACTTCCTGCTTCCGGAGTGAACATGGCCAAGAACAGTTCTGACTGAAAAGACAAAATGAGATCCATAAAACCCAACAGAAAACATGGTTTTGCAGCATTACCGGTTGGTAAAATACTTAAGAGTTATATGCAAATTTAAAGACTTAAACAATTTCCCCATTAGACTGTGTTTGAGAGGACACAGAGAAGCTTTCAAGGACTGGTTGTTCTTTAAGAGCTTAAAGATGAAGGGAAGTAACCAGAGTCAGTGTGTAAAACCAGTGACCCAACACTTAACACACTTAACTTTAATGATCTGAAGGGGAACCGATTCACTCTCTAGATATAACCATACCAGTAAGTTTAGCAAAACTAGAAGTTATAAATGTAGTTCCATAAAAATAGAATTAATAATTCAACTGTACTGCTTCATCTGTTTTATGACACTCGCTTTATCTGTTTTATGAGAGAGAGAGAGAGAGAGAGAGACTGGGGGGAAACAAAGCAAATACCAAGATGGTAAATAAACAGTAATAAATAAATAAAACCAAACTCAGCTCAGAACTTTGCTCCAGTGCCAGACATGAATTCAAACATGAAAGCAGCAAATGCATGAAAATCGTTGTTCAGTGGAAACATCGGGGATTTGCATCAAACCGAGGAGACATTAGCGGGGGTCCCGACACACCCTGCCGCTCTGGCTCCAGATGTGACTCACTTGGGGAGTCTATGCCAGCATGCATTTATTCTTGATTAATGTGCAGCTCAGCTGTGCTGGCCAATCAGAAACCAGAAGCGAACAGTATGTGGACGCACCAGGTGTCGCATTCCTTTAAATGTGTCCGGACAGCATATAGCGAATCAAACTGATTGTTCCAAAACACATCTTTAAGGGAAGCAGGTCGGTTGCTGAATTTTGAAAATAGTTGTTTATGCAAATTACACGTTAATTCTACAGTAAGTGTTGAATTAATCTGTAAATCTGTGTAATACATGCCTTCAGATTGAGAGCTAATAAAGGGAGGAAATACAATGGAGTTGTACTCCATTACTGATACCATATTGACACTCAGCACAAAGCAAATGTGATTCTGCCTGATCACACATGGCTACCACAAGACCTTGGGGAAATTCGAACAAACCAGAAATCCTTTTTGCCATGTGTCTCCAGAGCATACGTTGAATAAAACAAATATTTAAAGAACAGCTAAACCAGTAGAACCAGTAAAACATTAGCGCATATCTTTTATAAATTGAATTCAACAACTACCCATAGGCTTCCATGAGAAATGTGTTTCGAACAGCATTCTGATGGTATCTAAGCACATGTCGAAATCATCGTCCATGCTGCATGAGCTACAGATGCAGTACACAAAGGTGAGGTTGAAGAATGCTGCATTATTTCGCTAAAACTTCCCGGCAGAGGGTCGGTCCAGCAGGTGGTTAGAATGATCACGTGTGACTCTGCACCAGCAGCTCATCAGCGTGTTCTGTTGAGCTCTCTTTGTGCTGTCTCCTACACAGGCATTTGAGCAGGTAAAATTGCTTCTCTACTGCGCTGGAAGCCTTGCAGATCTGGCTGGAAGCCTAAACTGGGGTTTTATTTATTTATTAATTTTTTTTCCCAGAAACCCTGAAATACACTGTTGCTTGGTCTCCATGTGAGTCTCACACATTTAACCTGTTAATCTGAAGGCTGTTTTCTGGCCAGCAAATATGAGTGCCTACTTGAGATAATGTTTTGATACACAAAATACCACCACCTTCTTAGCTCAATGTAATGATTGTTAACCATTTCTGCAACTATTTCATATTTCTCACAACAGGGTTACACAAAGACTAAAGATAGTAATCTTTGCCAAACATCATCGCCAGTACTTTTAGAGATGCACTCAGAGATGTATATTGGGCTATAAGTAGTTTATAAGTTTGTTTCAGGTTAATGGATCAAGACAAGGAATCCTGAGACACAGACACACATTTGCAATATAAAGGGTTTTCCACAATTCCACATTCAAAATTCCAAACATTCCACACATTGTCCTGTCTCTGCCCCCATAGACTCCAAAGACTTTGGAATCTTCAGAGATTCCCTCTGAGGATTTCACACATACACAGTCTCTCTCACACATACACACACACACTCAGGCAGCTATTGAGACATTAACACCCTTCCCCCAGCTCCAGAGATTCACTCCTCAACAAAACCTTCTTAACAAAACCACCTGCTCCATTATTTCAAACACATCCCACATACTCCAACACACAAAATATCTCTCTTGCTTCCACTGAGGCACCTTAAAGACCCTCTCACTTGCATTGTATCCAAATTGTAGACTCTGTGTTCTGGAAAGAAGAGATTAGCATGAGATAACAGAATACTGCCACTAACCTTGACATACCCTCAGCAAAAAATGAAGTTCCTCTGTTTGAGCACAAAGCTGAAATCAAACGAAGACACATAATCCTCTAACACTACACTGCTATCTGAGCCTTTCATTCCCATACAGTAATTAAAGTAATCTGGGTCTGTGTGAGCTACATGCAGATTCATTCAGAAATAGAGGAAAGGACACAATAGAACTGACGTACTAAGCTCTGCTCTTTAAGCAGAAGTAAATATGCAATCAAACACACAAGTACATAAACAGACAGGCACCGCCGAGCTAAGTGTACTGCAAAGCCACTAGTTCAATCTCCCATCTATACACTCACACTCGTTTACAGAAATAAGCAGTCATACACTTAATAACACTCCTGTTAAAAACACCCCTAAAAATAGAAGCACTCTATCCTGGTTCTTTGTTTTTGATTGTGTCAATGACCTGTGACTAAGGCCAGTTTTGTAGTCTTCACCACCAATGAAATCCATCCCACCAGACAAAGGCATCCTGGCAACAGTATCCTAGCAACCACAGCCTCTGCAATTCCATGACCCCCATGCTCCACATCTGTAGATCAGGAGCTAAAGAGAGGACACACACATTCAAACACACCCACACCCACGGAACACACATGCCTTGCGCATGCACCCACACACCCACACACACAGAACAAATGTGGAGGATTTCAGCCTTTCTCTAAGGAAGTCATTCTCTTCTCCCCCTCTCATGATGCCTAAACCAGTCTGTCCTCGTAGCATCTCTCGGTCTGACACTCACAGATCTGTCACTTTCTATCTCATGGTTCCACTTACATCTCTCCTATATCTTCTTATTCTAGACTTTTTTCAATTTTGTCTCTTGCTGCTCAAAAGGTTTTAGATATCAGTGCTAATGTGTACTGCACACGTACACATTACCAAACACACACTTCCTGTACAGCTGTATAGCGAGCGATGTGACTGGACTATAAATGTGAATCTGAGAATGTTTTACCTCTAGGGAACCACAGCATATATTAGGTGTCATTTTCCCACCTGTTCATTGAAGGAAAGGCTGAACATCATTATTAACCAAAAAGACGTTTCTGTGGAGCTTCAATGAATTGACACATTGTCGTTTCTGCTACGGCTGGAAAGCTCTGAAATCGCTGAGGCCACCGAAACAGTCCAACACTCGTGTTCCAACTTCAGATGATCCAAATAGCATGCTCACTGTCAAGATGTCAGTTATTGAATTTCCAACATATCCATGAAATCATGTTGAAATTAAAAAAAAAAAGACACAGATCACTCCAGCACTCTATTTAGCAGAATCTTCACTTCCTACAGAGTAGTGCAAGACAAAACATACACTGCCTTTGAGATGAAGAAGTCCATGTAAGTGACTCCTGACCACCTCAACCTCTCTGAAAATGTCTTTTATTTTGAAACACCAAATTTAAGATATAACTTCTTGAGAAATGAATGTACATTTGCTACAAAACAAGGGCTCTCTAGCTGTCTCCTGTTCAGCATATAGTCATACTAAAAACTCTACTAAATACTAAAAACTAAATTCTGTTTATTTCTTGAAGGAGCATGCCATCTTTCAGTTCTATATTTTTATTTTATTTATTAAATTTTGTGATTGTCACCAGATTCTATAAATAAACAGAACATCAGGAAAAGTGATTTCAATACCTGTCCCCCCAACAACAAAAAAAGAAAAACATCAGAAACTGAATTATAGCACATGCTATAATAACATGTATAGAAACAATCTTTAGCAATAACAGAATAACTTAAGTAAATTTATTTTGTAGGAGTTTTGGATCCTCATATCGTTTGAGGGGTTTTGATCCACTCTTCCTTACAACTTTGCTTGAGTCCATTGATATTCGAGGGCAACTGCTTGTACACAGTTTTCGTAAGATCTCACCACAGCATCACAATGGGGTTGAGGTCTGGACTTGCACCTTGATTTTTTTCAACATTTTTCATTGGATGTTGATTTGTTGGAGTTTCATCGTCTCAATGACTGAGACGATGATTTGCTGGAGTTTCATCGTCTCCCACGTTCTGTTGTGGAGAAACAAGCCCAAATCATCACCCCTCTACCACCAAATCATCATCACTCCACTACCAAATCATCACCAATTCAACACCCCTCCACCACCAAATCCTCACCCTTCTACCACCAAATCATCACCAAATCATCACCCTTCTACCACCAAACAACCCATCTACCACCAAATCATCACCCCTCTACCATCTTTCCCGGCAAGTGGTATGAGATCTTTGTAGTAATATGCTGTTTTTGGTTTATACCAAACATGGCATTGTTCAATCTCCACACTGGTCTCCACAGCTTGGCAAAACTAAACTTTTTTAAAGGGTCTTTTTTCCTCCATGAAAGCCAGATCTGTAATTCTTTAATTGTAAAAAATAATGAAGCTAAATGTTTAATGTGCTTACTGTAGGCCTGTAGGGCATGTGATGTATCTCTTGGGTTTAATATGCTTACTGTAGGCCTGTTGGGCATGTGATGTAGCTCTTGGGTTTTATGTGCTTACTGTAGGCCTGTAGGGCATGTGATGTAGCTCTTGGGTTTTTCTTTATCTCTGAGCATGAAACAATGTGACCTTGTATTGAATTTGATGGGATCCCCAATCCTAAGAAGATTGCCAATTGTCTTGAATGCTCTCCATTTGTAAACAACCCTTCTCACAGCAGAATAGTGAGTTCCAAACTGTCCGGAGGTGACCTTAGAACCTTTCTCAGACTGATGAGCAGCAAGAACTCTGAGATCGTGGCAGATTTAATTTTTTGACATATTGTAGACACACACTGGAATGCTCATGAACACCAAAGATCTGCTTTCATAGTGGTGTTTCTTGGTGATTATCTAATCTTGAGGATTTGATTAGCAACACCGCTGCTAATTAGTCTGTAAGTAGGAAAGGTGTACTTGTTACTTCCCCATCCAATTTCTTATTGTTGTTTTATGTTCTGACAAAAATGACTATTTTGCCAGGAAATCTGTTGTTTTTTTGTTGTTGCTCCTGCCACCTGTTTTTTTGTTGTTTGTTTATAGTTATAGTTGTTCAAGAAGAATTGAAGGAACTTATACTTTCTTTTCCCTGTGAGTCATGGACACAGTGATGGAACGGAACAGAGATTCGCCCCGTTAACACCGTGCTGTTAGGTTACATTTAGCGGCTTCGTAGTCAATGGATGGCAGATTTCAAGCAGTAAAGTGGCTGTGAACGCGGTGCCCACGCACAGACATTTCTTAAAAATTAAAGCAATTGCATCTTAAGTGTAGCCTGTCAGTTGTGTCAATGTGCTAGCAGAGTTAATTACTGTAATCCTATGGAAAACATCCACAGTATTCTAGCCATTTTTGCATAGCGACACACAGCATAGACTCAGTGTAGTTACAATATTAAACCAAGGCACTCTGTAGCTTTCAAAGGCATAGTGGTATACACAGAGGCACAGTGGTATACACAAAAACAGTGGTTATACACAGAGGCACAGTGGTATACACAAATGCACAGTGGTCTACACAAAGACGGTCAAAGCAACTTGGACTAGCATGTGTGTAATTACAAATACAGAAGAACGCCGCTTTCATAGGGCGCGCAAAAGCTACATGACACATTAGTCCGCGACGTCATTCCCTCTAATACTTACAACTTCGGGTCCACACAAAAGCGATTGCAGCTGTTCAGCACGACTGCTACGCCAAAAAAGGACTGAATATTTGCGGCGGCGTGCGCTTGCAATCAGAATACCACGGCTGAAATTACACTCGCGAGGCCGCTGCCTGCGATCCCTCATACTTGAGCTCGGGGGTTTGAGCAGCTACGTTCTACGTGCTCTGAATAGCTGCTGTTTTTCAACAGTCGATCTCAGATTCAGCAGTATTATCGGAATCAGAACTTTATTTTTTCCAAGCAAGATAGTCACACAAGGACTTTGTCATGGTGCGCTGGGTGCACAAATATGGTCTCATTCATTTCTGAAGTGAAGCGTATTGTACTCACTTAATACTAAATATAAATCAATTTCCAGCAGATTCTTGGATATAGTTTGTGTATCATATCTAGATCTCGATAGTCTTTTTTGCATGCACTGCTTCTGTTTTCATATTTAATGTTGATTTACGAAGCGAAGTTACATTCAGTATATATATATATATATATATATATATATATTCATTATTTCTGTCTGAAATGTTGCAGGTTATTGTATTCACAATGGCTTTGCCATACACTGATCAAATCTTATACAACGTGATTATTTGTCAATAAATTACACCTGCCATAAAGACTAATATATACAAATGTGATTGATCCCATGTCTGGGTTGCTTTGTGAACAGATGTGCGACACCTTTCACGACAGGACGGTGCATGGAATCAAAATTAAATCTGAAAACATGAATATAGATCATAATCATGTAAAAAAAAAAAAAAAAAACAATCGAAAACAGACTTATTTGTCAAACCAAAATGGAGAGCAAAGAGGAAAGTGGATATTTTTGACAGAATGCTTAATTCGACCTTGCGACCAAAACGAAAATCTTAGCCTTAAGGTACACCAGATAATCCTCGCTTATCTTTTAGTCTGCAGGATTAATCTGACTGACAGTAGTCTGTTCCACATCGGTATGCTTCTGCTGTGATTTGCTAAAAGAAACAGTTTCAAAGTAAGCGTTCTAATTCCTGTTCAGAGGCCCCAAATGTAATCAATACTAGTTATTATTACTATACTGGCACAATTACATGCCATACACATGTATGTCAGGTGTATATAAATATCTAAGATACTATCAATGTTTGAAGTGCACTTGTAACAGATTTTATTAGTGATTTAGTGTTTATTATCCCTCAATAGTAGATGTAGGGTTTTTACATTGACAACAACATTCAGAGTTGTATGAGACACACCCTACTGATAAAGCAAGCAAATAAACAAACAATTGAATAAAAAATAGATTCAGTACTGCCTAAACCACAGGTTTGTGTCTTAGAACCTCAACCAAATCGGAGGAGACATCGGAGGCAACTGCGAGTCCAGTTTTGTTGTTGTTAGTTTGTTTGTAGGTGTCATTCTCTCTTTTGCGGGGTGACACTGACGTGGTGTCCACACAGTCATACAGAGGTGGGTGGATGTAAGCATCTTCACTGCCAGCATATCAGAACGGTCGTCAATGCAGTACTGCTGGGAAATGTAGATCCACGGTGATGGAGGCGTTGCACAACAAACTGGGAAAAATCCCAGAGAACCCTCCAAATTTGGCATCAAACATTAAATATGAGGTGCTAAATAACATTTGTTTCTGAAGCTTTTTATTTGTAAAGCATCTCCTGCCCCTGTTGTACTCTGGACGCTGCGGCATAACGCACGGGATGATGTGAGCAAAATTAAAAGACTGTGATAGATGTTCTATCAATGTAAAGATGCATTTTCATTGGTTAAATGCGTTTAGGGGGGAGAAGGAACAGCATGTACATTTTGATATATTGCATCGCTTTGGCTATACAGATCTTGGACTATAGCCAAGCCATTTAATTTGTACTAGGGTACAGGCCACAAACACATAATGCAAAATCAAACACAAAGACACTGCCAAACCATGGGATCTGAAATGTTGCTTTAAAAATCAAAGACTGCAGGGACAAATACCTACTAGTGGATACCTACATTCTCTGGCGTTTTATGAACGTTCTGATATATTTTCGAGGTGTTTTGCTCCTTTTGCTACCTGTTAACCAGTATAGGTGCTAAGAGGCCCCCCACTCTAACACGTAAGGCACATTAATGTTATTACAGAATGCCTGCCTGTCTTATTGCTGTGTTTTATGAACTGACTTAAACGTCAACGCTGAAGAAGAGAATTAACTTCATTTAAGTGATCCTTTCTGATATCCAGAGAGGCCTAGCTGTGCTTACTGGGGTTAACTGTGCCATCTTAACAGAAAGATCGA
>JAOXYF010000005.1:4573195-4587849 GCA_028565775.1 Sternarchorhynchus goeldii
GCCCGGTTCAGTACCGTTAAATAACGGCATTCATCCTATCCAAATCAATACACTGTGACGCAGAATGCGACAGCATTACCTCTCGGCCATGGTCCCTCTTTTCCCTGTTAAAATCCGGTGGAAGTAATCCCCAGGACATCAGTCATGGTGGTAGGGGCTCTGCCACCGCAGTACAGAGAGGTATCTGGAGCACGCGCTGTCTCTCCGCGTCTCCGTCACCACCGACAACCTGACGTCATTTTGCGCTCAGCGGCGAGCACGCAGAGAAGCGGAACGGCGGGGTTACCATGACAGCCTTGCAACGCCGCCATGACTCACCTTGCATTGCTTTTCCCGATCTGAGATGATGACAAAAATGCAACGTGGCCCCAGATTAATGGGAAAACAACCGTTGTCCTTGTAAATAATATTCCTAATTATAAACTTGTGCAGCTATAGATTTCTTTACAACTCTAGACTCCAGGGCTCCTCTTTGTTATATTCCATTTGACCAGATTCTTAGAGCGTTGCATGATCCTTGGTATTTTTTACATTTTGCAACGCATTTGAACTTTCTGAAGGATAACCTGGACCCTTGTGGAACCTTTAAAATCATTGTACTATGCTGACAGCGCCATCTAGTGTTACCATACGAAACTGTGATAGTAAGTGTCTGTTTACGATGAACGACCGTTTAAAACAAAAAAAATAAAACCCTCCGGTTTTAGGGTTGATAAATTTGCCATTGTAACACCTCTTTGTGGTGCTTATTAGTTTGTTAGCTTATTAAGCTTGGTGGAGCTTGATGGTGGAACTATTGCATAGCGTCCTCATATCCCTCCGGTTAATAAAACGCCGGAACGGACTGCTGCAAAAACATTCATCAGATTAGCTTGTTGTTTTGTCTACCTGAGTTTATTCCGTCATTTGGTGCAATGGGCCTATCTGAATAAATACAAAACAAATATTTAATCTACTCTCTGTGACCTAGATATGACTGTGGTAGGGTTGTTATGTTGTTTAAAAAGCACGAGACTGTTTCGGACGCCCTTGTTTGTGTCTGCCGTGTTTTCACGAGGACAGGGTTACTACACGCAAGGGCAGAGTCCCGAGCCGCGGATTCGCGAATATTTCTACTACATTGATCATCAAGGACAGGTAGATACCCTGTGTAATAAACAGTTAAATAATTCGCTTAAATATAATTCTTTTTATATTTCAGTGGTCTTCAGTAAATACATTAATGAAGAATAACTTATTTAGGCAAATGTATCCCCTAATTAGCTCTTCCTGGATGATACTAAGGTGAAGAACTTCGTCACTTGTTTCAAAGGTATCGACCCACTACTTCTTTCCACACTGAATGATGGCCCTTTTCTAAGACGTGTAGCTACCTAGCCTACTTTACAGTGCTGTCATATAGGCAGTCTATATGTCATGTGGAATGCATTTCTGAAACATAGATTCTCATGAATTGTAAGTAGCAGGCTTAAATTGTAATTCTCACACCCTTACAGTTTATGTACAGGTATGCAAATTTGCAACTCACTATGTAAATAATGTCTTTTCCATTTTCAGTTATAGTTCAACAGTAGTAGAATATAGTAATATTGTAGAATGTGAACTGCAGAATCATTAGTAGGTACATATTGTATATCTCTTTGCAGTTTGTCATTTAGCTCTTCTGATTCATTTGTCCATCTATCATCAGATCAACAGTTTCTCATATTCTTCTTTAACCACCTGAAAGTCAATCAAAGTGGCCGCTACCAGGAGCACTTCCCCTTCCTGTCACTGTGTGGACGTGAGAGGAACTTCCTGCGCTGTGACGATCAACCAGTTGTCTTCACTCACCTGCTGCCTCCTGAGCCAAAGCACGAGGAGAGACTGTCATACTGCGGAGGCGGGGTTAAACTGACAGTTCCATTCCAACCCGAATCTCTGTTCATGCATCCAGTTAGTGGGCGAGTGTACCATCCTGCTCCTGAGCGGGTTGGGGGTGTTGGATTGGTACGCTCCGCGCTAGCCATCGAGCTCAGCCCATACTTTCAGTATTCTTCAGAGCAGGTCGGCACTGCACGGCCTACTCATTTCCTTTGGGCCGGGCAGCGCCGGCTGCTGACCAACGAGCTGTCAAAACTTTTCCATGTGAACTAAGTATTCTCTAGAGTGTGGCAAAAGCCTTTATTCTTGAATACACTTCTAATTCTTTCTGCAAGCTGCTGTAGGTAATATTTGAGATGTGTGACTGTGCATATTTAACCAGTTATAAATATTGATTGGTAAGCTGTCATTTTGTGCAATCACTTGGTGGGGATGTGTTTAGTCATTTTCAAAGAGTGAGTTTTCCCTTAGGGCTGCAGTTAATTAATGCATATACATAAAGTATCCACGCTTTGATATCATGTGCTGCAATAATCTTTAAGAAGAAACTATAAAATCTTATGAAATGTTCTTAAAGTAAACGTGTATCTTAATAATAATAATAATAATAATACGTTATATTTAGATAGCGTCTTCCCAAACCCAAGGGCGCTTTACATTAAACAAAAAAAGTTTTACTTCTGACGTGATAATACTATTCGCCCTACATGACTGAAATCGATCTAATGAGATTGCAATTTCATTACATCTCTAAATTACGTCTGCCACTGACCAAGTAGCTAATAGTTGTTTGCGTGTTAGGACATTAATCTCCTTCTGACGTTTTTTTTTTTTGGATGGGCATGTGGCTGCAACGAGAAGCTACTAGCCAATGTTTGGCCTGATTATTAAAAAGTTTAACATGAACAGGCTGAGCAGTGTAATATAAGATTTAAATGGGCAGTTTTAAATGTCAACACATGAATTCCCTATGTCATGTGGAGACTGAAAATATAAAGGGAGGAGCTAGAACTTGTGCCGAGCAAGTGACCACGGATCGTTAGAGAAATCGGAAGTGGGGAGCCACGGGTGGGGGGGGACGGGAAAGACTTGGAAACTTCAGGTCCCAGAAGCCGGCCTCTAGAATTTGTTTGTTAAATGAAAAATGGCGACACTGTTGAATGAAACATGTGCCACTCTAGAGCGCTCTGTATGCGAGCGGGTTCCCCCACTACTCACGGATCTTTATCAGTTTACTATGGCATACGCCTACTGGCGTGCTGGTAGACATAACGAACCCGCGGTTTTCGACTTGTTTTTCCGGGATAATCCGTTCGGTGGTGGATTTTCACTTTTTGCGGGGCTGAGCGACTGTTTGCTGTTCCTGCGAAACTTTCGTTTCAAAAATGAAGGTTAGTGTGTATGTGTTGACACAGCGGGACAAGATAGTCACCGAAATTTCAGTTGGACAGTTGACAGTGTGTCGCACTGCTTCCTTCACCTTCGGCTGCAGGAACGTTGCGCAACATACATTCCACACACTTAGTAAGACACTTATTAAGACAGTCTATCGTAATCTCGAGAACGGAACACAAGTTTACTTTGGAATGGCTTGCCAAATGTCTATGAACGTGCATGGCGCATAATAAATGAATTTACTGAAATTCTCAGTTCACACGGACCGAAGGTCGCAGGTCTCCGGTATCGTTACATTGTAACTTTCGCCGTTACCATGACTGCGTGAAATTAAAAATATTGATACCCCCACCCCCGTCCTGTGCGCACAGTACCGCGTTATGTTGGCGAGAAAAGCATAAAGACGTCCAATCATTCATACATTTAATTTTACTTCTTTCATGATAATGTTTTGCGTAGTGTACTCTGTGTTTACTACCAAGGAGTAGGTTAGGGGTTAAAATGTTCGCTTCTAGGAGACAAATTGTCCCCGTATAAAAATTCAAATATTTTTTATTTAGTCCTAAAAGTGTTTAATCCAGTAGATTTATAATTCATATATAATACACTGAAACAGCATATTATTCACTGTCAGAAATAAAATTACAACTTAATACAATTAAAACTAATTGTACATAAATCATGAAATATTTTTAATATTTGATACATCCGTCTTAATATGTAACTAGATTTTTATTAGTATGCCAATTTGTTGGCATATTTTGTTGTGTATAAATAACCTAGATATATTCATATACATTGTACTCAATCTAACTCCCATTATTCTTAAACCACATTTTCATAACCTATTTGTTACCTAAACATACGTTAATTTTTCTTTTTCTGTTAAATATTTAATCCCAGTATTTCCTACTTAAAAAAATGACGCATTATCCAGTTCCAATATCCACGTCTTAATAGCCTAATATAGCACATTTTAAGACTTTTCTGAGCTGTCGATTTCTCTACCCTATTTTTTATGTTGCCACACTTGCTACTGTAAAACACCCATTTTATATATAAATAAACTATGTTTGAGGTCAGAATTCCTTTTGAGTGTGTTTTGCTCATACCTGTGTGTGTGTGTGTGTGTGTGTGTGTTGACAGACGTGGAGTACTTGCGCTCTGTGCTCCCTGCAGACACCGACCCAGACTTCTTTATCTACCTCAAAGAGCTCGACTGCTCCGGCGTGTCTGTTAGCGCGACCGCCGAGGGCTCCGTGGTCTTTGCCCGGGTACGTGGCCTCCCTCGTCTCCGACGCCAACGCAGAGCGAACAGGAGACACAGTGATGTGTTGTGTTTCACACTTAGGTTCCTCTAATGGAGGTTTCTGGACCACTGGCCGTCGTTCAGTTGCTGGAAACCAGCCTCCTCTGCCTGGTCAACTACGCCAGGTTTGAACGGTCTTGTCGCATCTATGCTTGTAGACCGGTTACCTCGTTACTGTATACCACTCACTCGGTACCACGTTGTTTTTTTCTCACTGAAGTCGTTTGGCTGGCCTGATGTGTGGTGGTGTGAGTTAATGCTGTTGGTTTCTCCGAGCAATGCTCATGGTTCCTTCGTGTGACTGCAGTCTGGTGTGTACCAACGCGGCGCGGTTCCGACTAGCCGCGGGCCCCCAGCGCCGACTCCTGGAGATGGGTCTGAGAAGAGCACAGGGTCCAGATGGAGGACTGACTGCTTCCCGTTACACACACATTGGAGGTAAACACAAACACACACACACACACACATACATGCAGGTTATAAGGTTTTCTTTTCTTTTTTTGTAATTGTGTATATGGGCTGTAATGCTTCAGCAAATATATATTGTAGACTGTTGACAAAGTTGTTTTACATTTTGTTCAGTGCATATTACAGTCCCACACCCTTTAGGATTAGATCACAGTCCTGCTGGTTTTTTGAGGTGATCTTGGTTGTGTTGCACATAACAAATAACCATTATACTGTTTAATTTAAATGAATATCATTAATATTTACCTGTGTTGATTGTCTAAACCTGTTCCTATGTGATACCAGTAGAACAGTTTTCATGCTATGTCTAACAATCATGAAGAAACTGTAAGGAACAGTCCTAACTGTTATCACTTAGACACATTAACCCGTAATGAAATGTCAGCATCGCCTGTTCCTCCAGGCACTGTTGAGCTCTTATCAAAAACCCACTCAAGCAGTCCGCTGTGCGTAGATGAAAGACATGGGCTCCGTAGGAAGGACCCTGGGGGCCCAGCCGACTGGTTCAGGGCACCACGGGGGTGGATGTGTCCTTCAAGCTGTTTTTTTTTTTTTCTGGCCTCAGGTTTTGATTTGACGAGTAACGCTCTGGCGGGGCGTCTCTTTGGGATTCCAGTGGCAGGAACCATGGCACACTCTTATGTCACATCCTTCTCCTCTCTGGAGGAGGTGTGGCCACAGGTGTGTTGTGACTTCTTTCCTGTTACTAACTGGACTAAAATGAAGAGCAACTTGAGAGCTATTTTGATGCCAACCTCCCTCCCTCCCTCACTCCTCCACACACACACACACACACACACACACACACACACACACACACACACACACACACACACACAACATTGTAGATGCACTGATAGTGGTAACGAAGATTCTTACACTAAATGCATTTGCAGAAATTTTACAGAAACAAACCATTCCATAAAGCACAGGCTCTTTCTGATTCACGTTCCACATATTAACATGCGTAAGATTTGGGGTGTCCATGTCCAGGCCTGGTGACCCACAGGGTTTTACTGCCAACCATAATTTAACACGCCTCATCCAATTCATAATACCCTTTACTTGCATCTTACTATTACAGCAGGGTTGGAACTTAACTCAGCAGGGTGGTAGAGCTCCAGGTCTGCTTTAAATGATGCAGCTAACACAGCAGTATTAGCATTAGTTCATCACGTTCATCAAACAATGACCACCACCTTAGCCTTAGTCTTAGTCTTAGCCTTAGTCTTAGCCTTAGTCTTAGTCTTAGTCTTAGTCTTAGTCTTAGTCTCTGTGGGAACCAACAGAACACGGTTCAGAGGCACAAACAGAGCCTCTATTGACAATAGGAACGACCGTGGTGATGGAGAGGTCCTTCAGCAGGGTAGGCCAAGGTCAAGTAATCCTACGCCCTCAGTGGCCATGCTGGGTATAGCATGAAAAAAAGATGCTATTGCCTATTGCCATATGTTCACTTTACTTCAGAGTGAAAGACGAGTATGGATCAGGAGAAGTTCAGTTTGCTTATGGCATTTTTGGAAAAGATACTGAATATTCAATACACGCAGTTCAATACAGTCTAGCAATATGAAACCCGTAGTGAAATTATGTCACTGCATATTGGTGTTTCTATAACATTTGACATGTATAACATCTTAAGCCATGCCACTTCTAAAGACTGTACTGGTGTTTAAGGAGCATCAAGAGGTTTTTCCGATTAGTTCTGTAAGAGCTGCCTGCGTCATTGGGTAATCAGTACCATGATTTTGTTCTGAGTCGCTCTGTTTGCCATGAAGTGTTTGTAAGACGTTTATTGTGTTTGTTACACATTTTTTTGTGTGTTTTTTTACTTGTTTTTATGTTTACCTGTTGCAAAAGCTAAAACCAAGAGTACATATGAACAGTTCTGTGATGTGTGCTAACTGCTACGTCACTGTAGCTGGAAATATCTTACCAGTTCAAACCAGTTAGTAAACGGCCAACTGTTCCAATGCTTATATTTAAAATATGAATATAGACATACCAGTTAATAAAGAGACAATGTGTTATTTTGTATATAGCAGAAATAAAAATCAATTTGTCCACTATATATCCACAGCTGTACATGCATGTTCATAGTTCAGTTCCATTCAACTTTAATGGATGCATGAAAAAAGTGATTCAACAAACAAAGTGTTTTTCACACATTTATTTTTTGATTCTTGAATTGATTTGGTCTTTGCCCTCATTGTAGAGTCTGGCACCCCGCGGGGGTGGTGACCCCATCGACTTTGTGTGCCTGGTGAAAGGGTGGCTGGGGCGCGTGTGCTCGTTACTGGGAGCCAAGCCTCAGCAGGTCCGCGAAGGCGAGCTCGCTGCCTTCCTGTCTTACGCCATTGCTTATCCACAAAACTTCCTGCCCGTGATCGACAGCTACAGCGTTGCCTGGTATCAACCACCGTAATTCACTTGCATCATTGTCGTGCAGGTTTTCATGTGTTGGTGACTTAAAAACCCATTGCGTGGCCTTGGGCCTTTGTTGCAGCAGTGGCCTGCTCTGCTTTTGCGCCGTCGCTTTGGCGCTGTGCGAGTTGAAATATCTGCCGCTGGGCGTGAGGCTGGACAGTGGAGACCTCTGCAGGCAGTCTGTGGAAGTGCGGTGTGCCTTCAGAAGATGCAGCAAACAGTCAGTGAATGCTTCCTCTTCCACGTCCTAACAATATAACAGCTGTTTACAGACCCTGTTATTCATTTCCTCTCTCTTGGTTCCTCTCCAGTTTCTCAGTTCCAGCGTTTGAATCTTTCATCATTGTGGGTACGAACAGTGTGTCTGAGCAGAGCCTTGTTGAACTCAGCAAAAGAGTAAGGCTTTTTTTTTGTAGATTTCCCTGAAAAGCCCAGAAGTTAATAAACCTTTGTAAACCGTCACCTCTCTCTTTGTCTCTATCAGGATAACGAGATTGACGTAGTCGGGGTTGGAACTCATCTAGTTACCTGCACAAGTCAGCCCTCTCTTGGCTGTGTGTATAAGGTAAATGAGACAGACTAGCTGCAGCATGCCCCTCCCCCCCAACACACACACACACACACACACACACACACACACACACACACACACACACACCCTCAGAAACATTCTGATGCCGCAGATGTTTCTTCTGTTAGCTGGTGGAGGTCTGTGGGCAGCCCAGGATGAAGCTAAGTGAGGACCCAGAGAAGAGCACACTGCCGGGGAGAAAAGCTATCTATAGGCTGCTGGACACTGAGGGTCAGGCACCTTCCGTCATCCTCCCTGCTCCAAGCTCCTGAAATCACTTTGCCATTAATACTCCGTTGTCATGAGACGCTTAACCCCCCGTTTCCATTGCTGCATTGTCCTTTGTTCCCTTGGTTATCCCCTCATTCTTGTTCCGTCTCATTCTTCTCCACTCCCTGCCTCCCACAGGTCATCCTCACATGGATCTCATTTGCCTCTCAGAGGAGCCTGCCCCCAAGGTGGGTGTGCCGCTGAATTGTCATCCTTTAGGGCTGGACAAGGCTGCCCTATCGGTCACGCCTGCTAAGGTGACGAGCCTGCGGTCAGATGTCTTCTCTCATGGCAAGGTAAACTCCAAGACGTTTCATTTCTGTCATTCATGAGATTGTGTCTTTCGAATAATCCAACAAGAAATAATCCAACAAGAAATAATCCAGCTAATACAAAAAGGAAAAAAAATCTGATGTTCTGTAGTGAGGGTAATGTCTCAGTGTTAACACTGAGCATATACTTGTGCATGTAAACATACAGATAGTGTTTTGTGTAGGTCTAAGCCTTAGTTAGGCTTTAAATTGGTGGAATCATGGGAGAGGCTATTAAAGATCTTCCTCCACCCTTTCCCCATTTTAACAGTTGCTAAAAAAGTGGTTGCTGACTAAAGAATTTTGGCTTTTTGAAAAAAACTTTTATTCCACCATATAGCATTCTGTGTTCTATTTTCAGATCACGCTGCCTCTGTGCAGTGCATCTGAAAGTCGAGTACGTGCCCAGAAATCTCTTCAAGCTCTGTATCCCCATCACAAAAGACTGCAAGAGCCAGAACCTTACACAGTGAGTGTTCACCACCTTGGGGGGAAAAAAAAAAAAAACCTTGTTGATGTAGCTAAAGGCTAATGCTAAAGCCCCACTCCTTTACGTGTTTAAATCTGTGGTGTTTTCCTCCTAAAGGTGGCTGTGTCAGAGAGAGTTCACTCTCTTGTGTCTGACATCAGAAGGGGAAATAGCAAAGGCAGTCATTTTTTGCTGTCCAACTGAAGGAAAACCGAGAGACCGAAGTTCCGTTTACCTCTTATAGGGGTCAGTTTTTGAGCAGTGCATCTCTGCAGCAGTATTGCCTGCTTTGCTATTGGTGTTGCAAGCCTGTGTACATTTTTCCACAGTAAGATGGGCCGTACAATGTGCGTTTCTATGACGCATTTTCAGTATTAATGATTTCATGTGATTTTTGAAAGTGACATCAAACGTATGCATTTTAAACACTAGTTAGAGATATAATTCCTTCCATAATTTTATACATTAATGAACCATTTTTAAGTTTCAGATGAAATTTCTTAGAGGATTACAGATTTGATTATGATAGGTGCATGATGCTTTCTAAGAACTGTGTTTAATATTAAGATTGGAAACATTTACAAAAGATAAACATGAATAAACATTTCTGTTTGGAATTTGTTAGCTGCATGTAATTTGTCAGTTACTGAGCAATTTGTTGCACCGTTTGTTACAAGTTTCTATAGCCTGATAGCCATAAAAAGCTGTCTTGCTATAACTATAATAATGAATTTGGTGATATAAATTACATGCAAAAAAAAAAGTAAGACCTCGCCAGAAAAACGCGACTGGTGCCTTTGTCTGACCTATCGACTCCTCCCGACAGGCGATGCCTTAGGGTTGCCACGGACAACAGTTATTCTTCCGCTCCAAATCACCTTTATCCACACCCAACTTCTCGGCATTAGAGATTTTCGATGTCACTCAAGTGTCTCCTTGATATTACGACTTGACAACGCAAACGTCAATCAGCAATGAGAACATTCTATTGGCTATACGGGATGACTGGGTTGGTCTTGAGAATTAAACCAATTGTAGCGAGCGATCTGCTGCAGTCTTTGAACGTCGCCTGTGCAACAAGTGGATTTTTCTTATTTAAGATATTTAACACTGTTTTTAAAGCTGTTTCAGTGATAAATCACAGGACGGATTGTATTTAATTCGGTAGAATATGGTTTGGTGTGTGGGAAATCAATTTGTAGTAGCGGGTGAAGTAGGCTCATGCTCGAGAATTTTCGATGTGAGAAGGGATTACAGTGGATTTGCTCAAGTTTGATATGCACAAGAAATTAGGTGTTGCGTGACCAAAGTAGGGGTGCACGCTTCTCGTAAATCTTTGTTGCTGCAGTGCAACGGTACATCTGCTGCTGAGCGTAACCGTCAGTAATCTTAGGAGGGTCAGTGGCCCGTATTGAGAGGGATGTCTGAAACTGGCTCAGATGTTACGGCGCAACGGGGTGAATGCGGCTCAGATGAGTCCATGCGAAAGGTGGGTGAACGTCTTTTTAATGAGCAAATGAAAATAAACTATTTTAGAGTATGACGAGTTCAAGTACAGGCTATCTCGCGATCAACAGACAGTTTTAAATGGCATTTCTTCCAACACGGTGTGTGTACAGTGCATCAATACACGCGAGCATTGTTTTGTTGATGAAACTACACTGCTGACAGCGTGTCTCTGTCGTAGGGATGTGATCCTCTAGTGTTGACTCAGCGCAGCAAACTCCAGCAGCGAAAGGCCAAACTCAATCAGCAAATAAACCTTGAGCTCAGGTTGAGATCAGGAGCGGAAAATCTGTACAGGTGTGTGTCCATGTCTGGTTTTGATTCGCAACAGGGGGGAGTCTTTCCCTTTATTGCATTTATACGTAAAATATGGTTTGCTTTCGCATTCACACATATTCGCAAATCCTCAAATACCCGATTATTGTGCACATAGTTTTTCTGTGCTCCAGTTCTTCTAACGGCACACGACACACCCATTTTTATTTCCTGTTATTTTGTCTCTGTTTTTGGTTCGCGGCAATACGTGTGCTAATAGAAAAATATAGGTGTGTAGTAGTTCCATTACCAAGGTGTGTATGTGTGTGTGTGTGTTTGTTAGAGCTACAACCAATCAGAGGGTTAAGGAAACGGTGTCATTGGAGTTGAGCTTTGTAAACTCAAACCTGCAGCTGCTCAAAGAAGAACTGGAGGAACTGAACAGCAATATGGATGTCTACCAGACTAACGGGTAAACATAGTTTACACAGTTAGCTTTACAACATAAACATAAACTACACATTTACTAAACTGATAGGTAAACATAAATTGGTAGGTTTCCAAATATGTTTTTTTTTTTTTAAAGAAAGATTGCATATAAAATCTTGAACATTTTAAACATATAAGTGCAAGTGCTTATTCTGCTGGCACACCTGACTCCTTACTCCGGACTCCTTACTCCGGACTCCTTACTCCGGACTCCTTACTCCTTGAGAGTACTGGTACCAAAATAAGTCCAGAAAAAAGCACAGCAAACCACATTGGTTCACCAAGTCCGAGAATGTTTATTTAGTGAAAGACATGCCAAATATTAAAACTACCATGAAGACAAATGAAGGGGAAAAAACCAGTAGAAAACTACTTGGAGCATGAGCAGAACAGGAATGTGATAAGAAGTCTGTAAGGAAAATAAGATTAACTGGGGAAATGAGGCTCTCGCTTTTCTTGTTCTTACAGTGAGAAGCTTAATGTTCCAATGGTCCCACTTGGGCTCAAGGAGACTAAGGAAGTTGATATGACTGTCCCTCTGCAGGTGATCAAAATGCTGACAAGTTTCAATTCTTTCTTTTGGATTTTCATGTGTTTTTGTGATGGCATGATTTTCAGTGTTTGACAGTTGGGATTCCTTTAAATTTCATGTGTGAGTTTTTTTTTTGTTTTTTTTAATGTGTTGTTTCTTTTGTATGAACCTAATTCACTTGTCCATGTGATCTAGGAAGAATGAAGAGACAAACACTTAATGTTGTTTCCTTAGTCCAGCTGTTACTTTTGATGGTTGAAGGATATTATTTTAATTATATATTTAAAAACTACTTATTACAGGACTTCATCAGTGAACACTATGGAGAAGATGCATCTCTTTACTTGACAGAAATCAAAATGCTTATGGAACTCAGACAGGTACAATGGAAACAACACAAACACACACAGAGAGAATTCACCAATTAATTCTCATCCACATTGATCCAATTCTTTCCAACAATGTTCAAAACAAATCAATTGCTGATCAAACATGTTGGGGAGAATTTGAATGAATGAATGCAGCTTTTGAGAAGGTGACCTTTGACCCCGGTTGCGTCCTCCACACAGGCCACGCGTGCCCCGAGCCGTAGCGATGCTGGGCTCAGCCTGCTCATGGAGTACTATAACCAGCTGCACCTCGTGGATCAGCGCTTCTTTAACCTGCACAGAACTCTGGGAGTTCACTTCCAGTGGTAAGAGAGCGAATGCCCCCCCTACACAAACATACATACACAATCATCCCAGCTGTGACTGTGACTTACATAAAGACTCCACAGACTCCAGTTACATGACCTAATTCAGGTTCACTTGTATAACACTCCCCACCATGACACCACACTTCATGCCACTGTTATGCTCGGCTGTTCTGTTGCTGTAAAAGAGAGAGATTGATATAGTGATGGGGAGGAGTGATGGACCAGAATGGTGAGGTGGAGGAATGACAGAAGGTGGAGGTGTGGGATGGGATGAGGTAGCAGGTAGAAAGAGATGGTTTACAGTGTGGAATTGCACACCTGGAACATTCACCTGTAGGATATGTGCACCTCAAACGTGCGTAGTGAATGTTGCTCAGAGGTTTCTAATGAAGTGGTAGGATTAATGCCTTGGTAATAGTAGAGTGCAAAAATATGCATAAATAAACAATTTCGGCCTTTTATTTTGACATCAAAGTAAAATACGTTCATGTTCAAAGAGACTTTGAGAGGAGTCTTCAAAGAGACTTTGAGAGGAGTCACAAGGACTGATGTTTACAGCAGAATCCCTGGCCGTCAGGTCTGGGAGTATTAGGAAAGTGAACGAAGCCTGGCCTGAATGAAGCCTTTTTCTAGGTACGACTCCCTGACTGGTGTGCCATCCTGTCAGAGGGCGCTGGCTTTTGAGAAGGGCAGTGTGCTGTTTAACATCGGGGCGCTTTACACGCAGCTCGGCGCCAGGCCAGACCGCCACACGCTGCCCGGAATCCGTGACGCCATCGATGCCTTCCAGAGAGCTGCCGGTACCGTCGTGTGTGTGTGTGTGTGTGTGTGCGCATTCGTGTGTGTGTGTGTGTGTGTTTGTATGTGCAAGTTCATGTTTGTTTGTGTGTGTGTGTGTGCGCATTCGTGTGTGTGTGTGTGTGTGTTTGTATGTGCAAGTTCATGTTTGTTTGTTTGTGTGTGTGTGCGCATTCTTGTTTGTTTGTTTGTTTGTTTGTATGTTCATGTTTGTTTGTGTGTGTGTTTGTGGTGAATTATAATTGGAAATTTACTTTAGTGTAGATTTACTCAACTGCATACTGGAAACTGGCTCATAGACTTTTAGGATGTAAATTTGGGTTTTCACAGTACAGTGTGAATACCAAGCATGTTATACCACTGTGCAATTAAACAGTTATTAATTTAGTTTTTACTCTTTAATGTTAGTAATGAGTTGATTTAGTTTTAGTTGCACTATAGTCTGGTCTTTATAGCTAAGCATTTTGAAACAGAGGTGAAGATAAACCCATTAAACCTTGTGCTTACACTTAGGGCTTGTTTAAGAGGAAGATATTAAACATTTCAAATTGTACAAACTAGTAATTCATGTTTTTCCTGTTATATATTGATTAAAAGAGGATGTTTGTACCATTTCCTATGGCATTTCAATCAACAGGCGCATTTCTCTACTTGCAAGAAAACTTCTCTCATGCTCCCAGTCTGGATATGAGTGGCCCAGCTCTTAGTATGCTGGTCCGCCTTATGGTCGCTCAGGTGAATAAATAAAAAAAAGTGTGTGTATGTGTATTCAAAACACTGCAAAACATACATTTTTTAATATATTGCAAGTAATTTATTTTTATTTTGTCTGAAAACATTTTCATACATTGCCTCATATATTCAAAGACTGCATGTGATCATGTGCTGATGTGCTGATGTTATTCCTTGCTGAGCATCAATCCTAAATGTTTTTCTTATTTGTTAGTATTTAAATGTGAAGCCTATAGCAAGTCCATGGAACACTGTACTAATTTTATCATTTTAGTCTTTGTGTATTTGTATTGTTTTTTTATATACATTATAGGTTCAGGAGTGTGTTTGTGAAAAGGTGACACTCAACATGAAAGAAGACGACTTCATGTCAAACCTACAAGCTGCTCAGGAGGCAGCACGGGTAAACACACGCACACGCGCACACAAACACACACACGCACGCACGCACACACACGCACACACGCGCACACACACGCGCGCGCACACCCCCACACCCACACCATGAATGCCACGCACTCACCCCCCCACCACACACACCATGAACACCACGCACTCACCC
>JAOXYF010000005.1:4587949-4631680 GCA_028565775.1 Sternarchorhynchus goeldii
TGTACTCCCTGGTGGTACAGGCCATGCGTGTGTGTGTTTAGGTTTCAGAAGTGTACTCCCTGGTGGTACAGGCCATGCGTGTGTGTGTTTAGGTTTCAGAAGTGTACTCCCTGGTGGTACAGGCCATGCGTGTGTGTGTTTAGGTTTCAGAAGTGTACTCCCTGGTGGTACAGGCCATGTCGGTGCCTTTGTTGAAGGATTACGTCCCGTTCTCCTGGAATTCTGTGGTTCAGGTCAAAACCCAGCACTTCAGAGCCTTGGCCCACTACTACGCCTCTGTTGCGCTCTGCGACTGCTCGGGTGAGTCCGTTTGGCTCTGCTTTCAGGTACACAAAGAGTGTGTCCTTCTGCGTGGGCATGACGTAACGGGCCCTCAGGGCTTGCGGGACCTGCTCACTTAGGATTCTTTGATGGGAAGGATGATTCTTGTTTTTGGTCATGTAGATATGATTGGTACAGACGACAGCGGGAGTGCAGGTGTCAAGGCTCTGATGCGGATTCACGTCAGCCCTCCAGACGGGCTGCGTCTCCAAAGGCCAGATGACAGATTCAGACTAGGTAAGCAGCTGTCTCCATCTGCATCTTCACAAATATAATGTACAGGCAAAATACGAGAAGGGTTTAGAGGTCATCTAGAAACATCTTGAAACCTGCCCTGTCTGGAATGCTCCTGGCATTGCCCTGTGTAATTATTAATTCTGTCCAAACCAGAAGGGGCAGGTCACAGTTGCCCTGCCAGTAATTATCACAGTCCCACACGTGTTCCCGGTATGTCCTACACGTGTGCCCCGCATGTCTACACGCCCCCCCCCCCATGTCTACACGCGCCCCTCTGCATGATTGCGTGTCCACAGAGCACGTGTCTCGACTGCATTGTGTATTGGCTTGTCCAGGCAAAGCCCATTTACGCAATGCCATCATTTGCCATGAGGAGGCGCTGCGTCTCCACGGTGTGTGCAAGGCGCTGCGAAAGATGGACATCTTGCAGGAAGTGCTGGCGCACGCACATGCTCGCTCGCTGGAAAAGTACTCGGACATGGATCAGGAGGACGACTTTTGTGAAACTGCAGAAGCTCCAGACATTCAGTGTGAGTGCAGATATTTTTCCAGATCTTCTGTATCAGCTGGTTCTGTTTTCTGTTTTCTATATTAATGGCGTTATTGCACTTCTTGCTTTGGTGGTGTTGTTACACAAACAATATTTGAAGATGTTTAAGGGTTTAATCCAAGACTTTGAACAGGTCACATCCAAAACAGGAACTGTAGCAACAAGCGTCACGTTCTGCTTCCCATTTCATAACAGCCCGGTCACAACTATCTTCTAGTTATAATAATGATTTACATGTTCCTATCTGTCTTTACTGGTATTACATTGGTAAGCGTAAATGCGACAGATTTAATGGGTGCGGCCTCAACTTTGTTACAAAATCTGGAATGATCAGCTTTCCAGGTTGCAGGCCAATGTTGACATCCTGGTGTTGGCAGCACTCAGCCTGACCTGTGATCTCTGATCTCCCTCTTGCAGCCCATACGCACCAGAAGCCTGACATTAAAACTCCGGACTTCAGCACAGTTAAAGTGACGGACATCTTTCACCGTTTGGTAATACAGACAATGGTCTTGTCCTCACACACACTACACAGTGTGTAGAATTATCATACTCTCTCATTTACAAAAACATATCAGTAAATATCAGTGAATGGACAAAGTGTATTTAGGTTTATTCAGGTTTCTGTTATTGAGCTTACTGAGCCACATGTTGAGGGTAAGAAATGTTTGATGGCTTGTGTGTGTGTGTGTGTGTGTGTAGGGTCCTCTTTCTGTTTTCTCTGCACGTAATCGATGGGTGCGTCGGCGCCTGTGCCTGGTTCGAGGAGAGGCCGGCCTTGGTCTCACTCTGCGAGGTGATTCGCCAGTTCTGGTTGCCGGCGTGTTACCAGGGGGATGTGCTGCAGTAAGGATGACTCCATCATAGCAACCTCACTGCAAAGACTCCAAAATGCTAATAGGGAAGCTAGTAGCCACCTTGTAGCATCATGTCATTGTTTAATTCACGGTCAGTTAGCAACATTAGCATTCTGGACTGAACTGTTTTAACATCACACGTAACAGTAAAGAACCTGTCTCCTGCGCCAGTGCCGATTTGATCGAACAAACTTCTGGAATTCCTGTTAAATCATGCCTGACTGTGTGCACGGCAGGTGGCTGGACTGTGTGAAGGGGATTATATAGCGGCTGTGAACGGTTCAGACTGTCGGTGGGCTGAGCATGCAGAGGTAGTGCGTGCTCTAAAGAGGTGCTCAGAGGGACTAGTGGAGCTTGACGTCATCACGCTACACAATCATGAGGTACACGCACAAAATGTTGTGTAATGCATATTACTCAGAAGTTCTGCGAATTTGGATTTCATTGTCCGTATCTAAAGGAAGGCATGTTCTGGCTCAGGTCGAAAGGAGGGCCACCCCACTTTCACCCAGCGGCGGGGAGGAGACTCAATCTGCCAGTCATAAGAGGCAAGGCGGGGTCAGTGTCAAAGGCTCCACCTCCTTGTTGAACTGGACCTGGAGAAGTGGAGTAGGGGGTGGTGTAACGAAGAGACTCGGAAGCACTTTCAGCCACCAGTTCGGCAGCTTGCGTGAGAGTGAGTCCACGTACTGACATACCGAGGAACGAGGTTATGCTTAAGCTGAAGCAAAGCACTTCATTTCTCTCCTAACATGGACGCTGCATGAATGGCGGCAGTTAAAAGTTCAAAGGTTTTAAATGTAGTTGACGGGATACAAAAACCTGCCAAATCCTTTTCTCATTCACAGAGTTTGAAGAGGTCATCTGCCCTTTACACTGTGGGAGCACATCAAATAGTCTAACTGTATTTGGAATCTTAGGTCCACCGGCAGATGTTAAGCACATTTTCTTTTCTAAAGTTGTCTTTAGAGATACAAGGGTTTATTCCATCAGCAGCAAAATACATTTAATGATGGCATTATATAGTCATCTGCAGTGACCTCTTCCAGAGTGTAGTACACTGCTCCTTTTTATAATGTAGTTGTAAGGACAACAGATTTTTTTTGTTGCGTTGCGCGGATCGTGGGGCTTGACATGGTTGGTAAATGATTTTCTCATTCTGCCTTAATGTGTATATTGGCACAGAGTTGGAATAACAGTTAATGCTGTTGGAACTGTTGCGTAATAGGTCCTGTCATGATTCCAGCAGCAAGAATAACAACAACAACAACAATAAAAAAATAAAAAAAATACTTTACTGTTCCTCTCAGCAAATAATCTGCAGTGATTTAATGCCTATATAACTGTGCAGTAATGAAGTTCACGTATTGAATAGTGCCATCAAACCAAAGATTTTGAAGTTATGCATTTATGTGTGGAATGAGTGAGAAATCAGAAATGGATTGTTTGATCATTTTTTTTATTGTATGATAAATGCACCAACCAAGAAATGATGTTGCAAAATTCTCTTTTTTATATATATACAAGAACCGTTTTTTTTCCAACTGACACAACGTGTTTTTACTTTTCTGGTTTGTCTTTGTATTTTAGTTGTAACTGAGCCAGTACATGAAGTATGAAGTAGGAATTGAATGTAATTGCCTTTAAAACGTGTTTTGATTAGCCTGTTGTTTAGGAACACCCTGATTGTTATTATTGTGGATAAAAACTATTCATGAAAGTAATATCGAATGTATGCTTAGGATGAGGTCAGGAACACGTTATCGCACGTGCTCGTGTTATTTTTGTTTGTAGTGTTTTTTTTGTGTCATTTTTATGTT
The DNA here is from genome assembly GCA_028565775.1 of Sternarchorhynchus goeldii. Classification (NCBI taxonomy): domain Eukaryota; kingdom Metazoa; phylum Chordata; class Actinopteri; order Gymnotiformes; family Apteronotidae; genus Sternarchorhynchus; species Sternarchorhynchus goeldii. The sequence continues at coordinate 4,591,735 of JAOXYF010000005.1, forward strand.
TAATGTGGCTTGTATCATAGATTTTCCAGGCTCTCTTCAAAGGTAATAATTGGTAGCAAATATTTCCCTCTGGGTATCGGTTGGTGTACGCTTTCCTTTCTTGGAACTTTTGCAAGCCAGCTTACTTCACACTTAGTGTTTCAGTCCAAAATCACAAACCACGGAGGAATCTAGCATGAGACGTTGAACTTTAATTTTACTGCACATTTGAGTGCGTGTAGAGGAAACTCAGCCGTAATTTATATCTGAATTTAATTTAATGCACAGGTATTAATACAGTTCAAATCAGTATTCTAATTTATGTGGATTTTAAGTAAATATAGATCTACTTTGCTATTCGTTACGCCCGTATCAAAAACACGTTCGTCAGTCGGTCCAGTCTAAATTGGATTACCGAAACATTGACTTACCAAAGCATCTTTATGTGATATAGCCTCTTGACCCACAGATATACTCGAATGCGCCTGTTTTTAGCACAGGGAAATTAGAAATATTGCATTGTAAATGTAGACGGAATTATTGGCGTCTTTTAAATGACGTTAATAGAATCACGTAGGTTGGCAGCTGCATGTTGGAATTTTAGAGACAGCAGGCAAGAGTCCAGTAAGCATCGCATTCCCATCCGTCATAAATTAAAGTGCATCCGACAATTCTACGCAGAATTATGGGAATATAGCTGCGCATGCGCGTTTGGGTTCTGCACTGAATCGCTCCCCAGATGTGTTTTCGCATTGGGAATTGGAGGTCAGTTTGTGGACTGTCTCACAGGCGTACTCGTGCATGTTTCAAACGCGTGCACAGTGTAACGAGTGACGATTATTAGCCATTTCATATCCATTATCCAGTACATTATTTGACTTCCCTTATATATTTTGTTATATTTAATCATTAAAATATTGGAGATGGGTATTAATACACCAGACCACACATCAACCTCAATTGTATACTTCGCCGCTAGGGAGCAGCATCATGTTAATTTAATAATGAAAGCACGAGATAATCTACATGTCTCTTATCAGTGTTTTTCAGTTATCAGTGTTTTTCTCATAGTCTCATATTTACTGGCCTGAAAATGAACTCAGACATCCAGAATTATTCCCTACTCAAAAAACTTTGTTAGAATGTGAGAATATAGTTTTACATTTTATACTTTCTAAAAAGTATTGTATTGTTCTCCTATTTTTATTTTATATCCTATGAAATATCATCCAAATGCAGGATAACAGTGTCGTATACAATAACATGTCGACGGGTTCCGTTTTCCAGAATTTACTTTCATTATTTTAATCCAAGTTCTTGTAATGACTAACGACACGCAGCTGTTTATAAAATTTAAGAAGCTGAAAATTACGACAACTAATTATACTACAACGGTAACACTCTGTGGGTTTGATACCTCTTGATAAGCAAATCGCTTGGTAGGCTATATAATCCAACTACACCTTAAAATAATATATTGTTATGAATTAGTCCATGTAGCCTCTAAAAGGGGCGTATCCTTTCAGAAGATAAAAAAGGATTTAAACCAATAAACTGCTAAAATGTACTAGGCTACCTGTTAATGCAACAGAGTGAAGCATCGTACAGCATATACACACAATAAAGCAATTCGGTTAGACCGAGACTATTAGTTTTTCACTTATCCCTTAATAGAGACACTTCACTTGAATTTAAACTATTCAAAAGACGCATCTGTCGGGCTCTTGATGGTTGCTGAACCCTTTTAATATCTCAACCAAAATGTTTTGGTGTCATGTTTTACTATCTCTCTAATTTGTGCGCTTCCTTAAAGTTGTCTTACTGCATCAGTTAAAAAGGCGGGTGTGCCGTGACAGCAGTAGCCTACTTGAACTACAGCTAATGTCCCAACATTGTAGAAGGATCTGCTTTGCTTCAGCGATGATGGGTTTTAGTAAACAAGTGCACAATCGATCATTGTGCAGTCACAGAAAGGACCACGGCCTAATCGGGCGTTCATTTTGCGCGTGGGTAAGCCCTCTCTCACTCACTGGTGCAGTTACGGAGAGTGCGCAGTTGCGCGTTAGCGGGATAACTGACAGGACCCCGAGACTAGAAACAGTAATGGTTTGTTATTATGACCTTTTCGTGTTTCCATTAGTCCTGATCTTATTTAGCATGGCGACCGGTGGCGCTCCCTGAATTTGATTTAACCCTGTGTACACTGACGAAAAGAGAAATTAACGAGTCTGGATTCCTTTGCACAAATGGCACGAGGGGGACTTCAACGTGTGCCGACGCTTTTGTGTAAACACGGGGTTTTTTAATGGCAGACAGCGAGACACCATTAAGCTTCCATTAAAGGCGGAGCTTTTATTGTTTAACGAGCGAGTCGGCTTAGGCGATTGTGGTTTGTCTGTCTCGCGAATGTCCATCTAATGTCTCCGTTATGTCTCTAAAACATACACATTGTGGGAAATGGAGTGCGCACTTCAAATACAGACCACTTCAGTTGATGCTAACAAAAAACTTCTCTGTTTAAAGGGCATACACTAGCCACATATCCAGTCCTTGTGTAATTGTGCGTGTCTTTACCTCTACACTAATAAATTATTCTAATATTCATTTTTATACGGCTTTCACCCACAGACACGGTGGAGACCGGAGTTAGACCATTTCATAAAAAAGGTTTACCTTGGACAGCTACGTTTGCTCTCTTTATATATTAATTCAGTAAAGCCAGAAATACCAGAATTATGTAACTTTTTTGCATTTTGTGCATGGGAGATTTTTTCTGTTACGTGACAAGCGCCAAGTTTTAATAATAAGATAGTCGGGTACTTGACTATCGTTACCATTGTATTATGAAAGAACGCATTTAAACCATATAGACCTATCCATAGTTTCCCTGTTTCCACGACCTTCTAGGCACACGCGCGCGCGCACGCACACACACACATAGATGATCACAAAACCCCTTCTGAGCTGCTTGGAACTGGCTGGATGGTCCGGGTTCTCTCTGGACAGCTATTGTCGGGCCTATAGGGATATGAAAACATCTATTCCATGAGGTTTTTCCAACTTTCCCATCATCTGCATTTGACGATTATGACATTTAAGATTTTATGTAGCCTGAATGACGAGCCCCGTCACTACTGACAGGCATCTGTAACTTCCATCCCACGTGACTACCATTGCTCCTAGAAACAGGTCAGCTTTTTATCCAGAAATAATATGAGCCAGTCTCACAGGAATATACTACAAAAGATCACGTTACCAAAAACTGCACGGCAAGAACAACGGGTCTGAAATGTCGCTAATAATTCATTTAAATAATGACATGTACTTTGGAAGACATACCCACCTGAAATAGGCCGGTGTTTCCCTTAGGTCAGCTCTAAGCTAATAGTAAGTGATTACAGTTTTTATCTAGAATACAAGCAGATTTGGTTCAAAAAGATACTGGCTGAAGGCCGTAAACATTTATGGGAAATATTTGAAAATCCATACGCAAAAATGATTGTTTTCATGGAGGTAAGTAGGTCTTAATGATTTAGAGTTCAGAGGGTTACTCAATCCTTAATGATTTAGAGTTCAGAGGGTTACTCAATCCTTTAACATACGCGTAAGCTATATAGTTTCATATAAAGTTGCATTTTATGCGTGTTTGGTAATATGTTTTTCTGAAGATACACGTAGAATCACATAGAACATGATGTGCACGATGAACCCATTATGGTTGTAATGCGTGGCTCCATCCTCGGAAGGCCGAATCTAGTTATGTTCAATCTGTCAAATTTTAACTAGTTTTCCCCCTCTTAAACTGCAGAGAGATACATAATTGGGAATATTTTACGACATTGCATTTCGGATTCAGTGAGTTGATTGCAATATATATTTAAAATTACCTTAATCTTAAATTCACGAATGAACTCTTCAAATTCAAAACATTTTCACTACCAACCGAAACATATACTGCAAACCCTGACGTGTTTTATCCATGATAAACAAGGGCACATTTTTTTCTTAAATGTATTTTTTCAAACATGATGCGTTCATTATTCATAACTCTAAAATACTAAAATGTGAAAGTAATTTCATTAAAATATGTCAGCATATGTAGTTGACCAAAGTGTGAACGTCGGATAGAAATCGGGAAAACTATTTTTTGTGAACATCGTGCTGGCTAAATATGACGTACATTTATAACTATCCAAATAAGCCCACATAGTAACTATCGTAAACGTTTAGAATCACCTTAGAGGTGGCTTTTTCTTTTTACGTTTTCTGTGGTGTACTGGTGCTGTGAAGACATGCAGTCTATGCTCTTCCTAAACTAGACGCTTACTTCAGAAATCAGGCGAGACTTAATGGTTTGGCTGCTGTGCTGTGTGAGGGGAATCTGGACTTGAACTTTATCGTAGATGATCTTGCTGCGCACAGCACGTCGCAAGAACTTCACCTGAATGAGCGCTTGTTTTCATTTTCATATATCTTCAGCTTCATCTTTATTTACTGCAATAAGGCAAGCTAGTATTACATGCTCGTTGTTCGTGCACGGTTTGTCTGCAGCCCCTACCACTACTGTACATCCACCGGCCAGGAGACTGCTGTCGTGGTTATCCGTAGCCGAGCTCCGAAAACTTTCATAACTTCTGTCTTTGCGCACCTGAAATAACGTGTGTGCTTCCCCACGGCGCTTCTTCCACATCCTTTTCCCTGGATTGTTTTGACTGCTTGGTCGAGGGCAAACGTTACATTTCATCTCTAAATTTAAACCGGAAAAGTGTCACTCGAAAACATCGTGATAGGAGGTAGTCAGGGTCATAGACCTTTCCGGTAATGAATCAGCCGTAATGAACGTCTCAAAAGGAAGAGATAACCACAGCGAGACATTTGTTAAAACACTTGGAGATAAATTAATCTGTTGTCGTTACTATAAATTTCACCCATATATTTGTTAGATTTATGAACGTCAATGAATGAGTTATAGCTAATTCAGCATTATAGAAACTAGCCGAGTTAAAAGTAATAACTGTATGCACAAAAATATATAAAAGTAATAACTGTATGCAGAGAGAAACAAATCTTCGTCAAAATAATTGCAACGGTGATAATCATACGTAAGCTGAAACATATAATAATAATAATAATAATAATAATAATAATAATAATAATAATGTTTTTGATGTTGTTGTATTTACAGTTCTCTCGAATTCTATTTCTAGCACAGTAATAATAGGTGAGTGATGGGCTGTACTTTTACATATGGATGAAGTATCGCCTCTGAAGTTAATTGTGTTTTCGTTTCGGTGGAGAATAGATTTCCGCTGTTTATTATAAGCATAGGGACGGATTTGCGTCACAGTGCAACTTGCAGGTTGAGATAAAGTTGCACAAATATTGAAAAAAGGAAGCGCTAACAGTCATTATGAAGTTCCCCCCTCCCAACTCCGGAGGAAATAAGGACCTCTGCTGTATCCTAAAATACTAAAGCATCTTCTATTTTAGGATAAATCTAGCAGGAATATCCGCTCATTTAGGCTTGAATCAGAACCCATCAAAAACAGGATGACCTGCATCGAGAAACTTCTGTTTCCTAATCACTCGCCCACCGACGAATGTTGTCGGCCAACGTGTTGTAGTATAGAAATAAAATAATAATTTTTGAAAATTTGTCGTTATTTTAAGAATAAGTTTGACTATAACAATTTCGAAATGTTTCAATCATCATTGTTCACATATCCTTCTTTTTTCCCTTTTTTTCTGGCAGCGAGGTTTGCAACTTCACTCTTTGTTTTTTTCTTTGTGATAGATTAAATTCTTAAGAATTTTTAGAACAAAAAAATATTAAAATATGTTCTTTGTAGTTTTCATGGACATTTAATATTTTTTGTTCTGAAATATGTAATCAACTAGTAAGTATGAAAGAGTATAAGTAAGTAACAAGAGAATTGTCAATATCATATACTGTAGATCTACATATAATTTGCTAATAGTTACAATGATACCTAATAGTGATGCTTGAGTCTACTGCCAAGTTTAAGTTGTTCTTTCTCAAGGCTGCGCTGAGCAGCCAAGGCGCGTGGGAGCGTTTTCTGAACTTTCATTGGCTGAGAATAAGCCAATCGGTAACTTAGGAGAAACTACTGCGTAGAACTTCTTGGACCACAGTCTGGAGTTTCATACTTGAAGAGAACATTTCTGGCGTGTTGAGAAAGAGAGGCACCTCATTAAATAAACCGCGTGTTACTATTACATGTACTTAATGTTGTGATTCCCTTTTTCAGTGCTAAAGAAGAAGCGAGCTAAAAGCAAAGGATGTATACCACAGGACTGAATCCCTTTTATGCTTCCAATTTTAGCTTATGGTCTGCGTATTGTTCGGGTGGTTTTGCGATGGATACGATGAAAAAGCCTTCGTTTTGCATTGCTGACATCTTGCATGTTGGAGACGCTGAAAACATCCCAGGGTCGTCAGCTCTTATGGCCCATATGGGAGCTCGGGCTCAAGTTCATTCTTCGGGATCTCCGCTTCGCCCATCCCCGATAGCCCCGGATGCGTCCGTTTTCGGTGCTAGAGTGAACACAGCGTCTGCGTACCACAGGCATGGAATACACTTGACTTCTGTGGCTAGAACTACACTTCATTCCCAGTCAGCACCACCACCTTCTAGCAAAGACCTAAAGTTCGGGATTGATCGGATATTATCTACAGAATTCGAACCAAAATCGAAAGAATCATCATCACTAAGAGGTAAGACGCTGAGTATTTGTCATTGGTTAGATGTACTTGTCAATAACCTGGAATAAGTGTACATGACTATAATAACTGAAAGGGCCATGTTAAAATACATTTGGAGTTGAAAGCTTGGGTTGGGGGTATATTAGTTGGAACTAAATCAGAATCCCTTTAAGAGCCGTCACAAACTGTAGAACATTTCCAGATGATTTTGTTCTAGACCGCTTTTTGTAGTCTTGAGAATAGGTTTAAAAAGCCAGGCCAAATGAATTCAAAATCGCAGGAAAGATGTGGACTATTCCATTTCGTAAAACAATTTTTACAATTTATTTTATTAAAAAAATATTGGTTTGTTTCGTCCGTGACAGATCTCACGTCCATTGTTAGTTCGAATCGCCAGTCAGCAGTACACGTCTCTGTGCAGCCGACCGCAAGCCAGTACTTCGCGTCCCTAGATCCGGGGATGAGCGACGCGTCTTCCATGATGGGTTCAATAGGCAATGCCTCCAGGCAATCAGGGCAGCATCAGTATCAGGATACTTTCCCAGGTAGTGTAGCACTCCCTTCCAAACCCTCCCAATAAACGGATTTTACGCAGATTCATGACTTTGCGTTGCTAAAGTAAGAACAATTATCCACGGCCCACATAGGCCTGTGTTCTGTTTTTGTTTGTTTGCTTTGCCGTGCATGAACGCGACTGACAGGCTTTAACATGTAAATTATTTACCTAATAACATTTACTGAGTAAACACTCAAACGGTTGAAACCTGTTTGATAATACTCGTAACGCCATTTCTAACCATCTGTGTTGTTTTCTTCTGACAGGGCCCTACGCAGTCCTCACTAAAGACACCATGCCACAGACGTACAAGAGGAAAAGGTCCTGGTCCAGAGCTGTGTTCTCCAATTTACAGCGAAAGGGACTTGAGAAGCGTTTTGAAATCCAAAAGTACGTCACGAAACCAGACAGGAAACAGCTTGCTGCGATGCTGGGCCTCACCGATGCACAGGTAGGCGAGGATAAAAAAGACTCTTTTGGGCTTCAGTTGGTAAATAATTGGATATGTTGCACGAAATAAAACAATCCCTGTAAGAATATTACTGAAGATATTGACCGTGTACGTAAATACACAACGTGACATAGAAAGGAAGCATATAACGTCAATAAAAAAGGCAGAAGAAAGTTATCTCATGAAGTTGCGAAATGCAGGAAAATGAAAGTCTGTAACGCTGAAAGGTCATAGCAGTGACTAATCTTAGTTAAAAATGATGTCGCTTACAATTAATTTCGAATCTTCAGAAACATCTCTGCTAACTCCATCTACAGTAAAAAAAACTTTTATTGGCTGTGATAATTTAGTATTTTTCAGAACCCATATATCTTGTGTATATCATTCCGATTCTCCTGTTCGCGCTAGTCAATAAAGATATATGTCACCACGTAGGTTACAATGTCTGGAAAACAGTATAGTGTAACTGTATAGATTTAATCGTTTTATCCAACAATTCACTAACGGTTTAAAGCCCGATGGAGCAATGTGTTAAGCCATGTTTTTGTTTTCAGGTTAAAGTGTGGTTCCAGAACCGGCGAATGAAGTGGAGACATTCCAAAGAGGCCCAAGCACAAAAGGACAAAGAGAAGGAGCAGCCGGATACGGCCGTGACCGAGGACGAGCAGAAAGCGCACGACGATTCGGAGTGCGAGAGCGAACCCAGCGAGTCTGAATTCGAGGACGAACCAGAGAACAAACGAGAGGCGAGCGTTACTGAACTCAACAAGCCCAGCGTAATCATGACCGGGCCTCTTCCTGTAAGCACGGAGGATACAGCATCAACAAACGCCGTGACAGAGACAACCGCATCATCGCAAATGCTATTATGAACTCGCGGCTGTAAAACAGTCAAGTAACAAACTGTTATGACCACTGAGATCCATGTCCAAATTTAAGAAACGTCTTAAAGGAGAGCGCATAGTCCACGTAGTAGATGGTCCTATTTGGGTCGTCTTGGCCACTTACGTCATCTTGTGAAGTACACCTGGTCAGTGATGCCACTGACCTGAAATTAAATTTTTGTTGTGAATATTCACTTGAACCACTCGTTCACTTCTTGACTGTCTGGGAAATTTACGCAATTCAAACCTTATCGTAAAGCTCATGAACTTGATTGTATTATATTTTGTTAGTAGGTATTTGCACTGAAGATGTAAATAAAAGTGTTACTTTTATTCTTTCTACGGACTTGAAATCATTGACATGTATTATTATTATTATTATTATTGTATTTATAATGATTATTACAATTCATGATCATATAACTACAGCATATGTAATATAGGAATCTTGCTTCCAGTTTCAAGTTAATAAAATTTTAATATTACATAAATCTAAGAACAAATTCCTACATTAATAATCATAGTTTGCATACGAATTATATATTTTAACCACTAAGAAATTAGTAGCGACCATACTGACAGTTCTCAGAGTTCTCCTTTTTTTCAAACAAGTTTTGCTGATTATTTTTCACGAGCCGTGTTGTAGCGTTAGTCACCGTAATAAAGTGATGCCCTATTTTAGTCTTTAGTTTTCAGCTAAGAGATTAAAAATATTTAATATGTAAGAGATTGAAAAAAAACATTAGAGGATGAATCAGGGATCCCACACACATCTAACTACTCTATCTACTCCCGCGTCTCCCAGGCTGCATTAGATATTTGTTCAAAATCAGATCATAAGCCCATGATAAATGGTGAAGTAGACCTTTTGGTCCTCTAAGACCTTCCCAAAGCAGGTTAATGTAATTCCGCTAAGCCCTTTTCTCTGAAAAAAAGTTGGCGAAAATCGGCGTCTAACAATAAACAGAGAGCGAAGAGCTAGGATTTATAGTTTGTGTACATTTACTGGCTCCAGATATCAGCAACAGAGTGGATGAGTATGTTTTATGAATCCAGACTCAAATCGGGAAATGAAAGCCTATTCCATTTAAGGCCTCCTGTTGCCTCTGTCACAATAGCAGTGAAAGGCAATAAGGTTGGTTGTTTAATGTCAGCATCTATAATAAACAACTTAGGATACGGCAACAGCTAAATATTCCACTCATACGAATGCCTGTTCACCTCTTCGCAGAACCGCGGGATAGAATAAAGGAGGATCGAGTAGACGTGGGCTTCTTTATTAAACGTCTTTTAATTGTCGTATATTAAATTACTTATTGTAAATTATCGAGTCCACATAGGCTCCACTAAGTACTGTGTAGTCTACGTATTATTCAGTAATTCACATAAAGACAAATCGTTATATCTTATCCTGTTGTGCCTCTATTAAAATAGCCTGTATAAACATAAGAATGTGTCAGAGTGGGGAAGTTCATTGTAAACGTAAGCAATACTTCATCACTCATGAGGCACAATAGCTCTTGTGAACTTAGTACAAATAAAAGTCCACCACAGAGAGGTATGCCCTACAACCGATCTCCAGAGCTGTCTGCTAAGCGCATTAGTGTCTGTGAGAATAATTCGATTTTAAAAGACAACCATAAATCTAGAACGGCCCATAATCTTTTCGTCCGATGCGAAGAGTAAAATCAAGACAGCAGTACACCAAAGTGGTAGTTTCAAGCAATTCTCTGTGTGTATATGTGTGTGTGAGAGAGACAAGAGAGAGAGAGAGAGAAAGAGAGAGAGAGCAACAGAGAGAGTGATGCAGTGTTTGTTTCTGTATTAGATGAATGTGTGTATCATACAAGTACTTAAACAAAGCATAAACAATGGGGTCTGCTCACAAAACCTCATTCAAAAGTGTGCCCTGAATTTTTTTTCTTATCACAGGGAACCCCACAAATTACCCTGCCACTGACATAACACATTCTCCACTGGCTGTTGTAAATCCATGATATCAAATCCACAGTGTTTCCACAGACAGAGAGAGGGACACAGTCTGATTGGCTGTGTAAAACCAAGCAGTGAAGTTGTGCACATTCAGGCCAGGGATGACTGCCTTTCCGCTCACCTCACTAAACTGCTACGAGCATCTTAGGAATAGCATGAGAGAGAGAGAGGGATGAGGAACATCTCTATAAAGGAGAGTTCTGTCAGACCAGTGGTATCTTTCATCAATGACTTCACCAAAGACCACCAGAAGCACTCTCTACCATGGGCTTTGCGTTCTTCTCCTCCGGAAAGAGGGAACAAACCTCTTGAGATTACAGCTCTTTCCGCTTAAAGCCACATATTGTATTCCACTCCAGCACTTTCATCCCCTCCCTCCCTGTCTTCCTACCTGCTTCTTTTCCATTTCTTGATGGCTGTTTTTATTATTATTAAATTTTTTTTATTATTTTTGTAATTATTTAATTTCAAAAGTAGTCCAAATGTGTCCTACTGACTTTATGTTATATGTAAGGGGTACATCATCATTTCTTAGCGACCAAATCCCATTCATGCAGTCATAGTCAATGATGGAGAGCTGTGTTTTGGCACTAACTTTATGCTAGAAGTCCAACGTTTTCCATGGAAAACTGCACTGAGGTCATTTTATCAGTGTGTGAGGTATAGTCTGCTCACGTTTGTCTCTCCATATAAATGACATCAACACGCAGGAGCGTGAACCTCAGATTAGCCCTTACAAACCTGTGAATTATGGTTGTATGAACAAACATAAAATAACAATAACAGTCCAGATGCTTAACAAAATAACTGCAGGTTTTGATTTGTGAAGTGTCTTAAGAACTTTTTCTTTATGACCAGTATAGGAGAAGCTCCATCTGGGTGTGTATTTAATGTCTATCTCCACCATTTCAACAGCTCTTCATGTGGCCCTGTGACCCAAAGAAGACAATACAGGAGGCAAAGCAGAATGACATATTTCTCTTCCCAACTTAAACATTTTGGGAAAAGGAGTTACTTCAAATAAATTATGGCACTGCGTGTTTTGCTTCAAAACACATTAGCCTGTGGATTAGCTGGACACAGAGGCTGTGACCCCCCCAGCTTTGAGGCATTAGCTGAGAGGTTTGAATGCTTGCTTAAACTGACAGCGAGTGTCTATTGAGTGTCTTATGTGCTGGCAACATCAGTCTGTTTGTAATGAATCAAGCTTAAACAGTTTGGATGTTTTCCTGCCATGTGCGGCCTTTAACAGCCTCAGTACACAGCCGAATGGTCCGGGTTTAAAACCTTCAGGTCCCAAAAGCCTTCAGTCATAAAGTTCACTTCTGTTTGGTACTTCTGTTTATACCTATGTAGAATCTCTAAAAACCAAACCTTTGTAATAAGAAAATAATCAAACAGTCTGAATGAGTTTTTATGCTTCACTGTGAGAACCTGCTCCAGAGGGTGTGACTGCCCTTGCTTCCGGACTGTAATTTTGCATCATCTCAAAGACCTCAGCATGGTTCTAACAGAGACCGCTGTATGAAGCAACGCATGGCTCACAGAAGCTACATAGTCTATTCCTAGTCACTGAATGTTACATGATATCTGTGGAAAATTTAGTAAGGGAGAGTTAGCGACATGAAGGAGCTTTTGGAAGCGAAACTGCCTAAGAAACTGGCAATGTATGTATATGCCATGCAGCTGTGTGATATGTTTTATTCTGTTTAGAAAAAAATGAGAGAAACATTTTTAGCAGAGTCTATGTGCTGGATGTCTAATTTATGAGATGAAGGAAAGGTGTTTGCACACAAACGTTAGTCTACAGAATAACAGTGTTCTCGCACAGCAAGAAATGGTGTGGTTTTTATTTAATAACCTGCCAAAATGATTCAAAAATTTGAGACTTCAGTAAAATCTGATGTTTGCTTTAATGCTTTTTTTTTGTAAGACTATTTATGCTACATTTTTATGGTATGACTGAAGAATTCAGTCATTTCAAAAATTTATGAAATGCAGCATTCAGTTGATTATTACATTCCTCGCTTGTATTTTGACATCATGTAATACTGAAAGGTTGTTGTCCAAATTTCTCGTCAACAATGAGGTTAAAACGGAGCACATTAATCCAGACAGACACTGAAGCCCTTCACACTGTCCACCATGTCACTGCATTTATCACTGAATATAAACAGAGTTCCCATAATGTATGACTGTCAGTAGGCCTGTTCACCCACTGAGTAGGATCTTTGAAAATGTAGTGTGGCTACTATGTACATTAATATAAAAAGTATTATATTTTAAACATACTAAATGTTTTCATTTAATTACTATTGTTTTAGTTGCCTTTGTTCTTCCTAACACTGGAATGCAGGCATTATTGAGGACAATTGTAATGGTCTGGAACTACTTACAAGCTTAAGTTTTGATCTGCACATGTTCACCTTGGTTGAAAACTGAACTCCACACACAGGAGCTGTCGGCACATCCTGGAAAAGGCGTGTTATTGAGTACTTTTCTAACATGGTCGCCGTTTCCAAGCAACTTGGCTTTGCTTTCTGAAAACCAAGCCCTTGCCAGCCAGTTGGGAGAGGGTGAGGAGAAAAAATCTGAGGCTAAGAGAGGCATCCAAAGTTAAATTTAAAGACGTGTTTCTCTTGGACGCCTGTCTGCGCTGCCATAAACCAAGGGAGACATTTTCATACTCAACATTTTTCATGGTTTCACTCTGAGTTCCCTCCCTTCCTTTCTCTCTCCATCTTGGCTCCAGTTACCTACTGCTGCACCGCCCGTAGACCAGTCGACAGGGCATCGCTTCCCAAGCTCGGCTGTGGACTCTCGCCCAGCCTCACGTAGCACCCCCCCCCCCCAACCCCCACACCCACCCACCCACCCACCCGGCTTTGGATGGAGCCTGGTTGTCCTTGGATGGCTCTCTGACTCAGGGGAAACCCTCTGAGGCTTCACCACCTGCACACGGACCACTGAGGAATCTTTTCATCGCCCACCCTGTTTTAAAGTGATGCCTTGTGTGCGCACTTAAGTCTAATCACCGTTTGTTATGGGTACTAATCTAAACGCTCCCAAGGCCTACCGCCCTCAATTTTATGTGGCAATAAACAGGCCATATTCGAGATCCTGGATTTCTGAAGAACAGGGCAGTGGTTCCCCCTGCCAGCTTTGTGGCATATCATCATTTGCAAGAAGTACTTGTAGTTTGTTATTAATTAGTGCTTAGGGCTCCTTCCCATAAGATTTATCATACGCCCTGTCTGGCTCCATAGTGAATGTATTTGCGGACTTTTACACCAATAATTATAGCCGCAGTTGGATAGCCTGCTGTGATGCAGAAACAAAGATGGACAACCAAATTACTGTCATCAAAGGTGGAACAAAGATGACATTTAGCTCTCCTTCTATAATTGAGCCGCTGAGGGCTTTTGGATTTATAGCTCCTTTCAAGTTAACTGCAGTGATCTTGCAACAGAGCCTAGTCACAACTGTAATCACCTTATGGTGGAATTTGGCTAGTAAAAGTCATGCAGACATTCTGACCATCCCAGTGGTCAATTCACACCATGGGTGTGATGTGAAAACATAAGTAAATCTAGTTTCAATCAAATGAATTAAGCTTTATCCTGTGCAAGTAAATGGCCTACATTTAAATGTGGCGACCATTAACTTTTAATACCATGAGATATAGGAAAATTCAGTCTTTACGGTCTTTATAGTGATATATAACTCTGGAGGATCGGTTGCAGTCATATGTCTATTCTCATAGTGGTCACTGTGCTTCTGCTGTGATCTTTGTACCCCATTTGAGGTTTTCTCATATCCTCATTTTCAGTTTATCGTGAAATACAGGCCTATTCATTCGGAAAAGAGTGGTGGGGATAAAGGAAACCTTATCCAACTAAAAAGAAAAAGATAGAAAAAAGTAGAGAAAAAGAAAGAAGAAAATATTTTATTCCAAAAACATCTGAATAAAAATTCTATTCTTTGATATTCAGGAGCAAATCTACACACCTTCAAGAATACAGAGCCACTTGTTAAGAATCATTAGACTCTTTTTAATCAATTGCTTGAGTTAAAAAAACAAGACGTAGAAAGACGTGGCGCATCAGATAATGATTTGTTTAGAGAGGACTGTTTTTTAAAGTCATGGTACTGGCTCCTACGCGTTATGACCACCCTCAAACACTGTCGCCCACAGCATAAACGAGTTCATTCTTCTGGAGTTCAGTGATAATGAGCTCATTATCTGAACCTCAGATGCAGAGACTGACCCTTGCACTGGTCACACCCCCACAGCTCATCCTTGTGTGTGTTTGGCAGCGCATGCAAACGTCTGAGTGAATCTGAAAGGTTGTGTGTGCACTGTGTGTAAAGGCACAGCTTAATAAAGCGGAAGCAGGGAATCAACTTTGATGTGAAAAAAAGGATAGATTTAGTGCTAAATTTGCTGAATAAGATGTGAGTAACTTTGGCCTGTTATGCCATACTAACGCAATAGTGCTGCTGAAGTTATTCCATATTTTTCACTGGACGTGATCTGTGCTCTCAGAATCAAACCTAAGAATGATTTTTTTGCTCATTTGTGTTCACTTTACTTATCTGTTTATAGTCTTGCTTCTCTGGACAAAGTAACAATGGCATAGATAAGACAGAATCATAAGACTACAGTGACAGAATCAAATTCATTGTATAAGTCCTACTGTTCTAAAATAAAGGCAGGCTGAACTGGCCACAATGGTCGTCCGTTACCACAGAAACTGCCGTCCACATGCAGAGGAAAAGAAGGTGAGTGATTTTTAGAAAGTAGTCGGTTTCACATCTCCTCACAAATTCCTCATTTGAGAGAGTGGAGGCCATGAGGCAGACCAGGAATAAGCCACTAGCAACTAGCCGTTAGCGTCCACGGATTGCTCAAGATTTCACCCATCGCAGGTTCTGTGCACGCTACCCTGCCTCACAGCATTGCATTGTGGGAGCTGTGTCCAAGAAGCTTGGCGTGGAGGTATTTACAAACAGACGCTTGGCTGGTGCTGATCTCAGTGCAGGGTCAGAGTTAACTTCCTCCAGGGTATGTTTAGGAACCTTTGACTCTGCACAGCTGCACTGATCATCCGCACATTGAAGGCTGTAAAAGTTTACGAAGCGAAGCTCTGGCCAGCTGCTTCGATCTGCTTAAATGGGCCGATTCCTTCAGGCAGTCAAGAAGTCTCGCCTTTGTTCGCAGACTTCCTTAACCAATGAGGTGTGTTGCCTGTTTTACTGAGTCTCCAAGTGTGGTTTATATAAATGTCTATAGATACGTGTGCATTACGAAAACACTTCTGCTGTTGGCCTTGCACCACTTCCAGTGTGTCTCCTTGTCTCACTCTCACTTCCACACCCTCTATCCTCCTCCACGCCCCTTCCCACAGCTTTATCTCCCTTCGTCTCCATTCTATGCCATATGTTTAAACTCAGACGTGCAACATCCATCAGCTAATCATTACAACCTCAAGGTCCTGACCTGTAGCACTCCGACCATGAAGTTTCTGTCTGTTTCTGTCTCACTCTCGCTCACTCGCTCTCTCTTTCTCTCTCCCTCCTTCTCCCCAGTGCTCCTCTAAGCCATCCCTGCTGAGGGCTTCTTGATTGAGATATAAAGCAATAAGTGCTGGCTGCAGGAAGCACGGAGAGGAAATGGCTGCGCACTGCATCGCCTCGAGTGCCACTTCAGGTTATTTATTTGGACAGGGGAAATATTTTGGTGGAATTCCCCTCCCTTCACATCTGCACATATCCCAGATGCAAAGAAGGAGAAGAGGACCATGTCCGAGGCTGCGGGGGAGTGCCTGCTGACCCCTCGCGCACGCAAACAAACACAAACAACACTCCTCGCCCGGTCCCCGACTCCAATTCGTTTATCTCGCGGTCGACACGCTCCGCCACGGAGGCAGCTAGTATTCGCGCACCCTTTCATAACAAAGTATTTGTAACAATCAAAGCATGCGCCTCCCCCGCCCCACACACACGCAAAGGTGCCGTGATTGATCGTTAGCCGAGTGTGCGCGAACATCTGCTTTTTATCAGGCGCGGGGACATGATGGACAGACGAGCCGAAAGCAGGGGAGATCGCGTAGTGTACTGTTTTAAGATATAATGCCTAGGACGGCTCCACATTGAATGTACAGCGTAATGCAAGTAAGGAACAGAAATACGCAACAGTCTGGATGCGCTAGCACAGTTTTACGTGATTTCTCAGACTGGAGTTCATCAGTTCGAGTTTTTGTTATCAGTTCGAGCTTTTGTTGCTGGCATGACCAACACTAGAAGATGCCACAGTGACTTACAGAACATGGCACTGAGTAATTGTATCCTCAGTAATACAGCTTTCTTTCATTGACAACATTATGCCCTTTAAATAACTCACGGCTTACTTGTGCTAACCTCATGCAGTTTAATGGGAAAGGAATAGTACAAAGGTGGAAATTGCCCGTAGTGCGGTAAATGTCATTGTAACAGAAACATAAAACTGCGGTCCAGAGTCTAGAGATACGCCGCGAATCATTTGAGGAACATTAACGGCTTTCTCTTCTTCTGCTGTACGGCAAGTCGTGTGGCGGCCATGTCAAAACGCAACTGACGGAACTAAAGGCGTGAACTAAAGGCTGGCAAAACCAATGATCCCAGTGAGTGCGACGGCACTTAAGGCAACAAAGGCGCTATAAAGCACTTGGGAAAGCGTCACCCCTCTTAACTTCATGAACAATGTCCTCTGTGTCACAACAGTGTCGAGTCAAAAATTGTGGTAGTGCTACTGAGAATTTAACTGAGTATTTTTATTTACTGGTAATTTTCCACACTGCCTAATTTAAAGCAAAGCACTTTTGTGTATCTGAAGTGATCCTTCACCTCCCACTTTTTCTAATATTATTCACACGTGTAAGCTCTTGGGACTTGTTTCTCCATTAGTGCTTCATTTATTTGAGAATTAACACGTTGCCATGACAATTTTAAAAACAGGCTGCCTTTGATATTGGAAAAGTAAACTTGTGGATACAATGTCATGTACCTAAGATGTGTGTACCTTTTAGTTCAAACAGTCAAGTAAAATAAATTCAAATTCCACAGGGTATAGCATTTAGTGATTTAATAATTATAAATTCACGCAAATCATAGGAAATATTCATACAGGACCTGATAAGATTTTGTACCATATATACTATAATTTTATTTTACTTTGTAATACATTAGAATGTCAAAATAAAGTCTTAATGGATAACTTCATATCTCTGGATTTGATTGTGAACTATCTAACTATGGGGTCAAAAAGTATCATATCATATCATATCATATCATAGATCACTATATTTTCATTAAGATTTTTTTTTATACATATTTACAGAGTTTACATATTTAATATTTTACATATTTAATATTGTAAAAATATCTTTACAAAAGCATTCTATTTGGCAAGCTGAATTTCCATTTAGTTTGTCTTTTCTTTATATCTTAATATTTCATATTTTATAGGTTTTATACACTTCATTATTTGACATATTCCATATACTTCATACTGAATTTTTTCTACTTTTTTGTTTTTGATCTAGCCTCTTTATAAAAGAAATAATTCTTAACTAAGTCATTCAGGCTAAAGACCCTGAGTATTACATAATCTAATTAATCTGTTGAAATCACCAACACAACATCTGTCTTAACCTTCTCCAGGGAAAAAGATCTGAGCAACGTGCCAGACTAATTGCAGTAATGCAGCACTTTTTAATCACAGTCAAACTCACAGACTAATGTGACAAGACAGGCAATGTGCACACGCACACAGATAGGTGAGCGGGGAGGCCTCTGAGGTCAGGAGGAGGCAAAGAAGACGTGATGAACACATCAACCAAGCTTTCACATCATAATTCACTAATGCACTCCATGAAAGGGGGCCGGGCCAGGAGCCCAGTGGTTCGGACCCTCGCAGAGACGGGCCACTGTGAACGTGGGACGGACGGTACGAAATGCAATCAGACTACAAGAACAGCATGATGGGATATTTACTAGGCTGCTTTACTGGTGATGGATCCTCCCTTTGGGGAGAGATGTCTCATTATCAGGCTTGTGTGTTTATAGGCCATCTTTCAAACCCCCACTTCACCAAGTACTTTCAGTATATGCTCAAGACGGGTTTGGTTTTTGACTTCCTGTTGTGCTAATATATTGGACTAATGTTTTACCTCTGCATTACTCTACATTATATCAGCACTTTATTCTATTCAGAGATTAATATAGACCAAAAGCAGTTTGTTGCAAAAATAATGGCCCTCAACATAAACAAACAACAACAACAAAAAAACTTTAAAAAGTTTTACAGTTTGGCTGCATTTGCTACACATAAACAGAGATGTTTGAAATGAAGATAACATTAAATATTGTGCATGGGAGGGTGTGAGGGGGTGGGAAAGGTAGTTTACATTCAGAGCAGAGTAGTTTTGATAACAGGCCAAGAGAAATATGAGCCATTTAAAATGTGTGCATTAACATAATTTATTGGGCTCCTACGCAGCTTGAGTACTCTACAAAGTTACGCTTTTTTCAGGCTCTGAGACAAATGACAAGTCTTGCCTCCAGAATAGATGGGAGTACAAAATCATTCACAGTTGGTAATCGCTTAAAACAACACTATATTTACAGACTAATAAGCACAAAAATGTTCCAGGCCGTTCCCTCCCTCTGATTGAGATTTGAGACGTACGGCAAAAAGCCTGCTTGATTTACATCAAGCTATTTGGAAAAGCTTTCATTTGGAATAAAGCAACAGTTGGCGAAGAGGAGGAAAGGAAACAAAGAAGGGGGGGGGGGAATTTCATAATTCTTTGTGTATGTCTGGAAGACTTCCACACATTCCGATTTTTAACCAATTTATGTCCGAACGGAATGACCCAGGAATTAATGAGGCTCTCGTCTTAAGTTCCAGCACAGCTGAGGTCAAGTAAATCATCCATTCGAGCGCTGGTCTTCCTCTCTTCTCCCTCTCTCTGGCTCAACGTTTCTGAGATAATGCACTGACTAGGGGCCTAGGAAATACCACCTCATCGACACTTTCTGTCTATCTAGCAGGACATATTTTACCCCGAGTACGCCGGGCGGCTATAAACAGGGCTTTTAGGGGAGGCTGAGGTTGTTGATGAATGACTGAGGGCTGGGCCAAGAGGCGAGGGGTCACTTTCTGTACTCCTCACTACAGCTCGACTTGTTGATGTTATACACATTTCTCTCTCCAGGGGCTTCCCGTTCTCCATCCGGTTTTATTTGAGTATTTTAAAGTCTATCCCTTTTATACTTTTGATTTAGTAATACTATTTCCCTTTGAATTAATATTTGCCAAGGTAATTGTTAAATCATCCTGGGCACATTTATGCTGTGGAAAATTATGATATCATGGACTTTAATCCAGCCTGTCTAATAAAGTAACACCTCAGTAATGACCTCTGCAAATCAATCATGTGAATGTTACACAGAAAAAATTGATTAGTTGCTTCATCTACAAGCAAATGAACTACTATATATTTCAATAATTAGAGTTTTACAATCAAGAAAAAAGAATAACCGCATTTCCCTTTAGGGCCCCTTCAAGCCCATGAATTCTAACACTGACTGAGGCTTTAACATGCCAACAACTGTTATTACTCAGCTGACAAGATTTTAATATTGATGCAGTAGCTTTGACTCCATCATGATTTCTCTACTGCAGGGGTTATTTCACATAAGACCGCATTGTTCATGCACCATGTGTGTATTACCTGGAACTGTTTTGTAACTCTTGCACAGAAATGTCAAAAAATCCATCCACATCTCTAACCTCATGAAAAGATTATGCTAGTGTACATCATTGTATTTGCAGAGAGTTAGTACCTTAACATACATCTTACAGGATTTAAAGACATTTGGTGTCGTGTATGCCCTACTCTAGGCAATACTTTATCTTGTTTACAGGATTACTCTCTGAGCAACAGTTAAGTTGATGTATGGGTTAACTGGTGTGACAGTTGTCTATATAAATCTGGTCCGCCTGCAATTACAGCCATTACATACTTCAACCACTTCTAAAATAAACTACACGATGATGTCAGCAGGGTGCTCTGAGATTAAGCAGTTCTACAAAGTTCTTGGCTGATGTTTCCAAGGGAACACCTTGATGGCTATAATTACTGTCATGTTACAAGAGCGATGAGAGATACCAGAGGCCCAAATAAAACGTAAAATGGTTTTGATATAATAGATGTGTATCTTTTTGTTTAGAAATTCCACAGACCATCTGTTGCTCATCTCAAGGCCAGTGCGAGGCCTTCTCTTGGCTTTGTTTGCTTAAGCGTTTCAATCTGGATCACCGGCGCAGTGTGAAGGGCTGTGGTCCGAGGAGGAGTGAACATCAGCAGCAGTTTATCGAGTCTTGCTCCAATGATCATTTCAGACTGACTTAACGTGTCTTTTATGTTCTTACTGGGCTTAGATGCTGTTGCAGCTACCATATCACATTATTCAGAACTTTTTATGGCCTTATTACTGTAACATTTAGAGCTTTGGGATCTTGTTAGTACTACGTTTAAAGCAGAAACAATTAACATGATGAATTAATAACCCTGAAAGCTGAGACGGTGACAGTGAAAAAGAAATAATGCATTATTAGGCTGAAGATCTAAAGGTGTTTTCCTTTCTCCTCCCCTCAAGAACAATTGAAATTGTCTTAGACAGATAGCAATGTGATAAAGAAAGATGAGACATGTCTGCCTCCATTTATAAAGGCTTCTACCAACCACATGATATGTGATAGAGTACGTTAATCATATTTAGTTATTTATATACAAATAACCAACATGGGCTTATGACTGCAAATTCAAAACAATTTGCATGATCCAGCTTGAATAAAAAGTTATGAAACATTAAGGTCATGGCTAGTGTTGGATTCACATTTTAAGTTCATGGCTAGTGTTGGATTTACATTCACATCTGTTGTTGGTACTTCATTCATACTCAGTCCAACAGCATTTTGAATCCAAACCACTTCAGCGTAAAGATGAGAAAGGCCAAGAAAGGAGTCAGTAGCTCCTCAGTCGTGACCACCAGCTTCACCTGGTTTTTCCAGATCTTCTGAAGAGGCTGGAAAAACATCTATAATTGGAGAATGGTTTTGGCATACAGTGGCAGAACAATCTGTGGGCACATTTAAGTTGGTGGTATAAAAGATTTGTCATTTTGTAGCATTGGGTTATTTGATGTTGCCTCACCAGTTTCTATTCAAAGACATGCACTAGGGGGGTTGTGCACAGAGTGAAACCACTTCATCATCTTTATTGGAGCTTTTGGAGTTTTGAGCTTCGTTTTATAAATACACGCTTTATTTTGACGTGAATACTATTGTCAAATATGTTGATTTCAAAGCAAGTGATTGGTGAAAAAAATCTGACTCAACCATTTGTATTTCAACAGTCTTGGTTTTGAACATAAGGACTGAAGAAAAAATGGCAGTTTATGAATGGACTGGTTTAATATATAACGTGAGTATATATCAAGTTTCACTTTTAAATAAATAAAAAAAAAAGTTAAAAACCACAGATATGATTCACGAATAAGGACTAGAGACCAAGGCAAAATTAATTGTAGGAAATGCAAGGGTAGACCAAAGATATGTCCAAGATCCACTTTTCCTGGCTTTCAGACCCATGAAACTCTTGGGTGGCCCATATCATTACTTCCTTTGGTTTTCCATGCTAATGTCATTGCATTTGTCTAAAAGGGAAAGTCACCACCACATGCCTGCTTGGTGCCAGAGGTTACTTCACCCACGCTTGACTGCACAAACCCAAACAACTAACAACAACTGCAGAAACCACAGATTCTGTGCTAAACCAATGTATACTGTGGCAATCTCAGTGTAGCGAGCGTGTTTATAAGCCTTTTTTTGGACCTCTCTTTTGTCTCAGTTTTATTCTGTGGAAAACCACAGCATTATGACTTATCACAGTCAGTAGCAAAATAATAATTAATATTTGCCCCCTGACCAGTCCCCAGGGGGTCTCACTGGGGACGCCAGCCTGTGATGTGACGTTGTTCCACATTGTGTAGCACAGACATAAATTCTGAAATACTGTGAGGGCTTCACAATATCCAGTCTGACTTTTAAATACATTGTCATATTTTCTTGATGATAATTAAGTTCTATTGTCTGCAACAAGAAAACTGTTACATGTAATACTGTCCAGTTTTGAAGGGTTCTAAGTGCTCTTTCTGATCTATTAGAGAGCTGCGTCTATAAACTTTTATATTTTACAGTAGTGGCAGACAGTCATGCTGGATTTTACCTTAGTCCATCCTTCTTTATAAGCCCACACATCAGTAAAAATTGAGTTGCCAGGGGTGACGAGAACACCCTCCTGAGGTAGAGCTGAGCCTTGGGCCACCATTTTGCCAGTTGGCACTCTTTTCAGAGCTCCATGTTTTCTGAAATAACAGAGGATCTAAGAGCCATTACTCTATATTTGCAATATTGTAAAGAGGTAAGTGGGAGCCAGTGGAACATTTTGTAAATCTTGAGTCACCCCAAACCACTGTGAGGACGATAAATGTGTTGGGTTCCAACAGGATATCCCCCTAGACCCCTTACCACAGCCTTGATGAGAATAACAGAGGGGGCATTATTTTTCCTCAACTGTTCAGGAAGGTGATAAAGGGCTCTCAAATCCTCTCACAGGGCACAGTGGTATACACACATTAATTCACATCGACACAACATCCCTCCCCTTCACAGACCTTTTGCTTTTAGCTTATTTCAAGAATAAGCACCACGCAGATACCTAGTGCGCTGTTACAAATCTGTGCTGGGGAAAAAGGTTACCAGATATATAATTCTAAAAGACCAATTCTATT
Organism: Sternarchorhynchus goeldii; assembly: GCA_028565775.1. Classification (NCBI taxonomy): domain Eukaryota; kingdom Metazoa; phylum Chordata; class Actinopteri; order Gymnotiformes; family Apteronotidae; genus Sternarchorhynchus; species Sternarchorhynchus goeldii. Next base: position 4,615,221 of record JAOXYF010000005.1, read on the forward strand.
GCAATAAGTGAATTTGCCATGATTATATATTCAGTCTTATCAAGCAATATTATGCACCACATGAATACATAAAGGTCATTATTATTATTTTCTAGTCAAAAACATGATGATGACTTATTCATGGTATCAACAAAAAAAAAATCCACAGCAATTTATGGTGTAAGAAATTCCAACTTGGGGGTTTCCAAAAGCCTCATATACAAGATTCATTATGGCAGGAAGTTGTCCTTCTTATTAAGTGTAGTCAGTTGAAAGTATTTGTTTTCTGTATTCTCTTTATTGCTCTGATCTCATTTTATTGGCACTGGTAGCAAAAGAACACTTTTTAAAATTTCAGTTCCAAGGTAAAAACACTCATAAATGATAATTTTGCCTGTGGGACACGGGATTGTGTTACTCTCTTGGCAGGAATACTTATGAAATATGTGGCTAACCATCTGCTAAAATTATTACTAGATGTGGTTTCCTTTGAAAAATTGTTACTGCAAAAAACAATGTTTGTCAACTGACTCATAATCTGTTAAGTGAATGATTTTCTGTAACCCACAGTTAAATGTTATTAGATATATTTAATTATTAAATATTTTAACCTTCCTATTTTCCTGAAGTACAGTTTGCGTACACAAGATTACTGTCTTTTGTGCACTATTTGCACAGATATAATTCAATTTATATTCAAATTATGTCAAATATTTTACACTTGTCCATGTAGAAAATGTAGAAGGTGAAATTGAGTTCATATATATACTGTATATATATATATATATATATATTCTATCAATAATTAGATACACTAAAATCACACATTTTTTGTCTTTGTGTAACATGACTGCTTATATTTTTAAAACATTTATAAACAATAGCTTATATTTCCTGAGACAACTGCTGGAGTGAAAAGAAGCTCACAGTATATACTGCACATAGGTATACTGTGTCTGGCACCGAGACACAAGGCAGGGACAGCGCCCACATTAGAGCCAATCAATCACAATCAATCACAATCAATCACAATCCACGATCACAGCACAGATTATAGCCACTTCACTCACATCTCCATTTTCCCTCTCCAGAATATTGATCATTAATCATCGGTCATTAATTGCACATACAGCTGAGTCCATTCTGGTCCTACCTATTTAAGCACACAGGTTTCACTCTGCTCCTACCTATTTAAGCACACAGGTTTCACTCTGCTCCTACCTACTTAAACACTCAGGTTTCAGTCGGCTGTGCTTTGCATTAGCCTGAACTCTTTTTATCGTTTGTTCAACCTTGTTGTTCAATTATAGCTATAACTAAAAAAAATAGTTTCAGGTTTTAAATCACATTAATTACACAAAAGTAAACCCTAAAGTGGCCTAACTGAACCATACTTCCTCCAACCCCCCCACCCCCTATCATTGTTAGGTTGGGGATATCAATTAATCAATGACAAAGGTTTTACCATCTGGTTCTATAGTAACAGTCTGCCGTTAAAAAAAGAACTCTCACTTGAAAGAAGTCAAGAGAAAATGAAGAATTTGTATCCTTGAATTGATTCTGAATCTTTCTTTATTTGTATTGTGACACTGGAAAATATTACAGCAGTGATGGCAATCTCCTGAGCGTAATGGACATGTTCACTCCGAGAATTTGCACCGGCCCCTTAAGTGCTGGATTGTTTTCAAATTGCTCTTCTTCATCTTTACCAAACCTCCTAGGCAGAATAAGCATGGAGTTTTTCCCATAATTTTCAGCTCCTAAAGTTTCACCCACTCTGGATCTTTTTGAAAGCTACAGTTACGCTGGTGTCTAAAGTGGATGAGCGTTTCTTTGCTCCTGTGAAGTGAAAAAGTGGGCTAAAGAAAAAGATGGCAGGGAAATTCAACACTCGACCAAACTGCAAACTTCCAACCTAAAATCCAAAAGCAAGGCAACTTCCAGTGGTTCAAGAGCACACATCAGATGACAATTAGGAGCTTGCGTGAAAAGGCTCTAGTGTGGGCAACAGCAGGTGTAGTCAGCTGTCTTGTCCTTTGGTTGAGCTTCCAGTGGGCTTGTGGTGAATCCTGAATTAGTGCTGTTTGATATGGTAATGGTGCCGTGAAGCTTGAGAGAGTATATGCATGAACCTGCAGGAGGATCCTTCAGAACAGTCAAGACAATGAGGTTGCTATGACGGCATTTCAGCAAGGTTGGGGTTTGTCAAAGTGCTAGATGTTCACACCTGCACTGCAAGAAAAAAAATCCAACCAAATGCTTCTTGGCTCTCAGTCTTTCGAATAAGCAGCTCTTATGACAGGTGATCTGGTTCCCTTCCCTGTAAAAACTCTGCCAGTCATCAGATACCCAGCAGATTCAAGAAGCTGACTAAGATAAGAGCTGGATGCTGCTTAGAATTTAACCAGAAACCCTTCATAATGCTTCAAAATGTCAAAGGCCGTACACCAGTTTTTCATACAAGGTGGAAAATCCACTGTCAAAGATAAGACACAAACAATCCATGAAAACATCAAAGTAATTGTCGCCAAAAGATGAGCTGTTTAAAAATTAGACAGGCCTGAAGGAAAGCAAAAAAACACTAATTGTGGTCGCACAAGTACAAGCACTAAGCACTGCATCAGGGCTGTTTCATAAGACCTAAGACTGTGCAAAAAAAGGCCCTGAAAAAATCTGGAACTTCATAGCAGGAGCCAAGATGCTGGTTGGAACCATGTACACTGAGAGACACAACCAAGTGGCCTGGGACACCTGGGCATTAGTATAATGACTACTGTATTTTCAGCAAATTTGATAATACTTGTGTTATACTGTGATGACATGCAGTATGAAGAGTGTGTACAGTAAAGGGCTCAGCACACGGCCTTGGAGGATCCTTGTGCTCACAGTGTTGGTGCTGGATGTACGGCTGCCAGCTCTGACTGGCTTGGTCCTGTCCATTGCTAAGTTCTGCACCTGTATGTCTAAGGATTTTTCAGTCAGTTTGGTTGGAATGAGTGTGTTAATTGCTGAGCTGTAATAAGTAAACAGTAGTTGAAGATAACTAACCATGCCTTCCACATGTGTGAAGGCTGGGTGGGTGACAGTGCTGACAGCATCACCAGTGGACCCAGTTGCATGATACGCTCCCCTGCATGGGAATCGTGATTATCCTCTTGAAGCAATCAAACCACCTCACTTCCACATTGGCCACTCTGGCTGCCGGCTGTGATGCTCACACGAGACCAGAACTGTTGGACCATGTCTGCTTGAGTACAGGTGAACAAGCAAGAAAACATTTACCAGCCACATACAGTAGATAAAATGCAGAAAATAACAGTGGTAATAGATATGGAAAATCCAAGGCTGAAGCACAATTTATTATTATTGTTGTTGTTGTTGTTGTTGTTGTTGTTGTTATGTCATAGTCTTGAATAAATGCTACAAGTAAAAGTACAGTATCTCATAAAAGTGAGTACTCAACTCGCATTTTTGTAAATATTTTATTATATATTTTCATGGGACACACTGAAGATATGACACTTTGATACAGTGTAAAGTAGTCAGTATACAGCTTGTACAACACTGTAAATTTGCTGTGCCCTCAAAACAACTCCACACACAGCCAATGATGTCTAAACCGCTGGCAGCGAAAGTGAGTGAAAATGGCCAAATTGTGCTGCTGGCTGTGGGGAGCTACAGTTCACTGAGGGAACCATGAACGCCAACATGTACTGTGACCCTGAGTTGTTCCTGATGTATTCAGTCACAATTGTAAGTTGCTTTGCATAATAGCATTAGCTGAATGCTGTAAATGTAGTGGATTTGTTAGTATTTGCTGTCAAATGCTAGCTAGGTGATTTGAAATTGCCCTAGTGGTTCCCTTCAAAGTGTATTCACAAGAAGAACGATCCCTTTTTAAAGGAGTTTACAAACTGTAGAGTGTTAATTGTTCAATTCGAAGTGAACTTCAAACTGTGCAGGGAGCAGTGAACAGCAGTTAATAACTATGCAGGAACTTGACACAAACATTTACCCATCAATCATTGCATCTCTCATCAAGATCTTCTGGTGACTTGAGCCTGCTGACTGGCAGATAAACGAGAATGTCAGAGTTCAACTGAGTTCAAGTATAATGTCTTCTGTGTGATGACATTGCAGGTCATTCTGGACAAAGGGAGGTAATCATCCACAATTCCCTTGACCCACATCACGTGATTAGTGTGTATGGAGTGGAAGGACACTGCTTAGGGAACCTGTGATTATAGTGTGTAGGGAGTAGAAGGACACAGCTTAAGGAACCTGTGATTATAGTGTGTAGGGAGTGGAAGGGCACTGCTTAGGGAACCTGTGATTATAGTGTGTAGGGAGTGCAAGGGTATTGCTTAGGGAACCTGTGATTATAGTGTGTAGGGAGTGGAAGGGCACTGCTTAGGGAACCTGTGATTATAGTGTGTAGGGAGTGCAAGGGCACTGCTTAGGGAACCTGTGATTATAGTGTGTAGGGAGTGCAAGGGCACTGTTTAGGGAATCTGTGATTATAGTGTGTAGGGAGTGCAAGGGCACTGTTTAGGGAACCTGTGATTATAGTGTGTAGGGAGTGCAAGGGCACTGCTTAGGGAACCTGTGGAATGGAATGCAGCCAAAGTCTTCACAAAGGCTGTACACTCAGCAGACATCATTGCAATGCAGATATTTCACACAAGACCAAACTCAACTGTGGTCTGACAGGCCTAATTTTAGTCCAGTTCAGATATATATCCGCAATTTTCCATGCATATTTTGCTTTGCTGTAGAAAAAAAAGATGTTGAACTGCTGCTACATACTTTACTCTCATACTGTGGGTATCAATGACCAGTCACTCAGTGAAACTTGTTCCTTCTGTGGTCATTTTATTGCTGTCCAGATGCAAGAATTTTATCCCTGTGGAACCATGTAAAAAAAATTTATTACAGATGTCTCCCTGATAAACTAATCCAATTCAAATAGGGCTATGAAGTGGTTTGTCTCCTCTAATAATATTGGCACTGCTTCTGTACTGTACCGTCTCTGTTACAGTGCAGCAGGCCTACAGCTACAGTGGTAATGGCAATAAATGCAAGTTAGGAAATGAATTTGCCATACTGGCACAACAATCCGTCAGTTTTGGTGAACAAAATCTTTGGATTCCGAGTCATGAATTTGTCCCTAATGACACATCATAGCATTTTCTAATAGCCTAGTATATGTAAATGTAAGTTTGGTGCAGGGATGCTTATAATTTGCATATCAAAGCATCTTGCATATTTTTAGGGTGAGAGTGTAAAAATGGCCCTAAGCAATTTTAGTAGTTTCTTGACACATACATAAAACATTATTACTCTAATTTGGCTAGTTTAAATTTCACTACTGCTTTCACACTGAAAGAGAAATGTGGGAAAGGTAGAGATGGGATCAAGCACCATATCTGTTTATAGGGTATATAGTGAAAATGAAACTGGTTTGATACTTCAATCGTCCCAGTGTGACCTATATCACCATATGGTCTACTGTGTCTGCGCTATGGACTTGGGAAGTCTGGTGCCTGGTGCTCCACTCTGCAGTTCTCTAACCCCATGACAACAGAGGATAAACTCACAGTGTTCTGTATCCACAGTGATGAATGCCAGGTGACAAAAAGTGAAAGTGGGCACCTGTAAATGTGGTCACTGTTGGTTTATTGCTAAGTACGCCTGTTCTAAAAGTTACAAGTACAATAACTAGAAACAATTACCAAGGGCCAGTCAAAGCATGTCAGATGGAGATGTTCTCTAAAGTTAATTTATACAGATTCATTATTGTATGAAACCTCACTAACATTGACACGATAGGACCTAGCATTTTTTTGGTTGTCCTCAATATGCTGATAAAGTCACAGTGCAATGCTTCTACATAAACAGTGCTCCCCTTATTGGATCTACAACTCTTGCTCAGTTCACCAGTGGTGTGATGTGTGGAAGCATCAGTATGGAACTAGCAGTTTTAATTCAAATACATTCAAACATCATTACTGCAAAGAGCAAGAAATTATTATTTGGTATTGAGTGTTTAAGAACTGTGGTTTCACAACAATTTTTTGAGAAAATAATTCACATTATGTCAATGACTTCAAGCTGGTCTGTATCCAGTAACAATGTCAGGTTGTGATTGAATAACCTTAAGTTTATATAACATACTATGTAGTGGTCTGTACCCGCAGATCAAAAACATCTGTCTTCACTTAAGTTCTTCTCAGGATAAATTCAGAAGCAAAGAAGGAGCTTTTTAGTATACATCCACAACATCCTTTATATCTTAGAAATTAACATGCAGACTGAACAGGGAACAGTTTTTGTATGAATAAGTGGCACAAAGATAATCGGTAAGCAAGTACATAATAATCTGATTGTGGTCTTAAAGCCAGTTTCAAACACCAAGGCCCCCACCTTCAGCCTCCACCTGATCCACACTGCACCAAACCCCCATACCTATATCTCCCAGATGGGTGGTGGATCCATGGGAGAGTGGGCCCATGTAATTTATTCAGGTCCCTTGCCATGGAGCCCCTCTCCCAGGCCTGGCTCCAGGGTGAGGTCGCAGATACAAGTGGCTGAAATTGTGGCGAGGGAGAGGAAGGCCTAGACCTCTTCACTGAGGGTGCTGCTCTCGCAACCCAGACCAAAATAAGCGATGGAAGATGGATGGATGGAAATGATAGTTTTATGTTTTACATTTAGGTGACACGTGTGATAGCGGTGAGAAAGGTCACACAGGTGAGAAAGTGGCGCCTACATTCAGCTCAAAGACCAACCAAAATAATACCAATGAGAAGCAAGAGAACATGTTTTTAAATTATTGGTACATCAGTGTAGCTACAGTAAACCTAAAGCAAACCTTTGCAGTTGTAGTGCTGACTGCTAGACATAGAAAATAAAAGGGTTTCCAGTGAAACAGATGTTTTTATCTCAGTTGTGTGTGGTTCAAATCTCTGCATTTCTGATACACGTGCAGTATCAAAATACCAAAAGGAACCTGATTAAGGTTACCTTAAAACACCAATGTTCATCAGGTTGTACTTTGTACGTTGATTTTGACATTTGACTAAAATAACAGATTACATGATTACGTTTACATGACAGTTACAATAATCTGAATTTTGGCTTAATCTCATTTTAAGCATTAATGTTGACACTTTAATTTAGAGTTTTTTTTTCCCTCACTGATTCCTTCCAAGTTACATATGCACATAACTCACAAAGTTACATTAACACCCCATGCATGGTAATAGTATGACTCTTTATTTCCACTCTATAGTACAGCTCACCACTAACATTTTCACATATTAGTCACAGCCTACATCGGTTTTAGGCTTTGTTAAAAACAAGAGGTGAAGAAAGATTTACTACCAAATTTAACTAAGATATACCACAGCAATGCACAGTTTTGTGTTTTTTACGAGTCTGTTCCACTCATGACAGGCTCTGTAATTTTCTAAATCAGCCATACAAGATGAGGGGAAATGTGTCATGGTTTTGTAGATGTGTTCTGGACATCTCTGTGTTATGTCACGCTTGTCACTATTGCATCCAGATGTCGTGAACTGATGTTCTAGATTAAGCCTAGAACATTTGGCATGAAGTTAAGTAAACCGCTTTCTATTTTACAAAATGGCTTACATTACTCAGATGTGCTAAACAGTCATCGGATCATATAATGTAATAAAAAGAGTGCTGTATGATGTCTTTTAAACCACTTTAGACTCACTAAAGCTGTGCCATCAGTGAAAATGATCAGACGTTTTCTTGGGAGCGTAGAGAGAAATACCGCGTCAAGAGAGCGACAGCGTTCACAGTCTCACAGACTAGAAGGTTTTATTCGGACCAAAATGATTTGCTTGTTGGATCATATGAGTTCGTGATTCATAAAAACAGAGTTTCATGTTTCGTGAGACTGATCTGATTACTCATGAAGTGCAGTAACCTTTTGCAACTTTTTGCAATATCACTATTGCAATATAATATTTTTAAATTGTGATAATAACATATTGTGCAATCCTGAATGGTTTGTCAAATAATATCTGGTCAGCAATGGAGCTGTCAACAGAAACTGACTGGTAATTAAAGAGATAGAGACTGAAAGTAAAACTTATTTGTCTAACCAATCAACATAATTTTCCCTCATGTTTCTAAATATTTCCTTTTGAGTCAGTTGGCTTGTGACCCATAATGTTATTTATGTAACATATTTTTGTCGAAACAACTGTACTTCATTTTACATTTTAATGAATCACAAATAAAACTTAATTGCTGATTTCTGTCTCAGTTAATTCCAAAATAAAATGCTTTATAAAAGCAAAATAAGTAGATGTTCGACAAATATTACTGGGTCAAACATAGAATCTGTGTCTTTTGATTGCAGTGGAGTAAAAGTTCAAGATTTAAGTAGTGAACTCAATACTAACGAATAGGTCACTTTGTATGCAGCTCCTGTAGTTGTCCTGGTTGAGCAGGTTGAATGTGGTGCTTAGTAACACCAAGATCATGGGCTCAATTCCTTTAGAGCACACATGCTGTCATAGTGATACATGTGTATGTCCTTCTGCATGAGTGCCTGCCAGATGCTGTAGATGTTAGTAAGGTTGTGCAATAAGCCACTTTTTTATGAAACAACATGGGGTCAAAGTGGAAAGCATTGCCTTACTTGCATGTACCATAGTGTATGTATAGGTTTTTTTCTACAGTTCTTCCATTTTAGGGGCACAAAAATAATTGGACAGAGGGCTGCTCATTGTTGGGGTTTTTTTTGTTGTTGTTTTATTTTTGTTTTGATTAGTCGGTGTAGAAAATAGCTCACAAATGGTCTAGAAAAAATGTGATAATGATGTGTCAAGAGGTGGAAAAATCCAAATAAACCAGTAAGATCCAAATGATCATGGAGGATCATGTGGTTGGGCAGCAGCCAGTGAATTCTGGAGAGCATCAATATATCTCAGCTGCTAAGATCCAATCAACAGTCTCGAAAGCCGTTGGACGATATTTCAAATCGAAGGATCATTCAAATCACCTCAAACACACAGCTTGTGTAATTTTTTCAGAGCCAAAAAAAGGAAAGTTATTCCCTTGTTTTGTCATCTGTTGTGATCTCAACATAGTAAGCATTTTATGTATTATATTTAATCAGGAACTGAAACTGTCTGCATTACTGGCTTATGCAGCTTCTAGTGATACATAACAGTTGCAGGTTTTTGACAGCTGTTTGCTGCAATGTATGTGATTAATAATGAAACATTTGATTCAAGGATGGAAATATTAGAATGCATCAGGTACAAAGCTCTAAAGAACTGACAAATAGGTGCAGAGCTGGTGTGAATCACTCAGTATCATGTTTCAAAGCATTTTCAGTAATCATGCATGAAGTTTGCATGAATTACACCTGCTAAAAACTTTGCAATAACTTGTTTAACAAAATTCAATGTATAAAAATTAAGGAAAAAAATAGATTAACCCTGCAGAGAAGCACGGATCATCCACATAAATGACTCATTGACTGGTTTCCTCAAAACAACGTCAGACTCATTCTTTTCCTTATTAACACTCCTAATCAGACAGACTTTTCCATTTTAAATGTATGTGATTTTTTTTTAGTCTTTGTCTACATTTTTATTCTTCTTCAACAGTACAATGGGCAACACAAAGCTCATCCACAGACTTTAAAGTCTCTAAACAAATCTACACTATGAAGCACCTCCCAGAAGCTGCGTTGTAGCCAGCGCATAATGTTGTCTCTCTCCAAAAGGCTGCAGTGTATTGTGACTATAAACTCCCATTAACTACACTGTGATCAGACACACTGTGATCAGAAACACAGCCAAACCAGCATTTAGCACATTTGCGCAGTTTTGCAACACCGCTCGAGAACTACACAGTACACTACCTACACTACCCACATAGTACACTACCTACACTACCCACATAGTACACTACCTACACTACCCACATAGTACACTACTTTACACTACCCACACAGTACACTACCTACACTACCCACATAGTACACTACCTACACTACCCATATAGTACACTACTTTACACTACCCACATAGTACACTACTTACACTACCTACACAGTACACTACCTACATAGTGGTTGTTTTTTTTTATCTGTTTCTAAAATTTTATTGTCAGTGAACCATGTCTGCGCCAGTTGCATGAAACAAGTGTTCTTACTGCAGGTACTGAGAACAGTTTGATTTCAATAAATTGCAGATGCCAACTTGCCTACAGAAGGTACCGTGCTTGGTCTTAGCCATTAACATTTTGTTTGACACATATAAATATATAAAGAAGAAGTATGTATTAATTAGACAATGTGCAAAGCTCTTACCACCCAGATAACAAAACAGGAAGTGGTGACAATGTGTCATTTGCAGAATGGGGAAGTTTATTACCCACAGGGGTATTAATACAGTTACTTGGAGAAAACTTGGAACAATCACTGTGGTTTTGCTCATCAGAATTCTAAGAAAATTTACCAAGCCCATTCCTCTGCAATTTCATAAACTGTGTCCTGTACACACACACACACACACACACACACACACACACACACACACACACACACACAGCCGTGCACAAGCATTGCAAAGCAGCTCAGCAACGATGTCCGTAGGGTTAGGGTTTCACCTCAGGCTGAAGATTCTCTCCCTCCTTTCTTACCTGAGGGTCTGCAGCACGTTTAAGGAAGTAGCAGGTCACTTTCACACACTGAGAAACTAAAGGCAAAGCCAGCTGCCTAAACTAAAATGAGGGGTTTCAGTTCTCGTTAAGACAACCTCTGATAAGTTGCAACATCATTGACAAGCACGTTGAAGGCAAAGATAATATCATACCAGTTGCAACACTCAAAAAGAAGCAGCTACCGAAAGAATGGAAAACAACAAAATAGTGTGTCAGTTGAATCTGAAAGCAGTTAGCATTAGAAAAAGTAACTACATAAGACCAATGCAACAACATTCTAAATAAAACATCCAGGTTTGTTGATTTAGTTCTATGATTACATTTTTTTAGCACTTGTGATTTAATTTTAGGCAAATGTGCTCGTATTTCCTGTGTATTGTTTTTAAAAGCAGTTTTATCAGCAGTTCCACACCAAGTTAGCTCAGGCTACTTAGTTTTTTTTTAAAAATAAATCCTTCAACACCTTTACTGTACTACAAAATGAATGAAAATTCAAGAGAAATTAGAGAAAATGTTTCCTTTAACAAAGTCAAACAGCAAACACAGTGCGGGCTGCTTGGTAACCTCGAGAGGAATTAGCCTAAACTCTAAGCTACACACACCACTGTGGGCTTCATTAGTGTAACATGTATGGAATGTGTTATATCAGGCTTCAGGAGTAGAACATACACCAGCGGACCATGTACCCTGTTCTGTCTAATGTAACTCAAACTACAGCCATGTCAAAGTTTAAAGCAAATCATAATCAGCAAAAACAGTTGTCTGCCAATACATTTTACATATAATAAATCTGTCTGGACACTTTTAGACCAAAGTAAGGACTGACATTGAAAAATAAGCCCAAACAAGGTTATTTTCTTGTACTTTCGAGCCAGCTAGTTCATCAGTTCGTCAACACGATCTTGTGCATAATGATATACAAAACGATAACATATAAGTTGACATTATAGTGATTAATAATGGTCATTCTGGGTCAAAGGTATGGTCATAGGTTGGTACCTTCACTGTGTTATTCTTCCTCTCGCACTGAGAGGGGTTGAGCTTTAACACCCTCAGAAGAAACACTTAGTTACCACTGCAGCTTTGATGTGGGTCATTAGTGCGATGAGGACCTGCCTTCATTGTCTGTTGTACCCTACCCTTCCTTTCCCACAGTATGCAGCATTATCTATGATCTATCTAGGATTTTTTCTTCCTTCTGTGTCCATTTCAAGTGATGCAGAGAGTTTTAATGAACTATATCCGACTGTTTTTTTTGTGGGGGGTGGAGGGCAGGGGGGCGGGGACGTTGTAGGTCCAGATTCTGCTTTGTCATCACCAGGATATGTGCTTCCTTTATCAGCCTGGCTGATCATCACATTCGGGTGCACTGCAGCCTGAACATCACATTCGGGTGCGCTGCAGCTTCTGTGCTGTGTCTGGCTCATCGTGAACTGAAGCATTCTCTTCATTGCAGAATTTGTTAAAAGTGTGTCCAAGTGTGTCAAACAAGCCAATGAAAGGGAACACAGGCTTCATGTAAAATTGTGGTCCTTTGAAGGTTTATTGCCAGGTGGAAGACTACTGACGTCAACTCCATACTAAGGACCTGGGGAGGGGCTGGGAGTGTAGGACCTGATGGCTTGGGCACCTGCTGCTACTTCACGGTTCTGCCAATTCCACACCGCATTCTCTTCCTCATTTTTTCACTCAGAAACCAAGATCATGTGCTGCAGACCTTTCCAGCCAATATGGCCACCATTCAAATGCACTGTCATCGTGTCCTCCACAGCTATTAAGCTAAGACCCTGACAGCAGTCCTTAAGAACTAGTGCAGAGCCCATCACTTCCGTGAGCGACGTGTTTAGAAGGTGAGCATCAGGAACAGGGAGATGAACAGTTCACACTACTGTCTACCGTAGCCACTCTGCTCTGGGTTTTATTTAAAAAGCTCAGAGCAAGACCTTGAAGAGTTTATTGTCATGAACTGTCATGAACATGGAATGTGCACATGGTTCTGGCTAATGTATTCCCCGAAGTCATCCCTGCAAAAATAATGTGATTTATATGTGCGGGTGAAATTATGCATAATGCTTAATGTGCTTCGGATTTAAGCTGCCCCGGAGAGCAGCACTCTGTAAATGAATTCATATTTACACAGCTTGCGATGCACTTTTCCTGTAATGCTGCCGTTTTTGTCTTTTGCAGTAGGTTTTGAGAACAGAATGAGGAATACGAAGATCGAACCTGTGGACCTGGAGAAGGAGAGGCGGCGGGGAAGCCAGGTCTTCAGGGCTTTGCTAAGAGTTCCGCACAGCTCATTTGTCAATGTCATCGTATAAGGACTAATTTGTAGCGCAGCTGTTTCCATATATGATGTGCTGAAACACTCAATCAGAGAAACAAGAAACGAGGTAATGTGTGCAGGAGGCCCAAAACAGCCTGTCTAGAAAACACTCAGCACTGCATAATCAATGAAGTTCTTATCTAAAACAGTTTAAAGCATAATGATTTAGATCCATTAAAGATCAAAAAGAAGAGAATATTGGCTGCAGCTATGATGTTGTGTGTATTGGCAATAATATCTGTAACTTAATGCAATAAGGTAGTGGCTGATATTGATCGAAATGAAGGCGTTAGCTGATATTTTTGACTGAAATTTCTGGAAAAATCTCCCAAAATAAACAGAGCAGCTTCCCAACTGCCAAGTTCCTGACAGTATATTTCCCTGTCATATTTCACGTATTCCAGTGCTACTTACTAAGGACAGAGCAGAGATGAACACGCATTTGACAGTAGCATTAATAGTGTAGAATGCAATTTGCAAACTTGCAAATCACACCATACCCCATTGTTGAACATAACTCCTGAGTTAGATCCTCTTGCCTGTATTATAATGGCCTCTTGTGGAGTTGCAGTGACTGACACAGATGACTCAATCATCCCTCCCCCATGAACTGCAACGCTGCCAACCCCAGCTGGCTTTGACATTAACACCAGGCCATGACTGACAGGGGCCCTGGCCTTGGGTTGGGCCCCCGGGGTCTGTGCAGTACATTCAGCTCGCCTTTTTGCCTGTTGATTTACCGCCCTCGGTGGCCACGCGTTGATCCATTTCCCCTCTCAGTTTGCTCACAGGGCACCCCGAAAAACCGTCACCCCAGCAATATATTTGCTTTATGATTTCCTGAGGAGCCAATGAAGGAAAACAAGTCCCGCTCCCTTGCACCTGTTCCAGTTAATGTGTGGACCAGTCCAGGACCAGCCCCCTGGCCCTCTCCTGGTGGCTGGGGAATTAGAGGGGGAGGGCCAGCGTGTCACAGGCCTCAATGTGGATCTTCCATTTCCCCCCCCTCCCTTGCCTGATCCGGCCTCGGCCTCGATCCGGATGCAAGAGATGCGTGGGCTGGTGCATGTGTGTTGGTTTTAACACAACACTCGACCGGGGGCCCTTGTCCGTGCCCTGTAGCGTGTGCCAGATTAACATGTGTGAGGGGGTGTTTGTGTAACACGGCGCACGACCAAGAGACAATGTTCATAAGGCAAACGTTCATAAGACATTATGTCACTTATTTGGCGGCTGACACGCAGATGACTAGAAGCAGCGAGTGGTTCCTCCCAGTCATATTCTTTATCAAAGTTTCTTATGAGACTGAATGTTTGCAAGGCCTCCTGTATTTCTTACTGTGAGACCAGGCACTGCAACTCCATTTATCTCAAGAGCCATACCTTAGAACTTCAAACACATGAACTAGTTCAGAATGTATGCTTCAGTATGAACAAAATTCATGAACTTCAAACACATGAACTAGTTCAGAATGTATGCTTCAGTATGAACAAAGTTAATGAACTTCAAACACATGAACTAGTTCAGAATGTATGCTTCAGTATGAACAAAAGTTAATGAACTTCAAACACATGAACTAGTTCAGAATGTATGCTTCAGTATGAACAAAGTTAATAAACTTCAAACAGATGAGCTAGTTCAGAATGTATGCTTCAGTATGAACAAAGTTAATAAACTTCAAACAGATGAACTAGTTCAGAATGTATGCTTTAGTATGAACAAAGTTAATAAACTTCAAACACATGAACTAGTTCAGAATGTATGCTTCAGTATGAACAAAGTTCATTTTTGCTTCTTCTATGTGGATTTTTTGTTCTCTTTACATGGTCAACAAATAGATGGAAAAAAATGAGAAAAGGTCATGCATTCAAAATTCTGACTGTTGCTTCAGTGATATGTATCAGTAGAGGTTAATGATCAATTATCATAATTGACCATCATAATTCATGACTCTCAAATTACACATTTAACATACTTTGTATTCTTCGTGATGTGCTGCTTCAGGAGGATCTCGTTCAGCTGCTACAAACAGTATCCTTTCTCCCAGCTATGCCTCCTTTAAGTGTTAATGGACATCTGTGTTGTGCCATGACCTCTCGTCGGCCTTTGCCCCATTTGCTGTCAAAGGAAAAACCATAACAGTTTCATGACAGCAAACCAGGAAGAAAATGGAGTGCATGTTTCTCTGCATTTTAGATTCATCGTATCACCGTCTGGTCTTGCCGGGTCTGCAGGGAGGAATAAAGAGTTTGGGCCACTAGAATGGCAAATGTCCATCATTGTTCTGTATTTTTACAGACATCAACTGGTGATCCTATTCTTCTCAGACAAATAAAACCTTTTTCAATGCCTGCTTTTAACCAACCAAAAAAATTTTGTAATTCTTCTTTTTTAAATGGTGGAACACAAAGGAAGAAACCTTACCAAAAAGGAATTTACAGTGCATTCACTCTAGAAATGTGAGATTGGCAGTTGCAGGCCTTATTTTCTGATGAATCTGTTTGCTAATGTGAACCAGAAGGGGTTTCAGACTCTTTGTCAGTGAGTAGGTTTAGTGCTCTGCTGGAACTGCGTTAGACTCCGTGGAGCTCATCGGTGGTGCACATCTGAAAGCTGTCCACAGGCTTTGGCCCAGTTCTACACTTTCCCTTGGAACAAGCCCAAAAGTAAATGGAAACCATTAGGTCAGTAAAAGAAGCAAATTTTACAGAATTATGAGATGAAGCAAATTTTACAGAATTATGAGATGAAGCATGCATGGGGCAATGTCTGTTTTTGCAGTCATGCATTTATGCAGCAAACCATGTTTTTTTATTTGATATGATGGTGGTGGCGAGTATAGTAAGGCGTTCTTGTAGGAACTGTGCTCTAATGCGCCTGTAAGAGCCTTTATTCACTACTTCTCTCAAACATGTTGAACAGGGTGTTAACCGACAAGTCCCAAAGCCATCAATCTTGATGCTAGCGGCTCAGTGTAAATGTGCATGCACACTTGTTTTTGAAAGCTAAAGAATGACAAAGGGGTAAAATAGCGAGGAGAACACTGTTGTTTTTTAGACTCAAGCCCATTTACAAAATAGGTGTTCCAAAAAAATAGCTTGGACTGAAAACTCCCACCCAGCTGCAGTGATTGCTACTTCCTTGCTGGGCTTTTCCACTTCATTGATGGTTATGTGAGTTAAAACAACGTGGTTAATGGAGACCCTGCTGGCCCGAGGGACTAATTAGAGTCACATGACTTCCTTCAGGGCTTCCATGAAAATAACTCCATCACAATGGTCTGTGATATTAATATCAGCTTTGGGAAAGTCAGGCCTCCTCTCCCGAGGAGGGCTCTGTATGACCAAACTCAGAGGAATGCACAGAATTTGAGAGAGAGAGAGAGAGAGAGAGAGAGAGAGAGAGAGAGAGAGAGAGAGAGAGAGAGAGAGAGAGAGAGAGA
>JAOXYF010000005.1:4637792-4651723 GCA_028565775.1 Sternarchorhynchus goeldii
TGTACACTCCTTCCCTTGCACAGCACAGTCTTCCCTTGTACACTCCTTCCCTTGCACAGCACAGTCTTCCCTTGTACACTCCTTCCCTTGCACAGCACAGTCTTCCCTTGTACGCTTTTATTGTGTTATAGAAGAAGGTATACTACAGGTATATAAAGGTATATAAAACTGAGAAATGAAATTAATGTGAAAATGTAAATATAGATATAACGGTGCTTGCTGTGACCCCTGATAACATAAAAACATTTTGATTCGCACTCCTGCGTGGACGTGCACCTCAGTGGGTTGCTGTGATATTTACAGCACACGTTGTCTCTGACAGGTTTACAGAAACATGAGTTCAGATCTAAGACGAACAAAGTAACAGTGACAGTGGTGGTCAGAGAAGGTCTGCAGACACGTGTTCAGGCAGACCTAAACAGAGACCACCTGGCTGAGCGGTTGGCCTTGACTCAAAGGGAGAGCAGAGAAAAAGATAACGAAGAGAAACGCTACAAACCTACACTAGCCGCTGCAGCTGTTAGCATGGCCTGTTCTTGCTTTCATTACTCCTCTAAGTTTCCCCTCTTTTCGTGTAATTTAAAGGTTAACTCCTCTTGGGTGTCATTAAACTGTATTCCACTGAATGCCTGTGTAATCATGTAAAAGCAGTTACTCATAGAACAGACCACAGTTCAAAGTGTGAAGATTTCACTTTTCAAAGTAGAATTATATGTAATAATCTTTTTAAAACAGCTTGCAGTGTGTTGTGAATTTAACAATCTGAAGAGAAGGAGTCAGGATTATCATAAAACATGAGTCAACCAGGAGCTGTAAAAAAGGTGATAAATTAGTTTGTATTTCTCTGATTTGTTTTGTGTCTTTTTTTTTAAACTTCCTGAGGTCAGAAAGGAAATGCCTGTTTTCTTTCGGATGCATTTTCTCCTGTTCGTCCAACTAGCCCGGCCGTTTCAGGTTGACTCCCTGAACCATTGGAAGCCGGATTCAGGGGCCTTGGAAGTCCCTGCTCTGGTTCCCTGAGGCAGCCATCGTGCCTCACAGCGTCAGGCAGGGTCACCGAGGGGGGGGTTACAGCATGGAAAACACGGCAAACGCCCGCGACCTGGTCTAGTGCAACATCAATCAACCCTTGTGTCCTCAATACCAATCCTGCTGCATGAAATGTCATAAATGTACCTTAAAATTCATGAAAATAAAACAGGAAGACATCGGTCAGTAATTTGACAAATTATTGTATTCAGTAGTCAGAACATGGCATTATTTAGCCATTAAAAAATGTAAGTGATCTAACTTTACACAGATCAGTTTCCATGAATGTCCATGCAGTTGTGTTTTCAATAGTAATTCTTTGGAATTTGAGGTATATACTTTTGGATCAAAACATCTGTTTATGTAATAATAATAATTGTGTCCACAGCTGTAAATATTAAAGAAAAACATGTCCATGCAAACCAAGGCTTCTTCATTCTGGGTGATAATATCCAGAGCCAATTCACAAGTACGTATATCCAACACAGTGCATAAGCAGTAACTCCAGTAATGCCTCTGTTGTATTTTAAATCACAAAATTGAACGTTTGCCTGGATTTGTTCTAAAAACTCCTGATGGTGTCAGTGGCTGTAATGGTGATAGTGTATGTGATGGATGAAACACCTTCATCCAAACAGAGGCAATGGTGCTGTGTGGGGTGACCTCACTCCCCCACCCCCATACTTACAACTCTGCACATATGCAGAGCGCATTACATCTCTGGTCCTGCCACAAAACTGCCTGTAATTTATATGTCAATAAATCTGTCCACTTCCTGAAAACTTAAAACTGAAGTCTTAGGGGTGGCACAAGCAAAAACGTTTTCCTTTTTAAGCTGGGACCAGGACAGGCCCCAGTTCAGTCCTAAAATCCAACACGGATTCATCTTAATCGCTGTAACACTTGTAGACTCATATCGTAATATATGGCTACTGTGTGCAGCAGTCATACATGTTAACCTCTTTTTCATGCTATTGATACATTCTCAATAGAGCTAATTATGTTCAATTGAGTGGCTATTTAACACCCTTTTGAATACACATCAGAAGTACAAATAGAGAATGTTGATCATAATTTTTGCTGCCTGTGTAAATGTAATAATTTTATTTCTTTTAAAACCATTTTAAAAATTGCGTGGTGCACCTTAGAAAATTTAATAAACAACTAAAATGTAATAGGAAACATTAAACCACCACAGGAGTCTTCGTTAGGATTGCACAGTACTTGGTATTTACACTTCTCAACCAGACTGACTGCACCCCGGTGGCTCAGAGCAGTGATGTTAATGTAGATTTTTTATTTGTTATGAGCCCCAAAATAGAATAGTTTTCAAAGGATAGCCAGTTGCTACTATGCTCCACGAGCGATTTGTTTTCGGTTAGTATTATCTGTGGAGTATTATCGCTCTGAACGTAGCGGCACCTCGTAACATGCCTGCTGCGATGCTCCACAGCGTCAGTAGGCGCTGTTACCCTCGACTCTTGAGTATGAGGCATATCCTGAGGCATAAGGAGAGTACGTCCACCTCCTGCAGCCCCAGGCTTTGTTTACTCTTCTCTATCAACCGACTTCCCAAAAGCAAAAAAAAAAAAAGAGAGAAACAGCTACAGAACATCCGCTCAGTTCATTACGGGCAGCCGAGCAAGTGCTCTGTAGCGCGGCCGTCCTGAAAGTACCTCTGAGATGAATTATCGAGCCGCGTGTCTTACGTGAAGGGAACAACAGCTCGCCAAAACACTTCTATGGACGAGTTGGGCGTACTTCCAAACACACTAACATTTATAATTAATCTCAGAATTTCTGTCTTCCAACATAAGAATTAGATGAACACTGTTGTTATTATGAGGAATTTCTAGAATAGAATTAAAAGGTGAAGGTTTGTGCTTGAATGTTTTTCTTTCTGTTTTCACCTGTCCTCACATTTTTTTTTTAAATGTTAGACAGCAGGGATTAACTTGGCTGCTTCCTTTCATGACCCAGTGGAATACAACATTAAACTGTGGGGAGGAGAGAAAACCTGTAGTGCACTAAAATAAAGTTATGTCAAAACCATTTGGTTCTTCCTGCAGTCTCTCCGCAACCTTGTGAGTATTCCCTGAGGAGCTGAGAACATTACAAGCTATTCAGTTTATATGAATGGGCACTAACAGACTTTTTTGCCATTTTGATACGTCTAAATTTTGCAGGCATATCCTGTGGTCCATCAGGAACAGCCTTAGTTTCAATTTAGTGTCTCCCAGA
Source organism: Sternarchorhynchus goeldii (assembly GCA_028565775.1). NCBI lineage: Eukaryota > Metazoa > Chordata > Actinopteri > Gymnotiformes > Apteronotidae > Sternarchorhynchus > Sternarchorhynchus goeldii. The sequence goes on from JAOXYF010000005.1 coordinate 4,641,063, forward strand.
AGGCCTTGGCTTCCGATTTCAAGTGGAAATTGTATAAGGTTCCTCTACCCCCCAAGCCCCCCTCCACTACCCCCCAGTGTTCACATCTTAACTGCTTCAAAAGAAGGAGAACTTTTACTGGGGAGATTAATGAGCTGACATTTTGATGTTTTTAACAGGATGGCAAATCACTTCAAATCATTAAAAATGCTTTATGTGATAACACAGCTAGGCTACAAGGAACCCACCATCTCCCATATCAGTCCAGATCATGACAAAAGTGCAGTTTCATCAGAATGATTACAGAGATCCATAAAACCTGAACAGAAAGACTTTTGTCTTTTAATAAGTGCGTCCCCACATTCACCCCATCAACCCCCAACAAAAAGGGGTTTGAATGAGTGGTTTTGGATGATTGACTTGCTTTTAAACAAATGTCATAATTGTCTTCTGGACCAGATGTTCAGGGGATGGTGCAGTGATGCAGCTGTTACAGGACAGGCATATATCTTTGATCGTCTTGGGAATAACAAGTGAAGGGGATTAATAAATTTTGATTCATGGTTGTCAGCACCATGTTGGCAGTTATGATTACCAGTAGTCTTAGAACTTTTCTGCTGTTTTGATGCTTCTTTCTTTAGTTTTTAGAATCTTTCTGTAAGATGAATTTTATCTGCTACTCATTATGAAATAGTACATATCCTGTCACTGCAATGGTAAATTCAACAGACAGCAAAATGTTAAAGTACAGACCATGCATCATGCATATACTACAGAATAAAAAAGCTTTGTACAGGGTCTCTGGATGTCTGATCAGGGACCTTCAGCATATTTGGAATGCTTCTCTACACATGCTAGTCTGAGTCAATCATAATAAGGCCTACGCCTGCGCTGGTAACAGAAATCCGCCCTGCACACACACACATGCACGCACACACACACACACACACACACACACACAAACACATATGCACATACACATGTACATATGCACACATGCATGTTCTCACACACACACACACACACACACACACTGCAGAAGAGCCACTGAGGCATAATTAACATAGCACGCATTGCAGAGTTGATGTGTTGAGTAATCACAATGACATGCTGGTTCCTGCATTTCGGCAGCATGCAGGTGAACTTGTAACCTTATCCAGGCCAGCTGCCCCTTCAGGGAGGCCACCGTGTTGGACTTGACCTTCTCAAAATGCTAACAGCACAACTGCCTGCAAGCGCTGAGGGAGGAAAACCACAAAAGGGCCAAAACAATAAAATAGATAATCAATATTTCTGTTCAAGCAAAGTGGTTTTGCAGATTTATCTAGGCTTGATTTGTTTGATGCAGCAAATATGTTTCTTTGAAGTTATTCTGAAGCTATTTAATTTCCACTATGAATTTATTTATTTTCTTAACACTATAGTTATGATTTCATTTAAAATAGCCTGATCAAGGAAACTTCCCAATTAATTTTTTTTCCCTTCATTTCTTTATGTGTCTTTATGTTATTAAAATAGCCATGGCCTGACGCAGCTTTATGACTGCATGCCCAGATATAGTTCATGTAGTTTTCATGGACAGAATCCAAGTATTAAACAAGGGCCCCCCATCAGTGGCTCATTAGGGCCTCCCCTTTGACTCACTTGAGTTCTTGGTGTCTGATCTGTTCCAGTGATTTGTCTCGTGCTGAGAAAGACGATCGGCTCATGTGTCTCATTCCTGCTGCTTCTCATCTCAGCCCACTTTGAAACTCTCCCCAGACATTCTAATTAAGCTCTGAATACCCTCCCTGTGGGAGTGTGCCCTTCTCAAGCCATCCGGCGGGTCACAGCTGAGATATTTACTCAGGGTTTGTGGGTAAACGTAATAATTCCCCCCTGAAACAAAACAGGACTCAGAAAACCAATGAGGAGATAGCCCTGCTAGAATGACTCGAACAGGCTGAAGTGACATTGATGTGGTACTTTTTTCCCCACTTTTTTGCTACAGCACCCGGGTTAGCTCAGTTGGTATGACCTTCTGTGGATTTAAGTACACTTAAGCTGCCCTCCTCTTTGTAATAACTTCCTGAGGTCACACAGGTGCAAATGATCGGAATGTGTTTACATTTGCTTTGACTGGGCAATAGCTGTGGCCAATTAGCAACTTCTTTATGTCCCCAGCTGGCTAATCATTAACTAATCATTCATTGAGAACATAATACAGATGTCACAGATTTCTTTTTCATCAGATTACAACTACCCAAACTCTTCAGAACAATCACTGGACCTGGTGCCTTGAAAATCTGAAGCCTACTAACAGATTTTGACTCCTTCCTCTCCAAATCCAGAGGACCTTCCTAACAGATTTTGACTCCTTCCTCTCTGAATCCAGAGGACCTTTCAAACTGTATTCATTCTGCCCTGATCAGGACATGAAGTACAGCTCACAGGTCCATCATTCCTGCTATTTAATAGCCTCAAGTGGGGCGAGTAAAACAGCAAACGCTACATTCCAATAAGGCCCCACCCATTTTAATGATGGCAAACATGTAGCAGAACGAGCTCTGTGGTGAATCAGGAGATCTCCAGAGGTTCCATGAATCATGATGGCTCCAGCAAACCTACCCCTGGCCTTCTTTTATTAGCAAGCTGGACTGATGCAGCATAATGTCTGTGAACTCCCCCGTACAATTATAAAGCCCAGGGATTGAAAGAGAGCTGTCACTGGGACGTGTTTAAGGGCATGCGGCTGTGCTGCTTGGCTCTGTGACACACTGGCAAATGGCAAATGGGCTGTAAGATGAGCTGTGCGAAGAGGGATAATTAGACAGTTTTGTCAGACATTGTTGATATAAATAAGACCAGGCTTATCCTGTTCTCTCTCTCTCTCTCTCTCTCTCTCTCTGTCACACACACACACAAACACACACACACACACAAAAACATTAATTTGTTTAATCGTCATGGCCAACAGGTGGCAGGCAAATGTAAGGGGCATGAAACTGATACTTTGTTTCCTGAAAACTGACAAAAGTGATAATTACTCATGACTGCCTCCCTCCCTCGCCACTGTTTCCCACTTTTTTCTTCTTTATTGTGAGCAGTGTGTGAAACAGGGGCCAGGTTGCCGTTCTCAGGACTGACTCAGTGAGACAGGCAGATGAGAAACCTCTGCAGTTACTCAACAATTTCACATAACCTTCCACACATTCAAGGTAGCCACTTCAGAAAGCCATACCTCCTTGGGTTTGGATCTGAGGAGTTCACATCTCTTTTCTTAGACTTTTGGTAGTAAAGAACTTTTTTACTGCTACCAGATTGATTTTCATTTGTGAAAGGCATAATGGCATTGTATATCTACGGCATATCGTATAGCCAAGGTTTTTAATTTCTATTGTAGAAGAACAGATTTGGGTCTAATAGAACACCCATGTTGAGTCTCCCAAAAGAGCTGTTCACTGTACAGATTTATCAGGGATGATATACAGTATTTTTCCCTCTTTCAAATGTCATTAAACTACATAGTAAATGAAGTACTCCACACTGGGGAAATAAATCCAGTGATTTGATAACTTAATTTGAGCCCCTTGTTTTAATTTTTCCATTTATCCCCTGCTGAAGTCCCTTCTCTGCGCACCGTAAATCCAGAATTTTTATTTTGGGAGAATTGAAATGTACCATTACAAAAAAAAAGTAGTGAAGAAATCTGTTCAGACTTTTTGGTCCAAAAGCATTGCTTTCTTTGTCCAAACTCTGTGGTAATGTACTGGGCCTGCTGTATGGGTGGAGTCATATCTGACATCAGGCGTTTGAGCTTCATGTCCTCAGTGCTCCAGGGTTCTGTCCCCTAGAACCCAGAAACGGGGCTTATCTGTGAAGAGACATCTGAGACCACTCAACTCCAGGCCCAACTTCACTGTCATATAATGGACCTCTGGGGGAAAGACAAAATGGGCTTAAGGCAAAAAAAAAGAAAAAGAACTAGAGAAAAAGCAGCAATTTACTACACTCCCAAGAACGATCTGGAAGCACAGTGCAGACAGACCTTTACTCCCACTTTTCCATTTAACTCAACTGGCCTGATGACCAGGCTTTGTGCGATTGCCTGATTTCATGTCAGATGACCAGTTTGGCTGCTTACTGACAATTTGTCCGTTAGGCACGTGGTCTGAACGCGGGACTCTGTTGGAGGTTTGAGGCTCAGTGAGACAGACGGGGCGGCGGGCGACTGATTGATGTGTCGGCTTCCGGGTCACGGGCGACACTTGCAGTCCGGTGACTTGATTCTTTAGCTAGGAACGGCATGTGCCCCCTGGGCACTGTGGCAATTGGGCCTTGGGCCTTTTGAGTGATTTATTTGAACAATCAGAGGGCTGTGCAGTCAGCGAGGCTCTCCCAACCAGCAAAGAAGGAAACCGCACCAGGACGTAGGCCAAAGCCTAGGCTCCACGGCACCTCCATGACTGGGAAATGAAATCCGACTCCTCTCCTCCGGGAGGGAGTGTTCAGGGCAGAAACAAACACATTTCCACCAAGTATAGCGGAGGGGGTATTTCATCAAAAGCTATTGATGACATTTTGATTTTTTCATCTAAGTTTTTCATTATTCAGATCTTAACGAATTGCTGTCAAGCTCATGATTTTTGTAGTGAATCGCTATGGTTTCTTTATTAGTCTGGACAATCTGGGTATTTTAGAGATGGTATTCGAATTCCACATGTACAGTAAAAACATTATTGCTTAAAAAAAATTTAAAGGTTTTGGATTGGTATGTGATGTTTTGCAAAGATTCTGCATAATTTATAAAACTTTGAAGCTTCATATGACAACAAAATATGTAAGGCCAGACTTACTATATGAACAGCTGCTAATACCAAAACTTCACAATCCACTTGATCTCTTACTGCATTGAACACGTTAAAGATATTTTGAGTGTGTAAATAAACAAGTAAATCAAATCAAATCAAATCAGCTTTATTTATATAGCACCTTTTACAACAGATGCTTTTACAAAAGCAGCTTTACAAGAGTCCGAGTCCAAGCCCCCAATGAGCAAGCCCAGGGCGACAGGGGCAAGGAAAGACTCCCTAAGGAAGAAGTAAGAATGGTTGGAAATTTTAGTTAACCCCATAAACATGTTTTTCTCAGATTGTACATATTATGCATCTTGATTTAATTACATCCCATTAGTTAATCATATGTTTTAAAAGAATTAATTTGCTTAACCTGGAAGGACTCAATTAACCTGGAAAGGGGTCAACATGCCCTTTATGTGTCTCTTTGCTAAAATGAAGGAATGTCTTTTTTTGCAAAGTTTTTCCTTTCTCGAAGTTATTATTTGCCCATGCAGTCCGATGCACTTGTTTATGAAACCTTCTAAAATTGAACAGCAGCTTCTGTGGGACCCTTAGATCTTTGTGGTGATGAAGACATCCTTCCACGCCATGGAGATCCATCATGTGTAATAATGTATGATCCTACCACTTCTTAATTCTATATAGTAAACAGCAATTAAATCCCCCACAAGGTCCACATCTCTGTGCTGTAAAGTGCTTGAGTGTAGGAACAGAATGCTGTTAAGAGCTCTTCTTTGCCCATAAACAATTGCAGTTACATCATTGTTATAATAATACACTTCTGTGGATCCTATCAGTCAAATAAGATTCTGTAGGTCCATTGTTAGCACTTGGCAACACAAATATTTTACTTTATTTTACAATCAAGCAGTTTTATGAAAACAAGTTTCAAACAATAAAAACTGTCCCTTACTTGCCAGAAGACTGAGTAAGTTTTACTTACTGCAGACATATGTTGTTATTCATTAATGTCTGAGGGTTAAGGAGCTTTTATGGAAATGCCTTGCAACGGTTTTCAGTGTGAGAAAGAGGAAGACTGGGGAACGTTTAAATCTTATCCCCTATTCTAGCACATCACTGAAATGTCCTAATTCCTACCGGCTTGAAAAACGCCAAACAGTCAAACAATCTTTTTAATGTTACAAAAGTAAACATAATTAATAAAGAAGTAAATTAATTGAATAAATACATACATACATACATACATACACACATACATACATTTTAAAAATAGAGGGTTCCACGTTAGAGGATGTTGGGTGGGCGGCACCGGTTATCGCCAGCGTCAGGCAAGGCTACATTCACACAATATTCAGACATCTGGGCGACATCCACGAGGAGGGACTGTGCCAGTACAAAAACAGTCATCAGTGGTTATACCAAGCTTTACCTAACACAGATATATAAAGGCAGGAATCTGATAGAATTTTGCAACCACATAGCATTATTAAAGTCAGTGGTGAACATACGCCACTGCGCTCTGGGTAATATGTGGTACGCCTTCTCTGTTTCAACGCAGGGATTCCTTTCCTGGAGAAACATGGGGTTTCTTCGCGATTCGGTTCAGGTTCACGAGCAAGCGGGTCACCGAGGCTGCGCCGGAGCAGCGCCGAACTTCAATTGCACAGTACATTGAGCAGCTACTCTAACATTTGTGTTTTGAGGCATTGAGCTCAAGTGAGGCACACAGAGAGCTGGACCACAGCGAGGCCCGCTGCCGTTCAACACACCGTCCCAAAGAGCGCGCGCGCACGCACACTACTGCCGCGCTTTACCTCGCGAAGAGCGCTGCTCATGTTTATGACTTTGGGTTACTGGGCACGGTTCGCACACTGGTAATAGATAGAAGAACTAACTTCTGTAGTCAGAACGTTTTGATCCATTTTAAGATTTTACCAAAATATTACATATTCATTATTGTGTGGCCATTTATTTTAAAAGTAGTAAATGCATTTATCAGTGACAGATTTAAATTTAGATTTTGATGTGCATGTTTAACTTTTAAAATCGCATTTAAAATCGGACTACATCACTGTCTGATTATCTCTCTTATTTTTATTGTTAATGGCGTTATTTACAGAGGGATGCATTATATCGACACACGCATGCACGCACGTAAGCTTTTATTCACACTTCCTCCTTCATGGAGAATACTGGAATAGATAAGATGTTGAAGCGCACATGGAGCAGCTGTTAAAGCGCTCACTGACGTCTGTGCCTCGTGCGTCAACACATCAAGTGTTCTGCCGTCCGCTCTTAGGTGCCCGGCATTTAACTTTTTTTTTAACTCATTCAAGAACCGGAGTTAAAGATAGAATTTAAATTACGTCACACATTAGTGTAGTTCATTAGGTTCGTTTTAAAAGCTCGTATATGAGCGCTACTCCAGGGAGAAAATACGCGTTGCGGCTCTGTTGCCCTGCCAAGCGGCCGCTAGGGGACGCCCCATCGAGGTGAACAAAGACAGGAAGATCAAATAATACATTCATCGCGTTCCCCAGGGCCGGGGGCCGAGTTCATGTCAAATCCATAATAAGGAAAGTATCTTCGGCACAGCTTGTTTCCCCACACGCACGTCACACTCTGCTGGAAATCCACGCAGAGGATGTATTGATCTTCCTGGTGCTTCCTTTCTCACAAGCTCCAAACGAGCCGTCACATCACAAACGGCCGCTCAACACAGGCCCTCCTCCCTTCTCTCAACTCCATTAAACACACAATCATAAACTATTAGTCTGCCAAAACACGGCCTTTGTTTTGTGCTCGGGTTATTTCCTTTTCGGAGGAGGGTTATTGCACAGTGCACGAGAGGCCGGTAGTTTGTCTTGCTTGGAAAACAGCAAGAGTTAAGAGGGTAATGAAACCTCAAAGGCGCACAGTAATAACAACAATGCCAAAAGTATGCGAGAAGTGTCGCTGTTAAATCTGGTTTTAAGTACAAAATGTTTACTGACGTTTAAGGCGTAGACGCAGATGAAAAAATCCGTATTTCTCATTTTCATTAATCACTTCAGAGTTTATTCTTGCACGAGTCCCACGGTCTTTTTCATGCTAAAAGGGGCTATTCATCATCCAAATGATTTGCTTCCAGTCCTAACAGCTACTATGCAGAAGTTCTAATCATCTTCCAGAGTTCCCGAAGATATGTTTGGCTGATGGATATTAATGGAATTTTGAAATAAATCGCCGTGCTCCCTTTTGGGCTGCTTCAGAGAACCTTGTTGCTGTCCATGACTGAGGAAAGCTGTCCCCTAGTGGACAAAAGGAGACACTGCTGCAGCTATTCGAGACATATTCAGTCAATCCTCATACATTAATTAATTCATCCACTTATTCGTTTACTTGGTGAATATCTGGTGTCCGCCTTTTAGAGTCTGGACATGGAATAATTTGAGTGTATGATTTGAATTTATTATTAGAATTCATCAAGAATCTCCTATCAACACATTAAAGATAGAACTTAATTTACATCAGACATTAATATAGTTCATTATGTAGTTCACTCTACAGCATTCATGAAAAGTATTTATTAATTTACCTTTGACCACCCAGTTTTAATAAGCTCAAACAAACACAAATTAGAAAAATGCGAATGGTCTTCTTAGGAGCCAGGGGCTCAAGCAACAGTGGCACAAAATGCTTTTGCTTGGACTGTAGTGAAGGTCTACATATGAAGGTCAACAGTCTTGTGCATTTTTTCTAAAGATTCCTCCTTCACAAAGCAGTTTCTGCCTAAAATAGGAGTGAGAGCAGAGATTATAGATTATGTGAATTCACAGAAACAATGCAGCTCACATTCTGAGTCCAGCTTTTGACGGGAGCCAGCAGAACGCTCCAAACATTGTTGACGTTAGTCTCCTTCACCACCCAGATGCAAGAGGATAAAACAAAAAGATTCTACACCCTAATGGCAATTATACTTTACCCATAAAATGGGTGAGGAAGTGAGTGTTTTTTGATTTAGAGAGTGTAGAAAACTGTAAACATAGACGTCTCACAGGCCCCAAACCACCTGATGCTTGTCACAGATGCATTTAGCATTTGAGCACTTAATAGCAGCTGGGTCAGCTGCTCCAAGTCCACCGCCATCTGAGTCCTTCCTCCCACTGACAGTCCCAGCCCCTGAATCTGTAATATGAATAGTCGGAGAGCAGGAGGGAAACAAACTGACCCTGCGTGCATGTTTGCGTGTGAGTGTGTTTGTGTGTGTGTGTGTGTGTGCACGACTACACGGGTGCTGAAGTACACGTGTGCTAGTGTGCCATTTGCTGTGATAATGAAGCGGGGGCTCTGAGTTATTTGCAGGCTTAATGAGCTGTAATAAAACCCCAGCGTTCGGCAGGCTGTCCCAGAGATGGCTGCAACTGCATCTGCTGTTCGGCACACGGACTGCAGCCAGCGCCCCTGTTCAAATCCCCTCAGTGGAGCCCTTGCATTCCGCAGCCGTGGTGACCAGTGAGCGGGGAGTATCGCATGCCATTATATGGAAATTCCTCAGTAACACACAGCTTAAGGTATTGCCTGATTACTTAATTCATATACCGAAGTAAATCGGCCTATCGCTTGGGATACTGGGGGGATACCAGCTGCATGGGGGAAAAATCCATTAGCATATGATGTAATGGAGCTAGGGAGATTTCACACACTGTGTGAATTTCCACTGTCACCTCCCTCAGCAAACTCAAATAGTTATTAATAATGCTTGACAATTTAATGTAGAAACATATAGCCTGACACCCTGCAGGTAGTTCCAAGTAAACAAGTTCCATTAACAACATCTGGCAGCAATGCCACACAAGATGAGCCTAGTCTCATATATATATATAAGTTATATATCACCATAGTCCACAAAGCGCCACAGTTTTAGTCAGTACACTTACAAACAGCATTTCTCATCTAAAGACAAAATAATCAAAATTTTTACTCAAATATTTCTGGGATTATGAACATATGTGAGCAAACATGATCTTTTAAAAAATAAACTATCCTTAAATTTATGATATAGTTAAACAGGCTTTATAGATGACAGTGAAAAGGAATAATACATAAATGGTGAATTGCTTCTACAAACTTCCTATGATTTGTCATACTTGATATACTGTGACTAAAATTTACTTTATTTTTACTGTATGCTTCATTTTTACTTTATTTTTACCACACCAACTCCCAGGAGCTTCGATCAGTGAATCAAAACGCAGCTGTCACAGAATGGAAAAATGTGCAAACTGAATCAACACTCCGAAAGAACAAAAAATGGGACAAAGATGTAAAACCCATTGCTCACTTGTGATACGCACCACTAAATTGGACAGAATTATTAATTTGAGAATCGGGCCTGCTAAATCTATCAGTGCGTTATTCTAAGAGAGGCTGAAAGTGGTCTCCACAGCTGCCTACGCCTGCCTCGTGTTGGTTTATTATCCATTTCTGAGAACGTGAAGACAGCAGCACAAGCTGTGAATGCAATCCAGCTAGTCCACTGACGCGCAAACTGGCACAAAAAGCTGCAGCGGATATTCACAGTCAAATTCACTGCTTTAAAAAGACTGAAAATTCAGCTACTGGTTCCATAAATACTGTATACTTGGGCTGCCCCACTACTGAAATACTGAAATCACTGTACTGTAAATCATCGTCACCTTCATCATCATCCTCATCCTCATGTCCCTTTTCGTTTTCCCTCCTTTAAAACTTGTAATTCTCACCTTTGCCACATGAGGTCTCACTTTTTCAACTTTTTCATTGCTTGTTTGAGAAAAATAAAAAATCTGGAAATGCATTTAAACATGCAGAAACAGATACAGAATACATTAGAGAAGTAATAGCCTGGAAAAGTAATTTATT
>JAOXYF010000005.1:4660461-4695563 GCA_028565775.1 Sternarchorhynchus goeldii
CACACTACTATAATACATACTGTATGTATTACATGTCACTACAGCCGTACTTCTATAATACATACTGTATGTATTACATGTCACTACAGCCGTACTTCTATAATACATACTGTATGTATTACATGTCACTACAGCCACACTACTATAATACATACTGTATGTATTACATGTCACTACAGCCACACTACTATAATACATACTGTATGTGTATAATGAACATGACCAATATATTTTGCTCTTTTGTCTTGTGTCACTCACACAAATAATTAATTCAACAGAGTACATAAAACAAACTGACAGCAAACCAGTGACATAAATACTCCACAAACTGTAAGATACATTTCGCTTCAGTTGCACAATCAAATATTTGCACCATTTCAGTATACAGGAATAAGTTTTACAGAAAAGCTCAGAAGCTGTACAGTAAATTGGAACATCATAAATGTGCTTTGCATATACCCATTATTAAGTTTATCAGGAATACAGTTCATCTCATAAGGGAAGTAAAATTTCTGTGGAAATTGGAGGGGAAGACAAGAAAAACGTTATGGTGCTTGTCTGTCATTTTCTTAACAATGGATAACTCAATAGTTTTGTCTTTCAGATTCTTTCAGATAATGTTTACTCACCCTCAACACAGTTCTACATTTAGCATGTCCTACATTTAGTTACCTTGCTTAAACAGTAACTAATTTGTGACAAATATGGAGATTTTGTGCAAAGTAAGTTTTGAGTAATTTCTGATGTGAATATTCAAAGAAGAAACAGACCCAAAATGAACAATTTCTACATAAAAAGTAACATTATTTTGGTTATGTCAATGTCATACTTTTTGGTTAAAAAAATAAATAAAATAAAATAAAAAACTTTTTTGGAAACATTGAAATTTGCTATTGATTCAGAGAAACTTTTGTAGAATGTTTTCAGTCCGCTGTAAAGCACTTTAAATTCATTCTAAGAGACTGTAACTGTTTATTCGAACAACTCTGAATAAAATGGAACAAAGTTCAAACCGTGTAGACATTTATAACATTGTGCTAAGTATATATCAGTGAAAGCAGCTAAATAGCTCTAGATAAACAGCTCTGTTGAAAATTACACTGGGGAGAGAACGCTTGTGATCTATAAAATGCGTTACTCATAAAAGTCCTCTGTAACACAGAGACAAGGAAGGTTTGCACATGTCCAGAACAATAAAGTGTTCTATTGTGCACTTTGCATTTGTATACGTTGGACAAGGCCAAGGTTTTATTTCACACAACACCCGCACTTCCAAACTAAGTCACAACTTCACTCACGTCAAACGGACGACTGACCGTACTGTTAACGGTGAATACAAACCTCTCGGCTGGTTCAAGGGGTTTAACCTGAATTCATCAAACGTGAAGACGGCTGCCGAAGCTAAAGGTACTGTGGCCACTAGAAACAGGGCACGTCCAATCAGCTTGGCTTACACTGAAGCACTCAAACAAAAGAATCAAAACAATAGGTTTGCGATGAATTAAGGCATCGTTAGAGGCACTGTTGTCACTCTATGTGACAGCAATGTTTATTTATGTGTGCGAAGAAGCTTAATGCTTAGCTTATTGAGCTAAGTGCTGAAAAATAAGATTTTGCGTCCACTATTTAACCCCATTTAACATTCCTCAAATATAAATTCTGTCTTTTGAACACAGTCCTGTGTCTGTTTGAGGCTGTGTAACCGGTTTGAGGTCATGAAAAAGCTTAGCCATTGGCTCATATTGTAACACAGTAATTCAACGAAGCAGGAAGCGCAGAGAATTATGTACTAACATACAGTGACCTTTTATCCACACACACACACACACACACACACACACACACACACACACACACACACACACACAAATAATAGTAAAATGGAGAAGACAATGAGGAATTACACAGCATGTGGCAACAATATAATCCAAAACTACAATATAGGATAACAATCAATTAATAAGTCTTCAGTACTAGTCCATATGCCTTGAACAGACACACAGCATAAACTTCTTTTATGCGATCTAGGAATTTGTCTCGCAAGTTCCTAGCAACTGTTAAAATAAATTGACCAAGACATAAATATACAGATATCTGATAGCTTTCTGGACTGTCGGAACAAAATTATTTTGGTATGTTATGCAAAACAGCATCAGCTTCCATCCAGCTAAAAAAAATATAATCTAATAAATAATCATGCCAATGACAGTGTCACCTAAAGAGCTGAAATGTAACAGAAACAACGAACAACAAAAATGATATTATCAATCCTATATATCGCAAATACAGAAGCAGAGCCATAGCTGCAAAGGTTTTTCAACCAGTACTATATATACAGATATTAAGCCCCATAGCATTCTACTCAGAAATTATTGCACAGTAAAGCCAGTGAAGGCTCATCATGGTGAACACTTGTATAAAAATAGAGCAGGAACACAGACACACCAAACAAGTCTTCATCTTTTCGGATGAGTGAAAGGCCGGACTCTGCCTAGAACCCGGCCAGCACCAGCAGGTGGGACACAGTATAGGCGTAGCACAGTGTTTCTCTCCAACCATTTAGGGCGGAGCGTGCTAAATACATTTTTAGGGACAAAAGAAGATTCATGCATTTTTTTTGTCTATTGATCTTCTCAAGTACAAATATCTTGCCTTCTCTGAGGGTTGGACGTCTCACACAGAGGCCTTCCCCGTCTAAAAAAAAAAAACAAAAAAAAAAAACTTTCTCTTTTTGCCTTTCTGTGTCTTAAGCCTTTGTGAAGGGCCAATAGGTGGACTCTTCTGAAGAGGCAACTCTCTAATGGCAAACAGGCCCAAAAGCAGGGCCCAAGGCATTGGGATTCAAGCCTGCCTTCACAGCCCTAAAGTGAATCTCCTACACAATAGTCTCCACTCCAATGAGCTTAGGCGTGAGTATGCGTGGGGTGATGCCGTTGTTCAGGTCCTCCTCGAACTCCAGGAGCTGACCCATGAAATTGAGGTTGGGCGAGACGATGGGCCGGCGCATCTTGACGAACTTGTAGGCGTCCGTCATGGTCATCCACGTGTGTTTCATCAGGTAAGCGATGACGATTGTGGCGGAGCGGGACACACCAGCCTGGCAGTGAATGAGCAGGCCCTTGCCTGCCTGGTGTGCCTCCTCTGTCACACACAGGGAACAAACATGTGCTTTTTCAGAAACATTAATGTAGAGAAAACCTGTCAAAAAACAACTCTGGCAGAAAGCACATAGGAGATAATGTTTGATTAAGTTGGAAAGGAATAAATAAACACTGGGTAGGTGACAGGGTATTTATGTTTAGCAGTGTTGCCTGTTTCAGCCCACACAGCCTCTAGGCTTGTAGTCAACAGTGCTGCATTATTAATTATTTTAAATTCCACTTTTCATCATATTTTTTTAAATTTTATTATCACAGGCATATTGCAGAAATGAAAACATTGCAGTCTGACAAATCTGAATTGTAAGGTTAATGTATTTAAGAGAAAAGACGTTAAAGTCTGCATGCAGGTGCCATACCGATAAACTCGAAGGCCTCTTCAAAGTACTGACGAAGGTTCTGCTTATTGCTGTCGGTGGCAGGCAGGCGTTTGTAGTTGAAGAGCCCAAGATCATAGTGGTAGAGTGGGAGGTGAGTGGTGATGTTGAGGATGTATCCGATGTTCAACCTCTGCATTTGCTCAAGGTCCTGCGCATCCCGCTCGTTGCCCAGGTACAGGAAGGGCAGGATGGGTGTCAGCTCTGCGTTCTCAATGTCAGGGGTGGATGGCAGGGAGTGAGGTAGCGTCCCTGACAGACTGACAGCAGCGCCAGTGTCCTGGCCGTCCTGAAGGTGGAGGGAGTGCTCACACAGGTCCTCGTGGCCCTGGATGAAACCGCTGAGGCCTCCTGCAACACACACACACACACACACACACACACACACACACACACACACACACACACACACAGGTAAGAAACGAGACATATGGTTCATCTGTTGCAGTGACACTCCACAATATCGTAAACTTATTCAGCTTTACCAGTTCATTGAGGTTTGGCAAAAAATTTTTCCAGTCTGAACATTTGGCACGTTAGACCTCATACTGGTGGTCATAGAGAGTAAAGGTGATTTATTCATTAAATTGTTGCGGATTTTATGGAGCTCAGCTGCGTGGGCTATAGGTCACAAGCAATCTCTCAAATGTGCTTTTTTTCTTCTTCATGGACTTGACAAAACTCACAATTCCCAAAAATTTGCATCAATTTCAGTTTGAATAACATTCCACATACATCAATGACCTCATGGTAAATTGTTTCACTTCTGCTCATTTCTTACTTTCAAGATGATTTCTTTGAATGTTAAAGTTTATTCATAGTTCAATTGGAGGTGAGGGTGGGGGAGTTATGATGCTTTGATTCCAAAATACAAGTAATTATTATTGTTAAATAATAACAGATTTAGGCAGCAGAAAAGTTTACACAGAAATACTAAAATAATGTGATGGAAATACAAATAATGTGCTGGGACCAGAGGGTACAAGATACGATCAGTTAACATTCAGTTAACTAAACACCTACTACCTATTAGAACTCTGCCATTCACACAAACCTCCTGCCAACAGGGCTGGTGAAATGCCACACGAGACCCTGTATTGTTCTCTCTATGAACTATGCCCAGTGAGATCACTGTATAACCCTACAGCCTCTCCATGACAACAGTGCAGGTGGGGGATCTCCAATCAACCATCACCAAAAGCTCTGAAAGGCTTGAGTACAATTAACATTGCCAGAATACAGTCACAGTCGCAGGCTGGAGGTCATGTAGTTTTCAGAAAACATATATTTAATTCTTCATTCATTAAAAAAAAGGAATGAATTCCACTTTTTTTATTGTTCATATTTTAATGTATAGTTGTGTTATATATTTGTGAGTTTGTTATGAATTCAGAAATGTATCAAGAAACTAAAAGAGGTTTATCTATAATGCAATTTATCAATATCAATATAACCTGTAATTCTATTGTAAAAAATACCTAATTCCTTAAAGGAAAAGAGACTGTATTAGTGATGGTTCCTGAACAGTCTGCAAGTCATTACCACCAATTGTCATAGGAAGAGAGTTAGCGCCAAATTTCTTTCAGTTTCAACGATCTAACACGCTGTTCCTTAAATATTAGCCTCAGCAAGACCCATTTTATCTGTCATACACTTACGAATGACATTCACTTGCATTTATAACTCTTTTCGAGTTCTTTGCCTTTTTTAACGGGGACTGCATCATAAGCTAAAATGTAAAGGTAAATACATTCAGTTATTCAGAAAACATTCAGATTTTCCTCAAAATGCCTAATCAAGCGCTGACCAAGGTAATACACCTACTCTGATTTAGAAAATTAGCATTTTCTAAGCTCTCGACTCGAAAGCCACACATCTAAAATTCGTCTCGTTTTGTTGATCGATAGAGGAATTAATAATGTCAAGAATAACTGCAAATGACTGCCATGTTGGTTAACATCATAAATGTTAATACGTGGGCTGGTCGTTTCTGGCGTTCTCCTTCAATGAGATTCAACAAAAATTCTTATAGAAAATCAATTCGCCCTAAACAGTCTGTTTCATTTTCTAATACGTATATCTTGGTGCAGAGAACCAATACTCCTCTTACCGCGTCTAATTTTGAACGGAGTGATAACTGATATGCAGAACAAGAGGCCAAAATCGGTAAGGAGAACGCAGGAACAGAACAGAAGGCAACTGAAAAACATTGCACTTGCATGCGAGGGAACATATGGCCCTGAGAGTGGTTTCGCAGCGTGTGTCTCGGTGGTCCGCCAAGGCCAAACGTGAGAAAAAGAAAAACATGCCAGAGGACGCGGGATGAGGCAACTGGCCGAAGAACGGAGCTCGCTGTTTACAAACAGCTGCCGCTGACAACCATGCGCGCCCAAGCCCGTCACCACGTCTTTTACACCCATCGCTAGGAAGACCAGCTGAGCAAGATCAACTCCAGGTTCTTGCGGTCCAGTTTCCTTAGGCGCGAATAACACCTAAAAGCTTTAAACATTTCCCTAAGTGCCTCGGCCAACTTCGGCCGCAGATGCTCGATCTGTCTACGTAAGCCATAAAAGCACAATCTGTTTACTTAAATGGTGCCAAATCAGCCTGCTAATAAATGTCGAGTCACATGGGCCAACTGAACACAAAATTTACTCACTTATAAGGCACAGAAAAATGTATGAAAAAAGCCAGACCATAAAGACCAGACCATGATCCTCTACCATTTTTTAATTTACCAGTAGCCTAATAAATTAAATATATATTTGACCATACTATTTTTAATCCTTACATGCTCATGTTGCAAGAACATTAGCATCACAGCATTATTTCAAAAGATGAGAAATAGAGCTGCTAATTACTGAAGGAATAAAATATTAGTTCTTTGCATCTGAATGTCACTCATATTAATGAGTTAATGTGAATTTATGTTTATATTCAGTTTAAAAACACGAACACACTGTTTAACCTACAGTATTAAATATCTTCAGTGTTGAGTGCTGTACTGAGTATCATCTATGGGGAAAGTGATGAATTGCCACTTATGGCTATTGATAACATTTCAATATTTAATAAATGCAGTTCAAGCTGTCGGGAGGTTTGTGTGTCTGCTTTTGAGGTTTGTGTTTCTACTTTTGTGAGATCCAGCCAACTTTATGCGTTCACGTTCATAAACTAGTCTGGAATGAGCAGGAACTCTGGCTATGCAAGAAAGACTGTTTAACTGCCAACTTCTGAGCTCCGAGGTCAACCCCCACCCCCAGATCGGCAGCGTTTGAAAGCAGCGCACCTCGGAGAACGATCGGATCCTTTCCCTCCCGCCGCAGAGACTCGAGAACCACGTGCAGAGGCTGTGACGGCGACATCCGTCCGGGATCCACCGTGCTCTCGTCGTAAACCACAATCTCTTTGGAGAAGATCCCCTTGAAGGAGTCTTTGCTCTGGCGGCAGGAGATAAGATCCAGCACTGTGATCTTTCCCTGCTGGAGGCGTCGGCGACTGATCTTGTCTGAGCAGTTGATGTGAACAGCGCCCATGATGTGACTCTTGTTGTAGTCCAGAAACGGCCTGCAGTCGATTATCACAGGCACTGGCCCCACCGGGTGGCCCATGGGGCAATGCGTCATCTTCTGGGCCAGCTCGTTGGGGTGGATGAGGCGCACGCCAGCCCTGGATGGCCCACCACTGAGACTGGGCGCACTGCGGGTCTCGCTCGGGCTGGCAGCCGGCAGGGGGACGCCGCCATGGTCGCCGAAGCCCACTCCGGAGTTCAAGTTGGGGCTGCTGGCACTGACCTGGGTCAGGGTCGGGGCCTGGGGCTGACTGTCCTTCTCGTATGTGGTCACCGTGCAACAGCTGGCACTGCTGCAGCCGCACGTCAGGGAGCGCGTGGAGCCACTGGACGAGGGCATATACGTTAGGTTGGTCGCCTGGATCCTCACCAGGGTGGTACTGCTGATCACCGTCGTCTTGCTGACGGTGCCCACGGTGGCCTCCAGGTAGCTGGTGTCCAGGTGGAGGTGTAGTTCCTGAGGTCTGATAGGCCTTGGAAGCGCCACCACAATCCTGTCGTCGAGGGGAGATGGAGGCATGGGGAGACCAGAGAGGAGAGCTGGCAGACCACAGAGAACTCAGATGTTCAGTCTGGGAGGAGGGGCAAGAAAAGCACACAGTACCGGTTATAAGTTGAGAAGTACACTCATTTACTCACGGAGGGATGAAAACATGCTGAGGTCTGAAGCCATAATGTAAACTATCATCACTGCTACACACGTCTGTAGCCTATAAAAAGCAATTCTAAAATATGTATCATTTGATACTGCAGTCTATGTCTAGATTTCTCTCAAGGGTGTTAAGATAAACAACGTGTATAGGTTACCGACACGTACTACACGCGATCCTTGGATTTGGCAAATAAAAAAGCTTGTCCAGATCCTCGCGCATTCATGTTCTGAGGGCGAGCTGCGGACCCGCGTTGAAAACCAACACAGCCCTCTTCGAAACGCGGCATGTGGACGTGCTGAGAATATGATATACAGACAGGTCCTGCATCCGACCTCAGACTACATAATTTATGGCTCATAGTGAAGAAATGCGATATTTACTTAACCGTTTTGTATACGTCATATACGTCAATTCACAAACGTCTATGTTCATTAATAAAAAAGTTGACTATTATGTAGTCGTTTCATAACTCCTTCACATGCATGGGACAAGACGCGAAATAAGTGGGCATTATTTTACGTATCTTGACAAAATGTGAACGTTTCTCGGAAAAGAGCTGGTTCAGATGATATTAAGCAGGAAAGCAGAAAATCAAGTACATACCTCTATTTCAAAACAAGAAAGATTCGAACATTCGAGGGGTGGGACTATTAAACGGAGAGGCGCTTGAATGTTCACCGTGGCTGCTATTTCGCAGAGCTATCCAATAGCAAAACAACTTTCTCGTCCTTCTGTTCTGATGTTAAGGCTGAATACAACCACCAAACTTACCTTTTGCGTATTGATGTAGGCTAAAGTGTCCTCGCCGTTATTTAAAGACGTTTCTTCGATATTTCAGTTGACCACTGCTTCCATCAGCCAGCACCGGGACCGTAGGTCCGCAACATTTTCACTTTCTGTGTTGCTCTGAGGAGTACAACATGAGTTACAAGAGAAGCTAACCAGCCCGCTGAAGTAGCACGTCTGACTGACAAGGGAGGAAGCCAATAGATATCGTCAGTGATGTAAGCATCGCAGTCGGCTGTCCCAACATCAAAACCAACCCAGAAAGGGGAGGAGGCTCAGCCAGTGTAAAGTCAGCTTTAGAAGGGCTGTTCGGTGAACAGTGCTTAGGGTCCCGTGTATTGAAGCGAAGGGTGATGTCATTGACAACCAATCAAAAAGCTCTCTGGTAAAACCAGGAAAAAAAAGACGCAAGCGCGAACAAACTGGGTGGCAAAGGGTGTCGTAGCAAATGCACAAGACCTTCCAATTCAGCCTCAACAGGACACAAGATGGTCTGGGTCCAGCAGCCCGTAGGATGTTCCTATAGGAACACAAATCTGTTCTCAGATCAGCAGTAAACATGACCAGCAAGACAACACTACAGAGGACCGTTTTAAACCCCCTTACTATTATAAAAATATCTTTAAAAGAGGTGAGCACATTAGTGAGCTGAATAGAAGAAAGGAGTAAATACTTTTCTACATACAAAAAGTTCTAATATTCATGATAGATGGAATGAAGGAATAGGCCTTATCTTAAAATATTACAGCTTGCACAATGCAGTAAACCCAAAGTTTTGTTCTAAAATAAATAAATATTTATGTCTGTAAATAAGTAGTTTTAAATTTTCAACTTTTGACTTTTTACAAATTTATTTAGACTTTGGACTTTAGTGTTTAGTATTATCCCTGTCCTGAAACACTTGGCTTCATGATTGATTTTGTGCCTGGTGCACTGAATAAAATTAGCTGACTGTACAAAAATTTTAGGACTTAGACCGATGCCAAGGGTAGATAGTGCCTAGCTTCCAGAGCATAGTTTATACAAAATATTTGACTGAATTAATGTCATAAAAAATTTCTACTGAATGTAATTCTTAGTTTCCAGTTTAGCTAAATGGAACAACAAACTAGAGGTTTGGGGGGGAAACTATTTGAAGAAATATAGTTCTACAAGAAATGTTTAAATGTTTACACTTCACTGTGAACAATTCTGGGGACTGTGCGATTTTAAAATCAAGAAAAATGAGTTTGAATGTATGGAAAAAGTGACATTGTGTGGTGTGATATTTACAACCCACGATACACAGGAAGTGAAAAAACCACTTCCTCTTCTGCACCAGTAGGTGCACTTCATGAAACCTTGCAGTTTACAGAACATTTAGTGCACCCTAAAGTACACTGTAGCCGTGTGGATTCCTTCTGAAAGAATTAGTAGAAGATTCCAACAAAATTTTGAGAGCTAGAATTCTGAGCCATAGGATTATGATTTGGATTTCTCCCCCCCTCCAACTACCTGATACATACCTTATCAGTTTGGGAAGAATATAATTGTCATACATTGATCCAGATCTTTTAAATGTATTTTTTATGAGTCTCTAAAAGTTAACTAACTGTATTAGAAATCAAAATGTAAAAAGAAAACTGAATTCACAATCTTGTCAAAAACAATGTCTTAGGCACTGCAAGCCAAATATAAACCCAACAAAATCAGACAAGCCTTGTTTACCACAAAACAAACAAACAAACAAACAGAAAATCCAAAGCACATTTCCAAAATACAAGTTCCTCTGCACCTAGCTGGATACAGGAGGTATTTTTGTATTTCTGTAGCAGATGATTATCAGGAGTGTACAGAAATGCCAGCATGACGACATTTGAGGGACACAGCAAACAGCACTATTCTGTCCAGGGAAGGGAACAATCTCTGAAATGACATTGTACTGTTTCAACCTTTCAGGCTGAATACTGTTTCAGGTACAAAGAGAGCATCTTCTGAGAGCGTTTGTTCAGTATGCATTAAAGCATGGCATCTTAAGGTGTTCTTCTGCCACTCTGGTATAGACACATTCTTCCAACACTACGTGTGCTGTGTGATCAGAGCTCAGGGAAGGGGGGGCTGATCTTGGAGTTTTACTACAAACAGGCCTTGTTCTCTAACAATGATGAATAAACAAAGGGTCAGTTAATTGTATATGGTTCCATTTAGTCACAAGACACGTATAATTAAGCATGGATTATAAATCTGTAATAGCTATCGATCCTTATAAAAGTAAGTGAGACGACCAGTTCTTGGTTACATACCTTAAATGACAACAGTGAACAATTAAAATATACTATCAATTTAAGTGCTTATTGTGACTAATATCCATTAGTAGGTAGAGGTGTGATTAAATAAAACCTTACAACCCACATGAACACAATCACTATTATTCAATCATTTTTAATATTTGAGTTAATCAAGTCCCATTGATGACCACCTCACCACAATGAGTCACCATTACAACATAAGCTCTTTTACTTCCACTGCTAGAGTACACTGGTGTGTCTAGACCAGGACAAGTGACAACATGGCAGCTTAGTGGGGACTCAGCAGACAGACAGACATTTCATTTTTTCTCCACAAACCTCTTGAGACTATGACTCATAATTACTTTGTTCTCATGTGAAGCAGACACCGTTTTATTTTGGCTTAGGTCTCATTTCAGTTCAGCCATTTCTTGATCAATGGGATGTCACAACATGATACTCTGATAGAGTTTTCACAAAGACCAACTGATCAGTAGTAAAAATCAATAATGGACACTGGAGAAGCTCAAAGGTCAAATAAGATACACATACATGATTAATAACTGATTCATTTATTTTAAGGTTTTAAAGTTTGAACAAAGATTTTCATGAAGTAAGGACTTTTTGAATGGCCTTATAAACCCTTATAAACATGTTACATTATTCTCACAATTTTTGCAAGGCCCATAATAAATATGAACATCATGTGAACATTTTGCCTTCACTCCCCCACAGTGAACATCAACAAGACTTGCATAGAATAAAAACACATTACTCACATGCAGCACTAAACAGCAATGAATGAACCGAATATGGGTCATGAAATAGCACACATTGAAATGCGCCATCTTGTTGAACAAGGTAAATTAGTTACACATTATTCTAATACAGTTTGCTCAACGGACCTTAATGTTAGACTTTGGCACAACCTAGTGGTCAAATCCAGAAGTACAAAAATACTGTCTCATAGTGAGACCATACTTTTATAATGAAAAAGAAAAATCATACAGCTCACTTTTCAGGTATAACTAGACACCTAAAATCATAAGTCAGAAAAATCACTTTTTTTCCTGGCTCTTGTCTTTCTGGTACTTCCTTCTTTCCCCTTGTACTTTTGCTTTTGAGTGCTGAGGGACTTTGAAACTTCCCAATGCACTTTAGAGTAGCCTGTGCCTGGGACAAGAAGGGTTCTTTAGTTAGTCATTAACATGGGAAAATGCATTAAAACGTAGTAGCAATGGCTAGTGAACATGAGTAAAAATCAGCTGTCTTCTTAGGCTAGGGTGTTGTATTCGTTTAAGGTGTTTCAGATCAATGCCAGAGTAAAGGTCATACTTACAGTATACACCAATGAGACGGATGGCTTTGATTTTGATGTCATTCAGCTCCACATTTTCTTTAAAATCCTTCCTGTAATGGCACTTTCTATAATGCATAGCCAGCCACAGTGTTTTCCTGTTTGCCCATTCTTCATGTATAAGATTTTTAAGACCTCTGGAGACAGAAGCATGCATCAGCCAGTGGCATCAGCCATTCCCACGATGGGAATAGATGGCATGTAAACAATACTGTAATGTCAGTCCAACATTCATGAAGGCTAGACAAAACAATGGAAACACCTGATCAAATATGGTTTGCACTGATTTAAAGGAAAATAATTTTCACAATTAGTTTTCTTCTCATTATGAAACAGCATTTATACCGTCACCTAGTGATGCGTCACAGATTCCATACGAAATCTGCTTTAAAACATGGCCTCTTGCAAGCTGGGGATTTGCTCTATGAAGCAGGAGATATTCTTATACAAGGAGACTGGCTCAAAGAGGAGACCAAATCAAACCTGAACAAACAGACCGGATCAAAACTGAATGGGAACTTGTCTGTAAAGTGAAACAGGTCTATTTTTTTCTCAAGTCTGATTCATCTCATGCAGGATGTACTTTACAGAAAAAAATATATAAAAATAAATGATTCATAAATAGTTTGCTACTTCTTGATAGTAAAAAAAAAAAAAAAAAACCCTCTTAATTTGCTTCTTTATAACATATATGCTGTATAACGTAATAGAGCAGATGCTTTAACACCAAAATAATACCATCGTACTGACAAGTCATTCTGGTTAAGTGTCTGCCAAATGTTCAAAATGTTTAAAATCGATTTAAAATGATGAGATATCTTTTTCTATTTCCTACAGTTATTACAGATATTTTATTTATTTTTAATTGAGCCAAAGGAATCGTTCAAGTCACGCCATGTGCTATTTTAAATAACTGTGAGTGAGTTCTTTAAGTGTCCGCCTATTTATGTTTTGATTTTTTTTTAGAAGAATTCCAAAAGGTTTATGGGTAAATGTTGCTTGGAAAGCAAAAAAAATAGTTTAATTCCACAATAGTGACACATTCAGGTTCTATCATGCCTTTATCCTTGTCCTGTATGTCCATCGGTTAACATGCATAACTGACATTCACAGATACATTTGCTAATAGCAAAAGTTATTAACAAAGGTCATTTCATTTGTAACAGCTTTCCACAGCACTATACATCAACAGCAGAATGAAACCGTTAACAGTTAAAGTGAGCCCCTCTTAAACCCCTTTCAGCTTGTTCGGTTTTACACTTACTTTTTTTTGAGCAACTTCAAGATGTTCACCAGGCATTTCCATGCATTTACATCAGTCTTCCAGCTGGTAAACTCGAGGAGGTTCATAGCAACACTGAGAGCCTCCAGGAGCTTGTCCTGCACGCCTGCCAAGGAGCAGCAATTTTTTTTTTATTCATTCAGCCCGTTATCAAATCTACTAAAGCACAGGTTCACTATTTTTTTTTAAACCCAACACTTTCAGTTTTGTTATTTTCTGTTATTTATACTCATGCACAATCTCAAGAACAATATTTGTTCTTGGGGAAACTCCTCTCCTCTGCAGTGTTTCAGGCTTAATTTTATTTAAAGGCTTAAATAAAATTGTGCCTTTAAAAACTTGATAAAAGCTCCAAATAAACGAAGTCACAGTATTGTCAAAATTTGTTCTGCTGTCTTTATTAGTGAGACATCTTACAAATGGTTTGAATGCATTTCAGCTATTGCAAGCAGTTGAAGAAATCCAATTTAATACCAAAAATACTGTCCATTAAAACATGACCTGAATACAGTGAAGGATTATACCGATACAGAATACAGGACTGTACTGGAAGTTTTCCATCATCAAAATAATTTATCGTGTTGTTTGTTAGTGCTAAAGCTATGTGGTTTTCCTACGTTTAATTGTAAATAAAAATAATTTTACTATGATCTACGTTGAAAACACCAAACATATTTAATCATTATTTTATAATAACTATATATAATAACTATTTTTATCTATTTACTGAAGTTTAAATTATTAATATATAAATGATTAGCCTCTATATCAAAGAGTAAAAGTTTTTACATTTACCTGACTTTAACAACAAAGAACAATATTCCAGCATCAGGTCATGACTGGGAACTAAAGAGGACAGGACCTGAAACAATTATTTGAGCCAATTATACATATGAAAAACACTTAAATGAGGTTCTGTTTTAGAGTTTCAGACATGTAACAGAAATCAATGACTTAAGAAGAGTTTGTCATACCTTTAGAGTTCCAATAAGTTTGGAGTCTCGTGCATTGTGTTTCTTTAGAAACTGGTAGAGATAAACATGAGCATTGGGGTTTGCTGGATAATCCTCATTATATGCATAGTTCTGTAGAACCTTCAAAGCCTCTTCCTGATCACTGTAAAACTCCAGCATCTGTTCATGGTATATATCATAGAAGGTGGAAGATTTAGGTCACACACAGTAACTTGGGCTTTGGGAGAAATCAAATCTACCACAGTTTCAACTCACATCGACGTAGCTCAGAATGAAAGGGTCCCAAACTCCAGGCTGAGTGATGATTTGCTGCAAGGTCACTGAAGCTTGTCGGAAGTAGGTGTGCATCTCTCGGCTAATCACGTCATCCTCTGTTCCAGTAGCTATAGGATGTGACAACATTTTTTTTGGTATGAAGCTTCAGCACTTGCACCCATAAAAGTGAGCCATATTTAGTGCATCTTGGCATTTCATTCACACACGTTGATAACAGTTGCATAAGATCAAGCATACAGCCATTCAATCTCCACAGACATCGGCAGCTGAGTGGGTCACACTGAAGAGCTCAGTGACCATGATAAGATGCTGTCTTTCCAAGTCACAGTGTAAAATTTCTGCCCTGCTGGAGCTGGCCTGGTCAACAGCCAATGTCAGTACTGTGAAATGGAAACACTTAAGAGCATCTAAGTGGAAACATCTAACCGTAGCTCATCTGTGCACCCGTAGTCCGCAAGCTCCCAAAAACAGCCACGGTGCACTGAAACCATCTGTCCTTGTAACACTCACTCCCAAAACTCAGGCTACCCCTGGAAACAGTGCCAGCACAAGTACTGCTCACCAGGAGATGGATCGTTGGATGGCCATGGTCAGGCTGCTGCTTGTACGCTGAGCGAAAGCTAGAGGGGTTGAGGGGTCGGTCAGGCGCAGAGGAGAACTACCTGCCTGAATGCACAGCTCCAGATGAGAAGTTTCATGGAGGAACAAGGGCCAGGGGCTGTTTTTAATAATCCATTATTATTCACCAAGAACCCCCTTAGTTCTCAGTAAAGGAAGCTAAATTTTACAGAATTCAATGGCACTGTAGAGAACTATGATCTCACTGCTTTGTGCCAGTGGTTGGGGCGGACCCTTTCCTGCTTCCGCATGATAATGCACCCGGGTGCAAATCAAGATCGATGATGTTGGTGTGAAAGAACTTGAATGGCCTCCACCTAGCCCTGATCTAATCACCATTGAAAACTTCTGGGTTTAACTAGAACAGGAACACCAGCTGGAACTGGAAGCCAGACCTAATTGCCCAACATTAGTGCCCGGCATCACTAATGCTCTTGTGGCTGAATGAGAGCAAGTACCAGCTGCCATGTTTCAAAATCCAGTGGAAGGTCTTCCCAGTAGAGCAGAGGCTGTGAAGGACAGACCAGGAAGGGGCCAAACTCCACATTAGGGCTCACAGTTTTGGAACAGGGTGTTGCATAAGTAAGCTTGGACATGGTGTTCAGGTATCCATTTTTTTTAGCTATGTAATGAGTACACTCAAATCCCAGAGTGTTTCAAAGCTCTGCTGAGATCCAGGAGAAATGCAATCTAGCCATTCTGAATGCTGCCTCCGGTTCTCGCTTAACCAGAGTCTGGGAGACATTCAGTCAAAAAAAGCAGGAGGGTCTTGGTTACAGCTTCTTACCGGCTTCATCCCCAGAGGACCTCTTTGAAAGCCAGATGAAGTAATCCAGAAAGCCACAGTATGCATGGATGAGCTTCAGATCAAGGCTCTGGGCTGCGGACTGCTTGCCGTACCTCCAGCTCGCTGCGACCGACAGCTGCCGCTTGGCCTCTTCGAAGTGGCCATTCAGAAGAAGGTGAAAAGAGTGCTCCAAACAGATCTGGGGGGCAAGAATATTAGGAGGTCGATTTTTTTCATTGAATGGGCACCTTGGAAAAGAGAGACAGAAAAATATATATATTCCTGACATTACAGGTTTAATAGTCTATTCGTATTCAACACATCTTATGTTTTTAGGGGCTCAGAGAACAAATACGCCTTAACAACATTATTATTTTAGACTTTCTTTTCTTTTTTAGACTTTCCACTAAAAATCTCACAGCAATTAAAACATGTATTGCACTTTTGGCATTCAATTTGGTATTAAAGATCATGTTACTTTGGAGAGATTGTAAACTGAATATTTCGCTCACTAGCTTGTTAATTTAATAATAATAATAATAATAATAATAATAATAGTTAACTCACTGCCAAGTTATGATATGAATAAAGCAAGTAGATTTGAAAGGGCAGTGTACAAGCAATAAATATCACAGCAGTAAATAGTTGGTTGGTTGAAGCACAAGACTGGATTTTGGTAGCGGATGTTGATTTAAAAACAAAAACGGCAGGTCTCAGTGTATTGCTTTAACTACAATGAGGTCAAATATGAGCATGCATTAACACTGTAAGTAGGGCTGGGTATGGCCCATCACCAGGGCGGCCAATGTTGCATTTATGCATACAGAGATTTTATGGTTGGTTTGAAAGTAAGCTTGAAGGAGAGTGGTACTGGGACACAAGACTTGAATGCTGAGCTTTCTGGAGACATTATAGCCTTAATTCAGTGAATCATGAATGATGGGAGGTGCAGCAGGATTTTGCTCAAGATCAAGATTACGTTGATTCCACAAACTAATTTTACCTGCAGCCTTGTACTAATTAGAAAATCCTGGAAGCTTGAGCAAACTCCTGGTGAGGACTTTTACTTTCTGAACCTGGAATATCGACCTCTGGAGGTGCCTAGCTGATGATCCTTGAGAAGAGCTTGCCAAGTTGTGAGGTTGTAGTTTCTTTTATGAAGTGAGAGAGCTGAACCATATGCCAATCTCTAAGGATTTGGCACAGGATTTTTTAAAATTCATTTATAATTTTACAATAAAGGTAGAAACACAAGAATCCACACAGAAAGTGATCTTGGTATTTCTTCCACCACTGGCTGTTTACAACTGTTAGACTAAAAAAAAAAAGAAATGAGGCAATTTAATACAAACCCATGATCATACCTTAGCATAACTTTTCACCCCACAGTTTTTCATTTGCTCATACAAAGCATTGAAATCTTCCAGTTTGGAGTTTGGATGATGGTAAAGGATCTCAGTACCCAGTCTCCAGATAATCTGAAAATTGAGATCATTAAGAAATCTCTCATACTCAAATTGTAACCATGAATACAAGCTCGAATTAAATGATAACAGACTCTGCACACGACCTACTAGATAATGTCACAATTATGATGGACAATGTGTTGGACAAGGTCTGGACAGGAAATTTGCCACTCTCCAGAGAATACAGTAGAGGAAAAACAAAAACGTTATATTCCAGGGTTTGACATAGGCTATTAGAATTAATTTCCTACCATTTACCTCAGTGACTAATAACTGCTTCTTGGCCGTAGAATCTTCCACTGATTGCGAATAAGAGGCCAAATATCGCGCAGCCTCTTCCCAGCGATGGTGAAGCATGGCGTGTCTCATGGCCTTCAGACACAGTCGCATTGATTTATGAAACCCACTTTCCCTAGAATGTACTAAAGAAAAACGACATCTTAAGTGAGATAAAAACACATAATAAAAGCTTTGTGAAGAGTACATGCAAATACTAACAGCTGTGCAGATATCCTTAACGTGTTTAAATATAATTAATAATAAACTATCGAGATAGGTTATCTAGCTAAACAGCTAAATAAGTTAAACAGCTAGCTAGCTACCTTCAATAGGAGGCATGTGTAGCAAACGGGGAGGTTTAACTGTCCTCACAGTTCCTTCATCCTCTGAGGACTCTGTATACTCGACCGTATCTGGAATATTTAACTCCGCTTCGATATCATCCATGGCTTACTGACTTTTAAAATAAAGGTTATTCGTTTACTTCTTTAGCTAATTCCGTCTTCATTAGCAAACTACTGCTTAAACTAGCCAACAGGCTAAAAACATAGTTGGCACCACGACGCCGCGAGCTGCTTCTTCTTCTTCGTTAATCAACAAATACCGTCTCTATAAGACATAACGTGTATACTGCCACCTACCTCATTAGGTGCGCGTTGCGTTCTATACTTTTGCTATAATTTACGTAAAATATGCTTAATATATAATAATAATAATAATAATACATTTTATTTATAGGCGCCTTTCAGGACTCTCAAGGTCACCGTACATAAAATGTTATATGTTGTACATGTAAATGTACATATA
This sequence comes from Sternarchorhynchus goeldii, assembly GCA_028565775.1. Lineage (NCBI taxonomy): Eukaryota > Metazoa > Chordata > Actinopteri > Gymnotiformes > Apteronotidae > Sternarchorhynchus > Sternarchorhynchus goeldii. The sequence goes on from JAOXYF010000005.1 coordinate 4,679,120, forward strand.
TGTTGTCTTTATCTCCGTTACAAGCAATACAGACAACAAATATGGTTAATATTTACCATTTACTCCCCCTCAAAAACCCTAAATATAATATAATATAATATAATCAAGATGGGTGGAAAATTGTCTTGAACAGAAATAAACATTTTCTTCTCTACTGATGCTTTTTTAGTTTGAACTGAACAAACTGGAAAGAACAATTTTACATATGGTATTACATGATAAATGAGCCCCACTGAACACAATAATGCCAGTCTACACATGATAAACAGACTTTGTGTATGTCATGAATGTATTTTTTCCACTTGTTCCATGAACATTGTTTTTACACATCGCACCACATCCTTTTGATGCTACCAGCTGTGACCTAGAATGATGAAAATACTTAGTTTTTAAGAAAATACTAAGAACTTTATTATTTTTTAATTAATGTTTTACATTTTTTTTAATGATTTTTAAAGTTTATTAACATTTATTAACACTTCTCTCTCTCTCTATCTCCCTCACACACTTTCGCTCCATCTCCCTCCCTACACACACACACACACACACACACACATAGTCACAGTGGGTAGGAGAGTCAGACATACACCTGTGACACTACATCACTCTTACTTCAGGTAAATGCAGTTGGAGGTTCTATGACTCTGCCAGATGGAGCACCAGCATCCTCTCCCTAATGTGGGGTGGGTGGTGACTAAGATTGGCAATAATGCCTACTCAAATGTAAATGTTTTTTTGTTGTTGTTTTATTGTTGTGTTATTTGTTCTTGTAAATAACATTTTTGTAAATTTACTAATACATTTTGAACAAACATGCACTGGATGTCTTAAAAGTAACATAGCTTTTTTTATTTTCAAGATGCCTTCTTTAGGCCATAATAAAACTTGGATCCATATTCATGGGCTTAAATACTGTGGGAAGTGGGTATCTGCACTGTCATGGGAATGTCCCTGATGCTGGGTGGGTATGTCCCTGGTGCTGGGTGGGTATCTGCACTGTCATGGGTATGTCCCTGGTGCTAGGTGGGTATGTCCCTGGTGCTGGGTGCCCTGGTGCTGGGTGCTCTTGACACTGCCTTGCTACAGTGCAGCTCTGCAAGAACTTGCATATGACCAAAATAATATAAAAAAATATAAAACTGATAAAAACTCATGTATGCCTTAAAACAACTTAAATACACCTTAAATATCCATGTAATACACCTCTGGTACCAGAACCTGATTTTTAAATTCTGATGTAAAGTGATCAGTTCATGACTTGAGTGCTGTCAAGGCGTCCACACTCTGCCACTGCTTTAACCATGGTGTGCTGGTGATCACGTTTCCATACAGTATGTGATTCTGCTTTGTGTTTCTCTTAAATTTGCATTATAGGGCGTTTTAAAGGGATGCTGTACGGTGACAACCAGCAAGATTGCAGTGTCCTTACCCCCTATGCCACATTCATGGACTGGCTCTCAGAATCCAATTAATGTTGCACTCCCCAAAACTGGGGACTACTGGTTAAGAGTAACACATGTCAGAGTATGTGTGGTGTTACCCATGATGAAGGGAGTTCCTCCAGTGGAACCACGTTTGCCTGAAGTGCTGGATCCAAGTGGGCATTGCAAATCAATATATAATTATTTCAAAACTCCAAACATTATGTAGTAAACGCAGGTTTGGATAATTACATTTTTATTTGCCTGTTCAGTTTCAGAAGCCTTGTTTTTTTCTGCATACAATAATACAAACTAATACAATAAATTAAATTGCCTCCAGTCTCACAGAATGTGATATGTTGTACTACAGTTCAAAATTAAAATTTATTTCTAAATACATGGTAATGCAATGTTTGACTTTGTGATGCTCTCTTGCAATAGTCCTAGAACTAGTGGTTGTGACTGTACCCTATATGTGGCTATACCCTGTATGTGACTGTACCCTATATGTGGCTATACCCTGTATGTAACATTACCCTGTATGCAGGGTAACAAGTTCCCCTTCACACACTGATAAAAATAATAAGCATTAAAAAAAGAGGTGTCCACTCTTTTTCTTTCAGTAAATGTCACTAGATTATAATTTCACTTCCAAAGAATTTAATCTGTGATAGATAGATAGATAGATAGATAGATAGATAGATAGATGGATAGATAGATAGATAGATAGATAGATAGATAGATCTTTTTATACCTTATAACCTATTCTAACCTGTTTTTCTATATGAAGTAAACAGAAAATCTTTCAATTTTCCAGTAGTCATTTGGAGTTAGACCTTCTTTTGTATAAAACAGGTACAGGACTTAGGCTAACGAACAAGATGTTTTGATGACAACCTGTTTAGGAACCTGTTTGATTTCGAGGTGTAACTGGACTCGCGCTTACTTTACTTTGTATCCCAAAGGTGTGGCTATTTTTATTCTTTGGTGTTATTGTGCATGTGTGTAAGAGCTGATGTCACATGATAGTGGTATGTTTTATCCATAGTAAAAGTTGAACTTGAACTTGTTTTAGGTGTTGGGTTATATGCATTTAATAGATTGCTATTTTTTTGTGTGATTTATTTCACACGTTTTCCTTGTTGTTTTCTTTTTGGATTTGTGGCTTGCCATGTCACTAATTAGAACTTGCTATGACCCAAGTTGATGATTAATAGGACTGTAATGGCTATTGCCTATCGTACCAGTAAGAAACCATACCATACCAGTAAGAAACCATACCATACCAGTAAGAAACTTTCTATAACATTCATACAGAACATAGCAGCCAGAGTCATAACTAGAAAATTTGACCACATTTGTCCTGCTATAAAGCACTTAGAAAATGTTCCGGTTTACCAGGGGACACATCGGTGTTCCCACCTACCTGAAGCCCAACATCCACTTTGCAGGGACTGCTCAGACTAGAAACAGTGCTATAAAATTGCCTGCTACCAGCTAGGTTGCCCAATGGAGGATGGGTTCCCTTCTGAGTCTTGGTCCTCTCAAGGTTTCTTCCTATTCCCCTCCTAGGGAGTTTTCCTTGCCACGATCACCCTCGACTTGTTCATTAGGGACTTGGACCCATGCATTTGTAAAGCTGCTTTGTGACAACATTTGTTGTAAAAAGCACTATATAAATAAATTTGACATTTTTTTTTTTTACTATTTTGCAAATTATATTGACAGCACTTGGACAATATGAGTGCAATCAATGATAGTCGACTGAGCAGTAGAAGAAGTGAGAATGCGTTGCTTTTTATATTTGCTAGCCGTTATCCAGTTGCCATTATCCAGGTCTTCCCTTCCTAGAGAATTTATCTTCGTGGTGTCTGTAAGACTCTATTATACCTGTACTACAAATCTACTCCCAGTTCACCAGTGAGTGTTCAATTGTGGATATGTTGGAGGAATGTGTTAAATATTTCACAGGAAGAATTACAGTTTAATAACAATTACAGTATCATCATTTTTCAGAAGCTGTAATCGAGAGTAATACAGTACATGTGCTCCCTAGGACTTGAACCCATGACCCTTTTATTGCCAGCCACAGAAGCTACTAAAGTAGGTAGCACAGACGAGCAACACTAACATTGATTCTCACAGCTGCTTGTGTAAGGGATGAGGTTTTAGCTCTGGAACATGTTTTGGCAACCTGCTTCTGGTGTAGTCAGCTTGTGATTGAATCGCATACATCCTCACGCTCGCTACGCTGACACAACAACATAGCAAACAGGGGAGGCGGTCGGGGCAGCCACCGTGACAATTATATTTCCTATTCCGGGCCATGAAGGGTACAGCCCAAGTGTATCGCCCTACAACGGAATGAAGGCACACAGGGCTTAAATCTGTTAAATCATCAATATGCACCTTTATGATATTTATTAATGATAATGGGGAGTGTTTGGTTTAAACAAATTTAGCAACCCAAACAACGCACCACTTAAAGCTTCGTGAAGTCCATACGCCGAAGAACTTTTTTTTTACATTTCAGATCTAGGACATGTTTTATTCCTTTGCTTTCCTACCAGTTCCAGGGCAATCCCCCAATACTAATTATAGCACAGTCAATGTAACCCCATCCTCTCTGTTACTTTTCATACTTTTCATCTTACTGTGAGCCAGCCAACTGCATCTGATGTTATATTTCAGCAGAATCTCACAAGCTGCTGTTTTCTTCTGGGCACTATTGGACATGTTCAATATTCATGATATATGTATATAGAACAATTATCTATATAAATAAAAAAGACATCAGAAGAGGCAGAGTTAATTTATTTAACTATTTCTTGTAAACACTTCAAAATGTTCATAACGAGGTGTTTGCAAGATGCAACAACAGGTGTTTACACGTAGACAATCTTCCTCATGCAGCCAAACTGCTACTTTATTTTACAAGATGTTTTCAATAATCCAAATGGACGTCATTCTTTGTAATCTAGGTAATTCAAAGACTAAAAATAACTTGTGAACAACAATGACTGTTTGCTTATTAATGTATTTTCTTAAACTGAAATGGGAAATATTAGGAAATATTAATTTAATGTATTTTGCTGCGTGGACTGGGAAAGAAAACATGTATTTCTCAGAGAATGATGCACTGAATGGCAATTTTTTAAAAAGCTATTACTATTTCACATGAAGTGTAACGTTTAAGGTTGATAAACACACTGAAATAGGTGGTTGAGAAAGTTGCAAGCAAATACGTCTATTATAAAATGTATTTTGACTTGCTTACTCTGACTCTCGATGAAAAACAGTCTGTGCAACAACCTTAACAAATTAAAAATAAATAGTTTTAACCATTACAGGTTACATTATTTGCCATTCAATTTCAATTACCATGTACTAGTCAAGGAGCCAAGCCTGCTAATTATACAAAAAATAGAGTTCTTTCTAGAAGGATACATCCGAAAGTTCGACTTTGTCTCTTTAAAAATTGTCCGGAGCTTCTGCAACATGACTCTCCTCCGTTTTTTCTCCTCCTTGAGGTGAGCGTCTAATTCGTTGCAGTAGCCTGCCTCGCAGAACTGCTGACGTGTCTGCTCAGTTCGCTGTGCCCATGATCAGGCAGCCCGCTGCCCTGTAATAACTTGCCAGCATGGCTGGAATCATTTCATATTTTTGTCTTTTTGTTGTGTTTATCCATGTATGTTTTTCAAAAACTTCGTTGCACCGGCGGTTTTCCGACTTTAAACGATGTGCCGACGAAGAATGCAGTAGTAAGTAGCAAGTTAATGGATGTCGCGTTAACTTTTAGTCAGCTAGCTAGCTAGGTTACTTAGCATAGCTAGCTCGGACGCTGAACAAGCGTCTGTCGAAACAGACTCAATATCATCACATCTAAAAAGCTGCAATCGCATTTTGTCGAAGTCCAGCAGTTTGTTATCTTCCGAGTGAAGTGCGCTAGTCTACAAAACTGGACGATATTAGTCTCGGGCCTCTCATTTAATAACGAGAGTACAGTTTAACCTAGCAACAACTGACACCGTTGGATCGGCTAACTGTATAGCTCAAATAAGCTAACGAGTTCTCTGTTTTTACTAGGGAGCCGTTCGTTGGCTAGCTAGCGAGAAAGATTATCAGACTTGTTTGTTCCAGAGAAATTAACTACAGATTCCCCTTTTATAACCTAACTTACTGTTTTAATGCTAGCTGTAGTAGACTGTACTGCTGTAGCAACGTAATAACGTTTGCCTTATTGGATATCTTGCTGGCGTAACCTGCGACAAACAGCTGATCGGAATTCAGACTCTCAAGCTAGCGAGCTCTGTAGCTTTGTTAGTGCCTGCTTCCATCTCAGCTCCCTGCAATTGATTTGTGCCTGATTCGCTAGCTATCTTACAGCTTAACGTCAATTTATAGAGTAACAATATAAAATATGATTTTTACTTTCTTAGAATTAAAATATTGGTAATCCAAGACGTGCATTCATTACTTTTTAAATTTCATATTAGATTTTTCTACAAGTGTTTCTAGACCGGACTATATTAGAAGAAAGCACCTTACCATATAAATGAATAGAAAAATATCTTCATCCTAAAGTGTTTTCATTGTTCTTTTAGTGCTTCTTTGTCGGGGGAAAGCAGCAAGGGACTTCTCTGGACCAGACTGTCGGTTTCTATCTTTTAAAAAAGGAGAGACTATATATGTGTACTATAAACTCTCAGGACAGAGGTCGGACCTGTGGGCGGGAAGTGTGAGTATGAATGTTAATAATTGCTCGTGGTCGCTGGAGATCAAAGTCCAACAGAAGTTTTAGCGGCACATGAAATTATGTATCGAGTTTATCTTGCAAATAATTGGCTATGTGTAGAAAGAAAATATTAGTTACAGAAAACAATGTTTCTCAAAAGCACTCATCGGTTTATCCGGACCTCACCAATAGTAAAGATCAGCTGAACAGAGTGATAACTGGGCCTAGGACAAGCCTGGAGCTTAAAGAGTAATCTTATATTCTGATGAAGTCATAGTTGTAAATATGAGAAAAGGTGAAACTATATATAAATGTACAAGATCAATATTGCATATGAGTATAACGTCATCCTTGTGACATAAACCTATTTTTTCTGTAGGTTGGTAGTAGCTTTGGCTATTTCCCAAAGGACTTTCTTAACATCAATCACATATATACTGAAGAAGAAATAGAAATTCCTGCAGAGGTAAGTGTATTGTGTTTTGGACATTTATTCACATATACTTAGATGTGTATAGGTCTATTTTACATGTGTATCGTATCGGTTTTAAAAGTTGTATGAAAGTCCAAATGTACAGCGGCCAGTTCTGTTAATGCTGTTGGATTTGGACTTTGATTCATTTCATCATTGCTCTTTTTTTTTATTTATTTAATACATCAGCTTTATAATGTTAAGAACATCTCAATAGTCAACACATTTTACTGCTAATATATTTTATAAAATCAACTCCCTGTCCATTGTTTTTAACAATTACTTAACTGACAACTTTTTAAAATGTGAAGCACTTCATCAACCTGGATTGTAAACTCGCTCACTCGCTCATGTTTGACAGAAATGCCCACAAGAGGCACTACTGGTACTCCACTCTCATGTGGTTTGGAACCAGAAGGATGTCTGTTTGCAGTCCTAAATCAATATTTGCTTCATTTTGTTAAGCAAAAAAACCTAATCAATCGGTGCACAAATTCAGAGAACATTCGATGATGCTGCTTCCTGAGGCAATGCAAAAGACAACTTTACTTAACTAAGTTTGAAAGAGTCACTTAGTAACATTAGCATAACTATATAAAGTTGTCTTTTTGTATGACTACTTATGTAGAGTTTGTTGGTCCTAAATTCAGTATTTGTGGACCAAAAATATGTCTGAGACAATAAGTAACAATGATTTACTGCACACATTAGCCTAATACCAAGGAGTGCTGCATTTTGATGTTGCGCTAATTAGTTAACTTCAAAATATCTGAATAGACTGGACAGACTCTTGTGGACATGTAAGACATGTAATTTCTAAGACTTTAGAAGGTACTAAAATCATATCAAAATATGCACTAAATAGAGTCTGTATTTTTAACTTGCTGTGCTGCTTTAGTTTATCTTTTCCAATAAAAATTGCAGTGTTTGCCTTTAACATTACTACATAAGATGGTAATATAGCCCCCCCCCCACACACATTGTTTTGCTTCAACCAACACACATCAGCTGGGTCCATGGGGGAATCTACACGCCTGTGTTGCATCATATCAAGGACACTTTGTAGCCTTATTATTTAATGAAAGCATCTAGGTAGTAATATTTTTCTTTCAATGTTTTTCAGGAAACTGACTTTGTCTGCTTTGACACTGGAGAAGATAAATTTGAAAGCTATAATATTGATTTGCTGCTAAGCAGCTCATTGCTATTAAATGAAGGTGATAAACAGAATGAGGAACCAGAACAAAAGGGTCCAAGTGAAGATGCTGGTGTTGCCGCTGAGGATCTGGATGAGTCTCATATTGAAGCAGGTGCCATGGACGTCAAAGATTCTGAACCATTGCATAAAGAAAGTGAAGCTGAGAGGGAAGATTATACAGAAGATGTCAGTGATTTGGAACCTGCTGAACCTTCTCAACTTCCATTGGGAGCATCAGCTTCAGACGCAAAGGATAAAGTGTCTGATGTGGTAAAAGACACTGCTAGAAGCCAAGAGAATAGTGCTCAAGGTGCACATTCAGATCAGGAGGAAATATCAGCTATAGATATTCCAGATGAGCAATCACCTAACGATGCTGGTGTTTTGCAGAAAAGTGACCATGTAACACAGGCGAAAGCTGTACCTGAATTAAAAACGACTCTAGGTACAACATTTGATGCTGTTGTTTCTAATGATGAACACACATGGAAAGTAAGCCCCTCTTACGATGAAGAGGAAAGCAAAACACTAGTTGTCCAACCCAGTGAACAAGCAGCTGGAGGTCCAAAGCAGCCAGCACTGCTTTCTTTTGAGGGACACATAGCTGATTCAACTGAATCAAAGGGTGAGGATCTGTCACTTCAGCCTGCCGCAGAATTACAGAAAGAGGCTGCAAAGGCAACCGAGGACAAGTGGTCATCTTTAGGAGACACAGTTTATAAAATTGTAAGTGGAGGTGAGACAACTGATCTACCAGGAGACTCTATAGATGAGGAGGAGGAGGAGGAGGATGATATAGGCGAAACTCAGAATGATGCACTACAGGTTCAGGACTCAGAAACAACTGAAGATGCAGATGAAATAAAACACTCCAAAAATGATTTTATGAAGGAGGACCCCATTACAAATGTCACTCAATATATTGACTTTTCAGAGCAGGACTCCAAAGAATTAAAATCTGAGAATGAAGTGGAAGATATTGAGAGCAATGATGAATCAGAATCCTCAGAAAATACTTTAGATTTGGATGAGACAGAGAATAAGAATAAAAAATCTAAGCTCTCAAAAAAGACTTTAGACTTGGATGAGAAAGAGATTGAGGACAATGACAAATCAGAACACTCTGATAATTTAGATTTAAATGAGGGAGAAAATAAGAACAATGACAAGTCAGAACACTCAGAAAATAATTTGGATTTAACTGAGAGAGAGATTGAGGACAATGACAAATCAGAACACTCAGAAAATAATTTGGATTTAAATGAGAGAGAGATTGAGGACAATGACAAATCAGAACACTCGGAAAATAAATTGGATTTAAATGAGAGAGAGATTGAGGACAATGACAAGTCGGAACACTCAAAAAATAAATTGGATTTAAATGAGAGAGAGATTGAGGATGATGACAAGTCAGAACACTCAGAAAGTAATTTGGATTTAAATGGGAGAGAGATTAACAACAATGACAAGTCGGAACACTCAAAAAATAATTTGGATTTAACTGAGAGAGAGATTGAGGATAATGACAAGTCAGTACACTCAGAAAATAATTTGGATTTAACTAAGAGAGAGATTGAGAATAATGCGAAATCTGAACTTGCAAAAAAGACGATAGATTTGGATGAGACACTTTATGATGCAGTTGCTGAATCTGAACCCAATACTCCAGCATATAATTTAGAAGACAAACCAGCCAAAACAGCTACAGATAATATTGTTTTAGAGACGGACATAAACAAAATAGAGTTACATAAATCTGAGGGTCTCGCTAAAGCACAAGGTCCCCAAAAGTCACCTCAGTTTGACGAGAAGAGAGATGAACAGATTGACAGAGTGAAAAATAACATCAATTTATTTGAAGACACACTGAAAGCAGAAAGTAAACCTGAAGCTGAAGACGACCCTGAAGTTTATGAAGAGAATGTAGATAATCAAGAGTTATTAGAGGATGAAAATGCTGTATCCTCCAGTAAAACAGATCTCACTGATGAGGAGGGAGAAGAACCTGTGGCAAATGCAAAATTGGCCCCTCCTAAACAACCGACTGAGAACCTTCCCAAACAAACAAATGAAAGGACACAGAAACAAACCAGTGAACATACAAAAGCAAGTTTGGACCTTTCAGTCTCAACACATGCTAAAGAAACTGATGCACAGTTTACTGAAGTTGATGGTGCAAGCAGTATTAAACAGGATCTTTCTCCTAGCAAAGAACCTGAGTACAGTGACAGTGTGCTGAGACTCACACTGTTAAGAGACCACTTTAAGGACCGTGAGATTGAGCGTCTTCAGTGGTACCTGGGCCTGAAAGATCTCTTCAGAATTGAAGCAATGTTCACTGAGTTGGATCAGAAGTTAAAGACTGCCAGGGAATCAGACTTGCAGGCTGGTAATGACATGGAACGGAAACTAGAGAGCATTGTTGAGGTTTCTGAAAACTCCATACTTGATGAGATAGAGAAAATGCTGGATGCACAGGAGAAGAAGGCTCAGGATCTTGGTCAACAGATGGACCCAGTCATACTTGATGAAGAAGCTGCCATCTTGGATGATTTTCAGGAGTTTATTTTCTATCTGTATCAGAAATACTCTGCAGTCAGTGACGGTGTTCCATTGCTTGAGGAGAATCATTCTCACTCGGAAATTGGTAAGGCATGTTCTCAGAGCTTACTTTAACTACACTTGAATTACAAGGTAATTCTGTATTGTTGTGACTGCACTGACATTGGAGAGCACAGACTGGTCTTGGGACCTCCTGCCAACATCATGTAAACTAGAAATAGGTCTGTGCTCCCTTCCCCTACGTATTATTATTATTATTATTATTTTGTATTTTTGTTTTGTGACTGGTCTTTGTAGGTTCTGGTGGCACTGTATTTGAAGGCTATGTAGCTGTAGTTATTCTACTAGCAGTAGCTGTTCTGACACTTCTGATGAGGGCTAGCTACTAACCAAAGAGAAGGAATGAATCTTGGTAATTCCAGTACACTTTAATATTTAATTACCTCAGGTAGTGGCACAGGTGTGAGTTTGAAAGGTGTGTTTCCATGGTCTTTGTGCTAGATTGCAGGTGCTTATGATAACATCCTGCTGTTTGGCCTCTGACAGCACAATAAACTGCAGTTAGACTACATCATATAATTGGAGGCTGCCATCTTGAGACAACTGTTTTGCCTTTATTATTATGTATTATTAGTATTTTGGTTTAACAAATTCCATACAAGTTTAAAATTCTCATGTTTTCTTGTGGCTTATTGTCAGTGCCAGACTTCTCTTATTTGAGCCATGGAATTAGGATATAAACTGTTTTCCTCATCAATAGAAAAGTTAGCACATATGTTGATTGATTGAGCAGCCTTTGTAAGAGTCTGGGAATTTAGCAGACTCTTGTGAATGTGTGTGTTTTTCATGTATTTGCCTAATTCTCTGTAGCTGCTTGAACAAAATCATAACCACAGTCACATGGTGCATAGATGCTCATACTACCAACTGTGTTCCAGAAAAGCTGCAGACATCTGAAGAAGAGGAGGATTCATCCAAACTCATCCCTGTTCCTGAGGTTACTGAAACTCCTAAGGTCCATGAAAAATCTGACAAGGTTTCCAGTGTAAATGATCAGGAGGACGACTCCCATAGCCAAGACATGAGCCTTGAGGAGGATGGTGGTCATTTCAATAAAAATAAAGACATTCAAGCAGGCTTTAAAGAGACAGAAGAGATTCAGAGAGGACCACAAGCTATTTTGGAGAATCCTGTGGACATAGCCTTTGGCTTTGAGATGGAACCATCTTCAGGTTGGTTGGTGTTTGCTTTGTTTGTTTATACTCATAACTTTGATTTGTTTCATCTAATGTTTTGTATTTGTAATTTTTAGGTTCGTTGGAGTCTCCAAGGACGTCTGATTTCTATGACAATAATGCAAACTATGACCAAGCGAGTGCATCAACTTCCGATCATGTTTGGGATTTACTTGCTATTAGCTTTGGATTTCTTGGGGTGTATTCAGAAACTGTGAGTAAAAATATTATGGTACTTTGTTTTTACATGGCCAGTAATAGTACGTTAAGAGTTTTTTGCAGTTGTAAGTAAGGGGGAATGTCAGACATGTAGGCATTGAGAGAGTGCTTTATCCGGAGCCATATAACTATTGGTTATTGTTGTGTCGCAAATATGACGTGCAATGTGACGCCAAGAAAACGTTCCAATGTTGACGTGTTGCTATAGAGTGCAGGTTGAAGTACAGACTTTCGTCGGATAGCCCAACGTCGATTTTTCTTTAATTGCTGATGAAGACTTGTTATATAAGATATTTTAGACAGTCTTGATCAGTATTGGCTAAGATTAATTTGCAATTAAATTAAGTTTTGAAGCTCTGAAACAGACAACCAGTTAGCGGCTAAGATAGCAAATTGTTAAATAGCTAGTTAGCCTCGCTGTTTTTAGAGCGGCTTTCATCGTTTGATATGAAATAATTTAGAAATACGCCGTTTAGCAACTCATTGTGTATCGGCGCCCAAATTCCTTTCAAGCGACATATATCATGGATTCTGAAGGAATCCACACTTGTAATCCGCCCGGAATACTGTCAGGTTTTCAGGAAGTACGATGTGTTTTCTACCCCTGCTTGCCACATCAGTTGACTGACTAGCTAGCTAATTCTCTGTGATAGCTAGCTATTAATAACTAGCTTCACGACGAAACTCTGATAGCTACTGTAGCTGGAGTAGTTTCATTATGAGCAAACATACAAGATGGCTAGTTAGCTTCGGATACTGTCTATGGCAAATGTTTCCGCATTGCGATTACCTCTTGTCTAATAAGTTTAGTCTTAATTTACCAACTTTATTTATTGCAGTAATGTAACAGCTACAGAGTCCGTGAAGAGTAATCCACGGCTTCAGCATGCAATCAGACTTGAGTGCTTCTGGGTTAAAATCCAGTGGGAACCATAGCTAATGTTTTTTCCAGGGCAGCCAATAACTAGCTATCTTCTTACTCGCCAGTTTGTATTTGCAGCCGCAGTTTGTTTTTTGGGGGTTTTTTTTGTTTAGTTTTTTTGCCCCCAGTATTCCCGTATAATGTTTCGGATAGTTATTTTATGATTTGGATCATTTTAATTAGAATTTGACGTCTAACTTTTTGGGTTTCCTTTCAGACAAAAATAGTCTATAAATAAATGTTTTTGGATTAAGGAGTATAGTAATTGGGTGAATTCTCAATTCATCTAAATCCATTAATGTCCACCTCCATTAAAAGTTAATGTTTGTAAAGTCTTGTGTTACCTGATCTTTGTGGTTCTTTTTCTAGCTGATTGCTGCCTTGCCAGAGGAATGGCAGCCAGGTCCCACATTTCATGGACTTCCCTGGAAGCCTGTTGTTGTGACAGCAATTGTTGGAATTCTCACTGTTCTAACGCTGATCTGGAGGACTGTTCTTGCTGTGAGATGTTCTTTAAATATCATTATTATTTATCCTGTTCTGAATGAAAATGAACCTAACCTACTTCCTCTGTCTTTGAACCCCAGGTCAAAAGCAGAACATATCTATGTAAGTGTATACTTGGCTATTCTATGTGTTAGGACAGTAGTGGTTTTTTTATACTACCATTCTTGCCGATTGTCTTATGCCAGACCTTTTTTGTCTTGTTAGTAAATGAAAAGCAGCTTGAAGAGAGGATCTACCAGCTTGTCAGAGAAAAATCTGATGTCCTCCTCAAAATAACTGAACTGAACAATATGGTAAAAATGTGTTTACTCTTTTAAATAAAGGGTTTTGACTGCTAAGGTCAGTAGATATTTAGTTAATTGAGATTTTATCAATTTGTGTTTTTTGTCCCTTTAGGTAAAGCAACATGAGGAAAAGTTAAATAATTCAGAAAAATTCCAGTCTTCTATGCTGCAGGAGTATGAAGACCTTAAGGTTAGTCTTCAAACCATTTTAAATAGCTGTGACAGACATCAGCCCTGTTGGAGAAACTGTGTTTACATGCACACCAATGTTTCAGTATCAGTGTGAGTAATTCTACTAGTTGAACTAAACTGCAATTTTATAAACGGCACAATCCTATTCCACCACTCTGAATCATTGATTAATGTGTAGTCAAAAGATAGTATTCACATTTTAGGTGGATGAAGATACCCCCAATTTTTAATATTCTGCTGTAAATATTTTAAGGAGAAAAATTAATGCAGACATTATTAAAACTTGCCAAAAAAAAAGGCTGTTGATGTTTAAAGAAATTGCATATTGTTAACTTGAAGAAGCCTGGTAGTAGTGTTAAACATCAGGATTCTCACATGTGGGTAAACACTTGTCATGAAGGGAGTGTTTGCCTTTGCAAAATCAGACTATGCAGCTGTGTATGTAAATTAGACTGACTAAGAGTTTAGCCAAGCTACTGTGTGCATGTAATAGTAGCCCGTGTTTTATTTAGTGATTTAACTCCCAGCCCTTTCGTTTGCTCTGTAGATACATTACAAAGTTCTCCAAGGCCAGAGAGAGGAGATGGCTGCCAATATTTCTCTTCTTGGCCAGAAAATTACAGATACACAGGAAGAGAATAAAGCTCTCAATGAAAAGGTTTCTCTTTTTTTATCACTTGGTTTTTGGGGGAAAAAAACTTTTTTCCCCAAAAAAGGTACTCTTCTTTTGGAAATATGTTCTCTAATTGGTCATGTTTATTTTTAATAAAGATGGTGATAATGCACCAGAGAATAGAGAAGTACCAGAGTACACTCAAGCTGTACGATGATGAGCGTTCAAAGGTACACTTTGCAAATAAAATTTTGTATTCATTTCCACAGTTTCTCCACATAAAACCCTTGTACATGACGCACCTGTATTTGAATCTTTTAATTCTCCTTTTCATTTTTATGTGTAGTGTACAAAGTATCATTTTCTTCTGATCTCCTATCAATGATTTAGGTTCAGGTCCTTATGGATGAGGCTAAACTCAGGGAAGATGCCCTAAAAGCTCAGGTGCTCTCCTTTGAAAAGGACAATAGTGCCTTGAGGGAACAGAAGAAATCCGTAAGTAATGACACCTGGTCAGATTTCCATGCATATTTAATTGCTTACATGTTATGACCTTTTATGTACTTTATCCTTGCAGCTGTTGCATAATGCCAAAGATTGGCAGGAGAAACACGAAAAGCTTAGCGAGGAGATCAAACTTTACCATAAAACACAGAAAGATTTAGAGGACGCCCTTGTGCACAAAGAAAATGAAATTGATGTGAGTTCAGAGGTTTTGCTTGAGCTCCATCCTACATGTCTTTAGACAGCCATGATGCGCCACTATAGGCCGTAATTTCAAACGCGCTGTGTGCTGTAGGTTCTGTCCAGCTGCATGGCTGAGCTGAAGAGCCTTGAGCTGTGTGATTCAGAAGGGCTCCAGAAGGGTGACGCTAAGTTAGTCAATGGGGAGGTGGCTGGTGAGTCGTCTGTGATTTTGCACTCATAACACTGAATTGGCCCTTTTTTTGTGGATCTGTTCTATACTGATATTTGAATCTGGTTTTCCTTTCAGACCAGAAGGACGATCACATTAAACTGCGTCTCAAGCAGATGATGGATGTCTCAAGGGTGAGCCAGTATAGGGCTTTTCAACACATACAGGGTTGATGTTTGTACATAATACGATTTTTAAGGTTGCTCGGTTCTTATTTTTTTAAAATATTTTTTTTTACTTTTTTTCCCCTCTTTCTCAGATCAAGGTGACTCTTTCTGTCATTGAGGATGAACGGAATCGCTATTTGGAGAACTTTTTGACGGAACAGAAAGCTAGACATGAACTTGAAGGTGAGTTATTTTTACCTGTTTGAACATAGTCCTATGTTTCATGAACTAACTCGGTGCACTTTCATTTTTCCACCAGAGCAATTTCAGAAGGTCGTACATGACCAAACAAATCTCAAAAACGAGAAGATCCACCTGGAAAGCCAATACAGCAAACTCCAACAGAGGCTAGAAATTACAACTGAACTGTACCAGCAGAAGGAAAATGCATTACAGCAGTAAGTGTTCTCTGCAAATTTCTCAAGTATGAAAAAACATTTAAAAGACTTGTACCTTTGAACTGTTTAGTGTATTCATAGAAATTTAATAATGAGCAACAAAAGAGAATGAGTGCAAAACCTTTGTTGTGTTATCCTAACCCTTCCCAGAAAGTAAAATCTTCTGTATCTACTTGCAGGAAGCTCACGCTGGAGGAGCTGGAGAGGCGCGAGAAGGAGTCCAAGCTCTCCGAGGTGGATGGCCGAGCCTTGCAGGCTGTGGAGGAGCTGAGCAACCACAAACAGAAAGTCAAGGACCTGCAGGAGGAAATGCAACAAAATGAGAGTGCTCTAAAGGCAGAAGTAAGGCACCCGATTGCTTCTGGGTCGTCTTGCATCTGTGTGGTTCAGGTTTTGCCTGTCCCATTCTCTGCCATGCAATGTTATGTGAATGTTATTTACTCATATTTGTCCAATTTTATGTGTTAAATAGATTGCTGCCCAGGAAAAGAAAGCTCATGAGAACTGGGTAAGGTGTGCTGATTAATGGTGGATTACAGAACATTGTTTTACTTCATCAGTACTGAATTTGTTTTTTGGGGGGGGGGGGGGGGGGGGGGGGGG
>JAOXYF010000005.1:4696054-4706997 GCA_028565775.1 Sternarchorhynchus goeldii
TCCACTCCAATCCATTCCACTCCAGTTAATTCCATTCCACTACACTCATTTCCACTTAATTCCACCCCACTCCATCTAAAAGTAAGTATGCGTACATTTGTCCCAGCCTTTGTAGTCCTGGTCACTCTGATCTTACGAGCTGCTTGCTGTTCCTCAGGATTGTGGAGTGCAGTGACAAGATTGCTGATTTAGAGCATATTCTGTACAAGTCTGGTCCCTCAGATCGCCACATGAACCCTCTACGGAGAAGTAAGCCACACACACACACACACGAGTGCCTACTTTTTAGTTCCCCTTGTTTTGCATTTTAGTTTTGCTACACTTCTGATGAGCTGTATGGTGTGTGTTTTAGTCTTGGATCTTGTTTTCTGAAACAAACGGAAGCTTCCTGAAGCGGTTTTGTTTGGTTCTAAATCGCTTGCTGTATTGTAGTAATCGTTTTACTGGGGTGTGACAGCGTGTTGGTGCCGTTGCGCTGGTGTGATCTATAAACAGGTGATTCGTATGGGCCTTCCCCTGTGAGTGGGGGTGCCCCATCCCCGCCTTTAATGATCGAAGGTCCTGGACGTCCCCCTTCTGCCCCTGTGGGGAGAAGAAACGAGCCGTTTGGTGAGTCGTCTTGGTCCGTGACGTCAGTGGCCTGTCCTCTCGCCTTATCCCAGTCCAGTTCCCTCTGATCCTACGGTTTTCTCTCATCATCACCTTTTCCATGCTGCCTTGCTGGGATGTACATAATCCCTAACCCTTATGATCATAAGAAAATCTCCCATTCCCTGGTTCTTTTTTCTTAACTTCTCCTCCGCCGTGTGTTTTCTTGTTCCTTGGATGATGGTGTCTCTGCATGCCAGGGTGTCGACTCTTTTTTTTACATCCCCATTTGCCCTTACTGGCATCTATTCCTTCCCAGTCTTGTTGAGGAAAACTTGCCAAATATATTGTTTAATCTTCAACTGTTCTTCCAGTTTATCGACCTAAAAGCTTTTTCCGTTTTTTTCAATGCCTAACTGTCTAGCTAAATGTAACATTATCTCAGTGTTGTTTACGCCTAACAGCTGTGCATGTATTAATTGCATGTTCTCAGACAGAACAATTGATCATCGACTTTGAGTGTTATAATTTACAACTTGCTGTAAGGTCTGGTGAAAATAAATCATCCCTAAATTAAGATTTTGCTTCAGCAATTTGAATATGAAAAATCCTGTGCTTATATGGTCTTGAGAGATAACGTGGACCGTGGCTGTCGCTTGACCACTGGGGCATTTCCAATGGGCAGCAAGCAAACCTTTTTTTTCTGGCATGTTTAACGCAGGGCCGCGACCTATTGACACTGGGCGCTACTCTGACCTCGGACACCCGGTACCTTCTCGACCAGGTATAAAATTCTTCTACACTTCCTGGAACAAAACCCTCTCACATTACAACACACATTAACAATATTTTTGGTTTAACAGAAAGAAGAAGAAGAAAAAAAGAATGAAATTGGTTTGAATCCATTCTGTTGTCTTTTTTCTTTTTTTTTAGAAATGCTTGCCCCTCGCACGTCTTCTCCTCGCACACAGGACGCATCAGTAAGTGTACTCATGATATATATATATTTTAGAAGCCTTTCTGTATTTTGAACACGCAGTGCCCATATTGCATAGACACAGGAATTTCCCCTTATAGCTGTTAAATCTATATGTCTTCCCCTTTATTGTTTTTGGGTGTGTGTGCTGACAAAAGCAGACAACCCAAGTAGATGCAAAGACTGAGGCCTCAGTGCCGGCCTCTGCTGAAACCGCAGAGCCAGTGAGTACCGTATTAGGGTGCTGGGGTGTGGAAAGGGTGTATGGATTTCTATGCTTCTGCACAATCAAACTTCCTGTGGCAGGTTGCTGAAATTTTTTTCTACTACACTACTCTCCTTTTGTGGATGCCTGTGCAAACTCACATAGCCGTTAACTCTACGCGTCTCTACACCTGAAAGAAGTGGAGTTGTTTGTTTTGACTGGGTTTTTCCACGGCACATTATGTGCGCTGGTCGTTTCATCTCCCCTCTGTCAAAACAGACTCCAAACTCTTTCAGATCACCGGTGCAAGTCTTCCATCATTCATACGTGTGGGATGCGTAATCAAACTTGTTGAGTCTGCTTATAGATGCACATGTGCATGGTGTTTTCCTGAGCTCTCTTCAACTCGTGGAATGGAGTAACGTGAATACAACCTGAATCCTAATTGACAGTTTATCTCATTTCTCCCCCAAACCCCACCCCACCCCACCTGCCATTTGTTTTTGTTTATCTTCAGCTCGCAAAGTCCCAGAACCAGGGATTTCTCCCATCTCCTATCGGGGATTCTCCCGGAGCTTCTTCAAATCCCCCACAGAAGGCGTGTAGCTCCCAGCACATGGGTGGGCCCCCATCTAATGGATCGCTTCCGAAGAGCCGACCGCCCAAAGGTTGGTCGCCTCCTCTTGGACCGGACCCAAGGTTCAGACCACCTCACATGGACCCTTATGGGCCTCCTCCTCTGCGACCATTTGGACCCATGCCTCCACCCTTTGGTAAGCAACTTTCACCCACTCCGCTCTGAGCACCTGACGGAGCATGTTGCACAAACTCACCCCTGTTTTCCCTTCTAGCCCATGTGCTGGCAATGAGAGACCTACCTCCCTGTGGTCCACCTCCGCCGCCCTTTGGCATGCACGACTTCCCGCCTGACTTTGCCGGGCCTCGAGATATGCCTTTCGCACCTCGGCCCTTCGCTCCTGGTTCTGTGCCTCCCCCTGGAGCCTGGGTCCCGCCTCTGCTCGGGAGCCGGGACCCGCGGGGGCCCGTTCCCCCTATGTCCCACCACACAGAGAACGATGAGGCCGTCAAGCAGGCTACTGGTCATGCTGCAGAAGACCCAGGGCAGCAGAAGGCAGCAGAGCACACGACCACCTCTGCAGTGGCTGAACCTTGAGGTACTAGCTGTCACCAACCAGTAAGCAAGGCCACCTGCCCGCTACAGGACTTGACTCATGGTTTTCTATGTTCAATAGCATTTGAACACCCTTCAACATAACTTCTTCATTAAAGCATTAAAAAAAAAAGTCCCATCATGCTCTATGTCATGGTATTTCAACCACATCTTGATCAAGGGGATAGAAAGGTTTTGCCACTCTTGGTCTAGGCTACTGTGCAATAACATTTATTTAGGTGGTGGTGTTTGAATTTTTTTGTTTTTGTTTTTGTTTTTTTTGCTTTCCTTTGATTAGTTGGTGAAAAGGAAAAAACTTTCCTATGGAAATGTTTTAATTTTGTTTGTGTCTTTTTGATGTAAAAACTAAATTTGGCCATATTGTTTCGCAGGTGATGTTCACTACTCACCCAGTGCTGTTGCTTCTTTGAATTGTTATGGGTAAAATTGTGTGAAAATTTTAGAGACTGAATAACTTATTTTAACACTTGATTTAATTGAAAATGGCTAGAACCAACTATTGCAAGTATTTGATGTCCTTGATTGGAAAAACTCTGAAGACCTCTGCCTGTTTTTCTCTATTAATGAACAAGTGCTTTACCAATTTGTTGCTTTTGTTGTTCAGAAATGGAGCCTTAATCAGACGAATACGTTGAAAACGTAAAATCGCCAAAACATCAACAACAAATTATTCATCAGGTCATCTATTTTTGTAATGTTTAATTTAGCACATTATGATTTCTTTTCCTAGCGAAAAGATACTTGCTGTCATATTGACAAAGTATTTGTACATTTCCCTCACCTGTGTGTATAATAAACCAGAAAGCAGAAAAACACTGTAGCGTGCCGTAGGAGTTCACCGAACGTCTGCATTTGGTCCTGTTATGTCAGGCTGTCTTTCCTGCTATTAAACGCTCATACAGTACTTGCATAGCAATGACATCACAATGTTTCCTGTGCCAGAACTGCATAACTATTCAGATTTCTGGGTTATTGATTTAAAAAAAAAAAATCATTTTCTTGGAGTATTGTTTTTATTGTCCACATTAAGGAAAATAAATATATTCAGGGAATTAGAGGTGTCTTGTTCAGGAAAACTACTTGTAGTGAAATGGTATCAAAAGATGAAATAAAAGTTATTTGTTGTGATTGTGTAGAACTTGTACAATCCTAATGAAACTGATGTGCTCAACAGCAGGTGTGGCTGCATCTGCCCTCCAAGTTTCTGCTTCATGTCACTCATTTAGCTGAAATATGACCCCTACTTACAGTGGGAATCTGCAGAAATACACTCCTGTATTCCTAATCTGAAGTATTGCTTTTGTACTGCAGAGCATAAACGTTGGTATATTGCTTTGATCCCTAGACTATATGTAAACTGTTAATGGTGTTCTTATTGAAAATTGATTACAATTTTCATCATGACCTTGTACAGACATGCATTTACTTACTGTATGAAGCACTCACACTCCTGATGTATTTCCACAGGACTATTCAGGTGAATACGTAAGGTGAGCAGCAACATTGTTTATTGGTAATTAAAGCACTCTGAACACTCTGCCACCACAGGCATGATTTGCATTAAAACTTGTATGAAAAACTTACAGAAAGGCAGTGCATGCACACTGTGCTCACAATAACTTTGCTCATAGACCTATTATATCTGACGTTTTAGAAAATTGAAACGTTCTTAAGTACTGCCGTAGGAAAAAGTAAAAGAAAAAAAAAGTCACCAAAATAGGTTAGTTCTGTAATAGCATCTTGATTACTAAATCTACCTTGTTCTGTGCAGTCCTGTTCATTATACCTTCAATTTAAACTGTACATTTCTAATTAAAGGTGTGCATTTCTCATCAATACATATGAATAAACAAGAAATCAAGGCAATGCAGAAATACTAGCTTTCAAATGAGTGTAATATAAAACGATCAAACGGTCATATTCGTTAAGCTGCACTTTTTTTGTTGTATGGTCCGCTGACTTCAAAATGCCTCACTGTAACTACATGTATTAATATTTTGCAGTGTTTAAGTATTAATGTGTGTAAATGCAATTTCCATCCTAACGTTAGATTGCTGGTATGCAGTTATTTAACTGCACATACATATATACTGTATAGTCTTCTCTTGGAACTTTCAGAAGCAAATATTTAGTGTTTTAGGGTTTGTAATAATATCAAGCAGAAAAGCACTTGCTTACAACAGTGTTTCTGTTTTAATCCCAGAGCATAGCTGAATCCATCCCATCTCTTCCGTACTGGTAGTCAGCAATGGCCTTTGAACACTAATGTGGACACACTAGCTAGGCTTGGACACTGGTCAAATACAAAAATACCAATGTCAATGTCCTCTTTGGTTCTTCATTTGTAGCTTTGGAGGACCAGGTGTATGCTGGTCAAAGAACATGCAGAAGAAAGATGCAGTAGAATACATATTCCACCTTGCCATCAGTCTGGCTCACTCATTTATTAGATGTTCACTCAGATGAAGTGATGCTCCAATATGAACCCTACATCTGAAATTCCAAAACTGAAGACTAGGATCCATACTTAGATATTGCTGAGAATGTAGGGGGCGATGCACCAACTTTAATCACATAAAAAGGCTGCTAAGTGGGGGGGGAGGTGTTCGTTCGTGTCAGTTTCATGTTGGCCCATGTGCTTGCTTAGTCTTTGTGCAAAGTCTGGTGCAGGTGAAGGTAGAGTGGTTTCTTTGTGAGAAGGTTGAGTTTTTTCCTTTTGAAGTCAGTTGGCTTCTTGTACCTGAGATTACAGTACAGTAGTTTTTCAGCAAAAGTTATTAAATGAAAGATTCATTGGAATAATAAAGAAGAATCAGCTATACAGATATTGTCAAGAAGACTAGCATTTCACCCTGAAGATGTTTATATATAGGAGGTGAAGCCAGTTATATAAACTAACTTGGTGGTACATGCACAGCTAATTTACAGTTATTGTACTGGGGAACACCAGCAGTCAATTGGTATGTATAACTGGGGGGTTTTCTGTACTCACAGCTCTATCACAATGGGACCAGGTTTGATCTCATCCATCTCCATGAAAGCAAAACACTTAGTGCTGGTGAACCTCTTCTTGGGCTTGTAGTGTTTGAATTCAAAGAAAATAGCTGCACCTATAGCAAGAAGCAAACATATCCTGTCACAACAGCATAAGAGGTTCTTTTTCAAAAGGCCTTTCAGACCAGAGAAATAATTGCTTGATTATACTACACTTTACATGTTATGTGGAATTATATATGATTAATACGGATCTGCTATGTACTTTTATAGACAATAAACATAAGCCAAGAAATCAGTGTTAAATACTATCAGTGTTAAATATTACTCTGACCTTTTGGTAGTTTCTCAAGATGTTTCTGGATTTCCACATCAACACTGAAATGAATATATGTGTCTTCCTTATGTGTTGCTACTGGAGTGTCCTGAACAGGGTTCAGATCAATACCATTCAAGTCTGTGGTAGAAAAAAAATATATATTCACATATGGAAATACAGGAAGTTTATTGAATTTCAACAGCTGTAATTTCATAAAATGGGAAGGAAAAAATGTTTGTCTCGCGTACCTTTCACGCTAATTGTCATGTAAGGGTCGATGCACTGCCCTGCATCTTTCAGACCAATCTTCTCAATTTTCAAGGTGAGTAGTGTCATTCCTGGCTCTGAGGGAAGCCGTGGTAATAAAGTACCTGTTCAGAAACATCAGTTTCCCACAATTCCCAGTTTGTTAGGTCTGACGGACAGAAGTCAATATGGTAGATAACAGCTCAAGAGCCATACATTACCATAGTGTAAATGTAATTAAAAACTGGCAGCTAGCTAATTTTAAATCTAATCCTTTTGAGGATCCCAAGCATGTTTTTGTTTGTTTTACTATAATGACTTACAATAGCAAATGATTTAGACAAGTTACTTTTGAAAAACAATAAGTGGTCCAGCAAAACAATTAATTGTTCACTGGCAAACATCCTTTGACTGTTAATAAAATGAGTGAGTGGGTATATTCCTCTTTGTTATAACTAAGTGCTTTTTAAAAAATGGTTTGACTAACTAGACCTTGTGTTGGATTACTGGCACTGATGAAAGAAACAGGTTAACTGGACTCTTGTGAGAAACAGGTTTACCTGGCACTCTTGTGGTGAAGGACTGTGTGGAACCAACCCCAGTGGCTGCATCCAACTCCTCATCAACATCTAGATTCTCCTCCTCTCCTGGTGCAAGGATTTTCCTAAGAGCGGGAAATCCCGAAATAGCAATAGCATCAACAAACCCCCACCCCCCTCCCCCCCCCACAAAAAAAATCCCAGAATACGGAGAGTAAAGAATGCAAATCACCAGCACATGATTCAGAGCATGAGGAATATCTACATGTCATGAAAGGTATCCCAGTCTTACTTTTACCTCAAAGGCACTGGTTGGACATCAAAAGGGAAATCTTTGTTGTAAGTGAGAATATTCTTGATGACTGTTTAAAACAGACAGGAATGCAGTGTAAGAAACAAAATTACATAACAGAAAAAATAGTTTTTTCTGAACTTGATCAGAGTTAGAGTCAGATGCTTTTGATCTGGATGCCTTATAAACAGAATACCCCAAAATAGATAATTTAATCCAGGTTCCATACACATTATTTATATCAGCTTCTTCATTTGATCCTTCTAGAATTTTATATAAATTGGATTCACTCATTCAAGCCGTTGTGCTGTTTTGATTAAGGCATATGTTAAGGTATATCTTATCAAACATGTAACAATGATTATTATACCATTATTATACTGTTAGTATAATGATCGACCATATTGAAAAGTCCATCTTGAAAGCTGAATAAATCAGTATTATACATCTCCTAGAAACCATAACATAACTAAATCAACACATACAACATATTTTGAGTTATCAAACTTATGTAGATTGTGAATAAATTAATCACTGAACATAAAGTCAGTAAATCACAATAAAGACATATGTCTTCTAAAGAAATGACACACTACAAGCTCTTTGCATCTTGCTTGTTTCTTGTTGTCACTGTTCAATATAATATACATACTAGGTTCCAGTTTCTTCAGGTCTTCTAACTTAAATTCTTCTTGGCACTGTGTGCTCTAACAAAGTAAAACAGGAGAAAAAGGAATAAATTCATTTTGCACATTTCTGGTTTGAACACTTCAGCTCTCTTCTCTTCGCTTCCTCAGTGGTTCGTAAGCAGGGCCATTATTTATCTTTCAATCAAAACATACCTGTTATAACACCTATAGGAAGCTAAAGCTGTTTTGCTGGATCCTCACACAGTGTACTCCAAAAAACCTTCTATAATTTTATGAATGGGTTCAAGTTATTACAGTCCTTGAGCTATTTATTACACAGCTATTTATGTGACCCCTTCTGTAAGTAGGGGTCACACACTTTAATATAATTAAGATCATTTGCTTCTGAATAAAGTGTAGCCAAAACATAAAACAAATCTAAATGAAAGTAAATGTACATAACCTTCAATAGTTCTTAAATCAGGCTATCTGCTATGGTTTGTGTGTTTGTTTTGTACTGTGATCTTGAGATTTGGAAAACTTGCATTTCTGTTACAGAAGCAATGCTACAAACCTGTAGAGATGCACTTCGCAATTCAAGACATGTTGCAATCTTTCCCACCGTTTTCTAGGAAAAGGAAAGAGCTGGACTCGTCAATGTAAATTTTAATTTTGAGTTCACAACCAACACCTTTTTTAATTTTTCCATCATTAACATCAATCATCATGGATTTGACTGAAATACGTAGACAATAAATCAGGAATTAGTCAGTTACTTTTCGTTTTTTACATTTCATTCAGACTTCAATAATATATGACTGAAAATACTGAAAATACTCACCTTTTGTTCCTCTGTGAAATCATGTGAATTTGATGACTGGACCTCTTTCTGCAATTGCCTTGCAAGTCTGTCAAACAAATATACAAGTAAATAAATACACACAATGTACCATTTAGAGTACCACTGCACTTTAGTACCATTACTAAGGTTATTGTCTTTAAGAGATACTGACTATTGCATGCTTGGAATGTAGAGTATCTGAAATATATTAAATATATAACAAATTTCCCCATATTAAATATATTCTTAAAACGAACTCACTGTTTAATTACACCTTGTTAACTAATCGAAAACATCGGATTGTGCAAGGGACCACAATACAAATACGATTAGACATGGAAAAGCTCCACCCACAGGAAAAAGAGGGTGTGGCGGCAATTCTGCAATATCTAACGCAGGACAGGGCTTCTTTGCGGGCTGCGTTTATGGTGTCGAACCGGATTAAATTTCATGTTTGTAAAAGTATCACAATACGGCCCATGACTTTTTATTGTATAAAAATTTTACTACGTAAGTGTTACTGAAAATTGTAACTTCGTTATCACTATACTGCTACAAGTTATTAATTTTCGTTTACTTCATGCAAAATCTAAGCAGAACAGTTCCACGAGATGACAAGACCGTGTTTATTTCAGCAAAACGCACTACATAAGATAATATTCCGTGTCTTCATTTAGCAACCTTCGGATCCACAACAACATAAAAGATTATGATTTACTGTAGCCAACTTACATTTGGTACTCATCTATTGCCTCCACCAACTGCCCCCACGAATCAAAGTCCGTGCCCTTTTTAAAACTCGCGTGCCATTTCTGGACGGTCTTGGTGACATCTGACATCTTTTCAAGTTAAACTTGCAGGAGACGTTTCAGGTTAGCATTGCTAGTGAGAATCCTATTTCCCACCCTGCATTGTTGTGTATCAACTAGCTGTCCACAAGCTACAGATGAACCGGTGATACCGCTACGCACTGACCAAGCCCTTGTGCAAGTGCAACCTAACATACTGCATGACATAATCGGAAGTCCTGCTGCTTTTATTAAAAAAATGTCCACTTTAAAAGTCTCAGAAAGCATATGTTCCGTCTTGGATTTTTTTGGATATTTTCACTTGCGCTGTGAACTATATTTACTCCGCTAATTTTCAAGGAACAGTGTTTCTTTCGGCCATAAGGATATCACTGCTATTGCTGTGCAAGGCATGACTTACAATTTTAGAATAAAAGCCATTAGTAACATGCAAAAAATGATTGCTCCGTTTTTGCTTGCTAATATTCATGTTTGAAATTAATTTTTCACAAATATAGGAGATATAACATGAGTGTTATAGCAAATGTCTAACAGGCATAATATGAATTTTAAACGTTTTTTTCTGATACAAGCTTAGTAAGGTTCAGGGGTGTGATGTCAGGCACTTAACAGTGAACATGCGACAATAAATAATGGATAAGTTACAGTACAACAGTGACGTTTGCAGTGATCTGTAGGGCACACTTATATCAGCCTTCTCATACAATTAGGTGTGTGTGTGTGTGTTAAGTATGAGGTAATGAAACCAATTAAAGCATTCCATGTAATTAAAGCTCCTCACTTTCCCCCCTTACATCTCATTAGTGCATACAGAGCCACACCCCCACCAACTCTTCGGAAACAAACTACTGAGCAGCTGTCAAGAGAAAGGTGTTGTAACATTAAGAAACTCGTTTATTGTGAGATGATAGTTTTGGTTTTTCCCCGTTGTCTCCTGCAGGGTGTGTCATTGTCTCATTTTGCTATATGAATAGGCCCTTGTCAGCAAAGAACAGCAAACAAGTTGTACTGACTACCAATAAAGTCAGTACCGATCATGTTTACATCTGGTCTTTTTCTTTGAGACGGGTGGAGGGGTGAACTAGGGATGACCAGAGTAA
Organism: Sternarchorhynchus goeldii; assembly: GCA_028565775.1. NCBI lineage: Eukaryota > Metazoa > Chordata > Actinopteri > Gymnotiformes > Apteronotidae > Sternarchorhynchus > Sternarchorhynchus goeldii. The sequence continues at coordinate 4,706,785 of JAOXYF010000005.1, forward strand.
ATTCTGTCTGGCAGGCCACATTCAGCCTGATATTCATATACACTGGAGATCAAAATTAGAGAACAATGTATGAACACTTGTTTTTTAGAAATAATGTAATGTACATCGATCAACATTTGAAGGATTTTTTGTAAGAGGTACACTATGCCACTAGAACAGTGTTTTACAAAATAACCAAAGTATATCAACATGAAACCTTTATTTTGCAAAAAA
>JAOXYF010000005.1:4707097-4744081 GCA_028565775.1 Sternarchorhynchus goeldii
AAAGTGTTCTCTAATTTTGATCAGTGTTCTTTTTCAATTATATCATTTAAATTTTTTATGCTGTGCTTTAGAATATATACAATTTATGAAATAAACTTAAAATACTGTTATTTCACTTCTGTTAGAATAATTTCACATAACTTACCTCTTAAAGCACCGAATTTAAGATATGTGTACATTAGTCAGAGAAATAAATATGGTCATACATGACTGAAGGCTGAAGGCAGCAGTGAGTCGTTTTTTTTTCTCCCTCAATATGTTAACCGCATGTTAATATGTTAATTTTGTTAACCGCGTACTTATTGATTGTCTACTCGAACAGATCGTGGCACAGTACATCTGAATGTCACTGGCGACGACTCACTAACGCGCGGAGCTGTTAAGAAATTCACCACTGGGAGGCGACCGTTTTTTGCTTATATTCATGGATAACTGACTAACACACCAAGTTATTACCGTTTCTAAACATCAAAAGTTAAAAACACTCATATTTCATGAAATGAGGATATCAGCTGAAATAAAGAGAGAATGGAAGAACATGATGTACATGTTGCTGTTTTAGTAGAGCCTTCAATATCAAAGGCTCTGTACATTACGCGTCGTTGTAACAACGTCATTGATGACGTGAGTTAAACATTGTGTTTATTTCCTGGTTTGGATTATCTTTCTTGGAAGGTTTGCCAATTAGCTAAAAGATTTGACAGTTATCCTATCTGGTCTCCTTTTGGTGGGTGGATGTTGTTGTAATTTTTAAGAGGAGGGTGCTTTATTTTTAGTGTGATTTTCGCTACTTGTTAGCTTCAGTTTTTAAGTGTTTGGCTTACAGTGTTTATGTTGCGGAGCTAGCTAGCTAACAAGAAGCTAACAATCCTAGCACGCTAGAGTTTTCTATTATCTGACTGTTTTGTAAGATTAAGCGTCGCTAACAAGTATGTAGCTAGCTAGCTAATACGAAGACTATATAACAACATTTAAAAATATATTAGATTATTAGAATTATTAGATAGCTGGCTAGATAACCTAGCTAACTTGGTTTAAGATTTCTCTTTAAGGTGGAATAGGTTAGCGATCCCTAAGAACACATAGCTAGCTGATTTATCAGTGTGCCGGCTGAATAGGCCATGTTTATATTAACGTTTCTTTCTTCACCGTAGGTAGACTAGCTAGGATAATTACTTGGCAAAACGAGCAGACGTAGCGTTATTTACCTGTAAAACAATACATAAACGATCATATACACATATCTAGGTTACATAGGTAGCTGGATAGGAAATGATGTTCGTCGCAACATTTTATTCACTCCACAGCTAGTTACAACAGTATTAAACATCGCTACCGTAGTTATGGCTACGTCGAAGAGCTATTTAGTTAAGTGTCAGGTAGCTAATTGTGCTATTTCGTGATCTCTGCACTGCTAATAGAAATATTCTCTTCCTAAAAGTTGTAGCCAGGTATCTGCCTATCTCCTTAAAAAGCCGCATAATGACACACTGGTTCCATCGAAATCCTTTGAAGGCAACAGCGCCCGTGTCATTCAACCTGTATGGAGTCGCATCGAGTCCCGCTGCCAGTAAAATTTGCAAGTAAGCTTTCCGTGAGAGGCGATGTGAGTCTGAATGGCACACTATGAAAATCGTTTGCTTTTGGGCATGAATGTTTATTGTTGTTTTCAGTTAAGTGTTCTGTAAAGATATGTATAACCCGTAGTGGCTAAAACGGGTTTTGCTTGTGTTACAGTGATCTAAGAACCACACGGGCTAGGCTTTTGGATATGTTCACAGATGCTACTTGCACTCCAGAGATAATGAAGAAAGCCACTGATGAATATTTCTCCCTTTTACAGGGTTTGTTTAGATTCCTTTTTACACCTGTTGCCAACTATGTGTGAAAACCAAATAGAATGTCATTTTGAAAACACAAACATCAAACTGACGCTTTTAAACAGAAATACACCATGTTCTAACTTGGTGAAACATTGCACATTTGCTACCATTGTGCATTTTACTTTTCCTACCTTCTGCATCTGTAATGAAAGCTAAAGTGCAACTGTTAAAATGTATATACTTTTTTCAAGGTGTTCTGATCTGTGTGCCTATACTGCTGAATACGTTTTGTTTATCCAGTAATGTAAGTAATGGTGTTTTTGTGTTGCTGATAACAAGCTCTTTCTGCTCCCCCACTGTTTGGTATGCACAGGGTTCATCGCATCTCTGGATGGTACCACACAAGAGAACAAGCTGCGGTTCATTCAGAACTTCAAGTGGACCGACACTTTGCAAGGAAACACACCGAGGTAATGAAACATACACAGGAACATAATTGCTCACAGTCAGAAACAGAAGTAAGTGCCATGCTAACCTGAAGTATATGTGCATTAAATGATTCTATCAAGCAAGGAATAAATGTGGCACGCAGAAGAATTCATGGCTCACTTGTGTATGGTTTCAGCTGTGTATGGTTTCTGTTTTTCTTATTTAGTTCCCAGCAAGATGCAGTGTTTGAACTGGTATCCATGGGATTTAATGTTGCCATTTGGCATACCAAATTTGCATCAAGACTTGCTGGCAAGGAAAAGTGGGTACATTTGATTTTATTTCTTTAAAATATATGTACAAACATTTGTTGTTTGACTTTAATGTTTGTTCCGTTACAAGCTGCCAGCATGAGAACAAAATATTATTTTTATTATAGTATCACTGAAGATGAGGCAAAAGATGTTCATAAGAGTCTGAAAATTGCTGCTGGCATTTTCAAATATCTAAAGGTAAAAGTTGCAACATCCATGGTACTGACTTTAAAGGTGATCCATTTGATGCATTGGGTGTATTGTGTATCCTGTAGTGCCTATCCTGGTTTAAGGGATATAATATTAACTCAGTGAAAACTGCATTTCTTTCTTTTAGGAATCTCAAATACCTCGACTTATCACTCCAGCAGAGAAAGGCAGAGACCTGGAGCCCAGAGTCATGGACACCTACATTGTTCAGAGTCAAGCAGAAGCTCAAGAAGGTGTGGAAAACTCTCACCCTTTACCTTTCCCTTCCTGTCAGATTGGATGAAAGTCAAACCAGTTCCTCTGAAGTCTCATATCATATTCTGCTCTTTCTCTTTAGTGACCATTGCTCGTGCAATTGAACTGAAGCATAACGCAGGCCTTATAGCTGCGTTGTCATTTGAGACAGCAAACTTCTACCAAAAGGCTGGTGAGTTTGTAGCCTGTTTGTAGCCTGGCCCACTCCATCCTCTCGTCCGCTTTTGATTGGCTCTGGAAGCTTCAACCTTAATCGAGCCTCGTTGATGCACTGTGTCCATGTTGATTGGTTCTTCTAGATCACACTCTGAACACACTGGACCCAGAATACAGCAGCAAGTGGAGAAAATACCTGCAACTTAAGCAACACTTTTACATGGCTTATGTAAGTCCTCATCGGGGTCAAACATGCTAAAATCGTGATTTGGACTGTAACAGCATTGATTGTATGCATAAGGTTGAAAAGGAAGTGTGTTGATTGTGGAATCAGATGCACAGACATGCTGTCTTGCAGAAGTATTCAGTTTTTCAGAGCATGTGATGCATACATACACAACCACAGGAGGAGTATCTAGTAATTCTGAAAAATACTGATTAAGTAGGTATTCAGAACATACAGGCTGTGAAAACATCAAATTAGAGGAGTTTGTAGGGGTAGAGATACCCATCTTATCTTGGCATTTGCCTGCATTCTTTTGAGATTGCCACTGCTTCTACTTCTGATATTTTTAGTCTTGTTAATCAACTAAGTGGACCTGAACTGCCAGAAACAAGACATACTCAGCAAGTTACAGATAATAATGATATCTGAAAATGATGAACTGCTGTTAAGTAGTTCATCAGAAAAAGTATACATGTAAATCCCAAGGGCAACAGTTGTTTTAAAGTTTAGCGGTTGCTGAGTAAAAATAAATTAGGTTGATGTGACAATTGTTTTGAAATGCTGCAATAGTGACATTTTGGATTTTAACAGTATTCAAATAAAACTTGCTTGTCTTCAGAATGGACTTTGTGGTTGAGGGCATGAATTGCTGTGACTGTTCATTTCCACAGGCGCACTGCTACCACGGCCAAACTCTCCTCGCTAGTGACAAGTGTGGAGAAGCCATCCGATCACTCCAGGAGGCAGAGAAATGTGAGTATGTACTGATGAGAAGATTATTCCAGCACCTCCTGATGGTTCTGTACATGTCCATTATGTTGGACTAAAACACCAAATCTGTAATTTTCTCATGTGGAAAACACAGCTTTTTTTTTTCTTTTCTTTTTCTAACTACGATTGACTTTGCCAGATAATCAGCATACACTTTAAAAGAGGTTCATTTCAGTGTGAATTTACCCCTTGTCTGCATGCACAGAGTGGGTGTGTCGTGAACTTTTCTGGTTCGTGCCGTTAGCACCAGACTTGCAAGGTCCACTGTTGCACTCAGAATGACTCAAGCGGCTTTGGGATTTCCTCTCCCTGCCGCAGGCTATTCCCGTGCGGAGGCGCTGTGTAAGGAATACCGTCAGACCAAAGGGCCAGGAAGCACCGCCAAGCCCTCTGAGCAGCTCTTCTTCACCAAGCTCGGAGGCCTGATTAAAAACACCCTGGAGAAGTGCCAGAGGGAAAATGGTTTCATGTAAGTGTGCATGCCCATGTACACCAGATGTGTCTAGATTTGTTTGTAAATATATCTTTTTTTCGTCTTCTTCTTTTTGCTCTCATATTGGTGCAGCTTGGGTTAACAGAACAGCATTTTCTAAAATGACTGTCCTGACAGGGTATTCAGTTTAAGAAATCCTTTATGGCGTTTGCAAAGGGTGAACACAACTGAGACCGCCCCAGTGCTGCAGGCATCTGTTATCCAAGATATATAACACATTCTGCACAGATGTAACGGTTAACTGTAGCATTGTCTTAACAGCAGCTGTTTTCTGTACTGCATACTTGTGCAGTGTTCTTAGGCAGTCATAAATGAACACTTTTGCATTGTTTAGTTTGGACTTGGATGTACGACAAGGGTTAGTGTGTATCCAAAATTTGTATATTTTCTGAGATGGCATTAGACCAAATATCACATCCTTCTTTGATGATAAATCGTTTGAGAGCTATAATGCATTAAGAGATTACTAAATACAGTAAATTAGCTATAGTTAATCCAGAGGTATTCTATCATAGAATCAACTAGATGACTTCGTGAATGGCTCAGTGAATGTCTTGGTCTAGTTTGAAGTTCAAAATTGATTTAAGCTTATTTGAACGTGATTTGACAGATACTTCCACAAGGTGCCAGCAGAAGCGCCCATTTTGGAGCTGAAGGCAAGCTACGGTCTGGCAGAGCCCGTTGCCTTCGAGCTCCCAGCTCTGAACGGCCAGTGCACTCCCGAGGTCTACTCCACGTTCGACCTCACTAGAGGACCGAAAGATGACAAGGTAAGACAGGAGCAGCTTTTATCCGGTATCACCCCATTGTCACACAGGACCTGAAATTATGTCAAACTACACATCTGTCTTGTTTATACTGAGGTGAAATATGAGACCTGGTAACGTAAGAAATGTCTGACATGCTGGTTTCTCCTAGGCAAAGGCAACTCCCAAGCCAGAGGAGGAGATCAAGCCCATGAAGGAACCTGACCTCAAGCCTCAGAAAGACACGGGCTGTGTCATTTCTTAAGCTCCTGCTGGAACCTCCTGCATCTCTGTCTGTAGTATTTAGTGAGGGAGTCCAGATCCTTTTCCTTCTCATAAAGCTCAGCATGAATCATCTTCTCTTGCTCAAAGCCCAGTGTTGCCACTCAAATGAAATCTTGAAAGCAGAAGTATATTGCAGCTTTTTGTACGGAGTTGTTTTCTGTCGCAACTCTTGATTTGTTTTTTCTAGATTTTTTTTTTGAGGCTACTAATCTTACTAATTTGCACACACACTTTTCTCTTCAGGAAACATTGTTTAAAAAAAAAACCTCCTCTGACTTTAATGTTTAATTGGACCATAGAGCTGTCAGGTGTTGTGAAATACATGGGATACATGGCAGTGCCAATGTTTTTCTTTTTGTTAAAAGTAATTCATTTACTTTGTCTCTAATTTACAGTTAGTTTAATACTCAAGTAATTTAGCTTAATATTTGGCTCAAGTAACAGCAACTGAATCAGTTTCACTACTCTTCAACATCTGATGAAAATCCAGCTGGTTTTATAAGATTATTTTTTTTAAAGGCTGCACAGTAATAAGGTGGAAATGGGCATCCATCTTGGGCATCCATGGGCATCCATGGGCATCCATCTTGGGCATCCATGGGCATCCATCTTGCTGATCTTTGGGGCATCTGATCTCAATAAAACACACAGTGTTTTTAATAATCATGTTGACTGAATTTTCAGGTTGTTAGTTTTATTTTCTTTTTTAACTTATAAACAAAGTGATCCATGTAAGAAGCCACTGGGTTTTCCAACTATAATATCACAAATTTAAAAAGTTCATATTTTAACTTTGGCTGTATATTGAACAAAACAGGTCCTGGGTGTACAGCATGTAGTACTGGTAAAAAACACTGCTAAAGATAATATAAAAATTCATTTAATTTGGTAAACATCTGTTGTATAATATTAAATATTTGCTCTTGGTTTCAGAACACTACTGTACTTGATATTTATTTGGTATTGGATATTTATGAGAACCTTGGTATCTGCCTCACATGCAAAATGGAGAGCAAACCAGTCTAATTGAGTTCTGCACAGAAATGCTCTTTAATGCTCCTGGTTACATGTTCCTTCACATGTCACAAGTTTGGCTGATTACAGCGTCCTCAGCAAATGTATGAAGTTCTGTCACATCCGTGCTAGGCTTCCAGCTTCGTAAGGAGTTTTTCTTTCGGGTGTGTACATATTTAACACAAATTACCCAATAAGCTGGAACCCTATGTTTCTTTCCTGCGGCTGTGTGTTGTGATGTCCAACATGTAAAGAGGGTTATGGCGATAATGCTGTACATACTGTGTGTCAGACACGTTATATCACTTCTCAGTATCAGTCTTGGTGAAATGCATTCAGTGCTTGAAGTTTCCTTTTTTATCAGATCTGTGTTTTCTCTTTGTCTTTTCAAATTCTGGGGTGAAAGTTCACTTTATGAATAAGGTAGAATTCCAAGGGACCAGTGTGACTAGTTTGGAAGAGGAAAATGCTGCAGGAAGTATGCTCTAATTTAAATACAGAGACTATGTATTGAATTGCTCACTAATGTATGGAATTGCTCACATCCTAACAAGTTGGCCTGTATTACCACCTGTGGCAAACATTACTCTGAAGATAATGTGCACATACGAATAGACATTTTTTAGGTAGCTCAACAATTGTTTTCAATACATGCATTTCTCCTAAATGCAGAGTCTGATAAATGAACTATTGGTTTTTTTGGAGGGGGGGGTGGCCTTTCTTTTTTTTTTTTTTTTTTAAAGCTTTAGTTTTGTGGGTAGTACGTATTTTCAGAAGGTTGTAATTTAATTTACACTGCAATGTGTTTTATTGAACATCTAGTCAACATATAAATATGGTATTCTTCATAATATATACTCGCCGATTGTGTTACCTGTGACTCACGGTTAAGCATTTAATGCCTTCCTCCATTAAAATGTTGGTTACAAGAGTATTTTGCAGTTTTTTTTGTATTGTTTTGCTGTATCTCTGCATGTATTAAAGGTGTTTAGATTCTAGAACATTTTCAACATAGCAGCCATGACGAATGTTGTCCTTTGAAAATTAGGCTATGATTCTGTTACCTGCTGGAATAATGTTTCCTTAATGCAGTTACTCTTGCTAAATGAGCCTGTGAACAACTGCAGAATAATCACAATGGGCTTTGGATGTCTTAAGAAGTTATGCAGTGACTCACTCAAGAAAAGACATTCGTCACGGCACAGGCACCGCCCTGTGTGATACGGAAGGTGGCTGTTAATATCCAACTCTATGGACTTACCCGTCACAGAAGAGCGCTAGACAGTGGCTGTACTTTAATGCTTCAGTGCTTTATTCACACAGTCACCTAGGAATCGCAAGACACTGCTTTGTGCTTTAAATAAAAATTCATTGGAAAATACATTATTGAATTACTGATGAAGGCAATGGTACTGTGGTGAAAGCAAATTAACAACCTCAACACAGTAAGTGTTTTGCTAATCAAGTTGCACCACATTCGTTTTTTGTACATCTTTACTTTCACTTTCTATATGCTATACCTAAAAGAAAAGAAAAGAAATACATTTTCAGTTCATAGTTTTCATTGGTTGCATATTCACTTCATTGGTTGTGAATTTTGCGCACCTACATTTTCCATGTACAGACCAACCCTTTGTAAACAGACATGTTTACTGTCGAACAGTGTTGGAGAGCAAAGTAGAGTTCTGACATATTGCTAGATTACTTCTTTGTGAAATATTTTCAGAATCTAAGGAGCAACATTTTGAGGGAAAGTTTTGTATACCTATGCAAGGGCTTGATGACACTGTTTTGAGAACTCATCTTACACTAGCTCTCCTGTTGTGGTTCAGGATATGGAATTAAACAGTAAGGTTGAATCTCAACAGAAGAAAATCATCCATTTCACCAGTGGAGAAACCCTAGAAGAGGATGACACTGAAGAAGAACTAGCTGAGCAAACACATAAACATTCATTCAATAAATTTCCCATGGTTAGTGTAAGAATGCAAGAGCAATATTCTTTTACTGAAACATTTTTTCTTTAAGATTATAGTTATATTAAGCTGCACTTACGTGTGTTGTGTTACGTCAGACAAACCTGACTTGGAGAGATCATTCTTGGTTTTGGGCAAAACGAGTTGTGCTAAAGTCAGTTCAGAGTAAGTCAAGCTCCACTGAGGTGGAACATAACATTATAACCTTTTATACAAGGACCGTTATGTGAATTTCTTGACTGGTTTCCATTTTCCAACAGCTTGTGATTTCCTTGGAGGGAAATTAGCTGGGCTACTTGGACTTAGTCTTGCAAAATACCAGTATGCTATTGACGAGTATGACCGTAGTCACAAGGTATGAAATTTATCATTCTATACTTAACATGATGAAAACCAACACTTCAAAAAGTTACATGTTTCAAATGAATATTTTTGCAGCTTAAAATGGAGAAAGAAGAAACACTTCTCACTGATACACAGACCACTGGATATGGAACCACAGTAGACGCCATGGCTCCACAAACGTCTCTTGAGAAACTACAAGCAGCAGGGTTACAAAATAAGGGCTACAGGCATGATGAGTAATTAAACATGTAGATGAGTAATTAAACATGTTGAAACTGAATATTTGTCTATCAAATTATATAATACATTGATGAATACCTACTAAGGTTTATGATTAGATCTGCATTAATAAAAATGCACCTAACTGCAACAACTATATTACTCTTTCTGATTGATTCCATAAATCAAATGATTACGACACTTTCTATGTATACGTAATATAACAACAAAGCAGTTTGAAGTGCATCTTTGAAAGGTGTTGCAATGTGGTGTTGTCCATGAACAATATATGTAGAATATTGAAATAATTTGAGAAAAAATGTAATAAAAGACGTTTTAAATTTTTTTATTAATCTCTATTACAGAGTCCACGTGCAGGATATGTTCTGTGTAGAAAACACAAACACCACCAAACCTGAGAATACGGCACTTGATTTGTTTATTTTGAATGGATATTAACTTCAAAAAACTGTCTGATGAAGATGGCATGCAAACTCACTCTGTACAGAGTAATGAATTATCAGTGAAGTAGAGAATCAGAAGTACAGAATCAGAAGTTCACATGAGAGCTCAGTAGATCTTCCTGTTAAGCTTTCAGAAAGCTTTTAAAAGTTCTCTTCAAAAGTTTTCTTAAAACATTAATACTAAGAAGCCATCTACATGTACACACACTGAGCCATCACTGAGAAAATGTGATTCATTAGACCATTCTTCCCCTGCTCCATGGTCCAGTTTTTAAAGTGCCCACTGTAGACAGACAACGGCATGGACACTTGTATCATTTGCAGCTCCATATGGAGCAAAGCTACGACGCACTGAAAGTTTCTGAGACCTTTTTGTCACATCCGTCCTTAACTCTTCCAATGATTTGTACTACAGTGGCTCTTCTGTGGAATCGCACCAGACGGGCCAGCCTTCACTCCCTATGTGCAATCAGCGAGTCCTGTACACTATTATCCCTGGTGTGCTAGATAGACAAATGATCAGTCTGCCTGAGAGGCTGGGCCAGACAATCTGGAGAGGTGCGGGAATGTGACACTTTAAAATTTTGATTCATTTCTATTTCTAATCATTTCTAGTCCCGATAAAGCCTATGGTCTGTGTAGAAAACACAAACACCACCAACAAACTTCTATTTGAGAGTATAGCACCTTCTATACACTGCCTGTCCTATGAAGCATCACCCACAACTTTGCAATTGTATATGAACAATCTCCGTAATAATAATCTTCCTCGTGAAATATTTCCAGAATGTAAGAATAATGTTTTATTACATCCTGCCCATATTTTGTTTTTAGGCTATCCTCAGAAGAGTAACATAATAACGAATTATGACCTTTGTGTTTTAAGATGCCGATGATGTTACATACATCCCGGCTTAATGAGGTCATATTCCACGAGCATTTATTATTTCTATAAACTGAATATTGAAATCATTTTGAAATTTCCACTGCAAAGTCTACATGCAGGCTAATGTTCTGAGTAATAAGCAGAAACTTCAGAATACAGCACTTTTCTATGAGGGACACCACAACTTCGTTTTGCATATTAATGATCTATGTATGAGGCGAAGCTTTGTGAAATTTGAGTGAATATTATTATCACAAAGCCACAAAAAGGATGGGATTCAAACCCACGTGTACGGAGCGCAATGGATTAACAGCACATCGCCTTAACCACTCAGCCACCTCATCTTCTACACAAGGGCATAGCTGTTTATGAATATTTTAAAATTCAGATCTGTTTAAAAAGCTGGCAAGGGTAGATTTAAGGTTCCAAAAGACATAAGTTCAGACTCGCAGGTTTTCACAAGAGCTCTATAACTCGTCTTGTTATTTGAGCTTTCAGAAATATTTTAGCAGTTATTTTCAACACTTATTTTCAAAATCATTGATCATAGTATATTGTTGCAAACATTGTTGTAACGGTTTGATGCCTGTAGTTGTCATGGAGGGGTGTGTCGTACAAATGGGCTCAGTGGAGTTAAATGGACTTGTTCAGTGTTCTTAACAAGAAACTTTACATCATAGTGTCCAAAAATGAACAGTTTGTTGAATGAAAATGTGCAATAAATTAAACACTAATTATGTAAGCCATGTCAAAAACATAACTACTAATAAGGTAAGCAATTCACTTTGTGTTGAAATAATTATATTTATAGTTATAAGCAAAATCTTTGAATGAACTTCAGTAGGCTTTGTTTTGTACCCAGCCCTTTAAGACTCTTAGAGGACAGTGGCAACGCCCTCCGCTCAGAAATGTGAGAAGGTCAACTCCCCAGGTGTAAGTATGGGCTTCGCCCCATTAAGTGGGAAGTTCAGATTCTATCTCTGAATAGTTCTTCCACAGTCACACATCAAGGTGCACTCATTGATAGTGAGGGTATGGAAGTCAGTCACACACTTATACCAAGGAATTTTAGGACACCAGTTTAAATGAGATTTAGTCACCCAAATGTTTTGCAATTAAATTAACAGAATTCACCCAACTAAACCCCCAGAGCAGCCATAAGATTAAAACTACCTGTCTAATATTGTGTAGGTCTCCCTCATTTGTTTTTTGTTTGTTTGTTTTTTTGAGCATCAAAAGCACAGGGTGGTTCAGTAGCTCTTGTTATTTAAGCTTGCAGAAAGCTCTTAGAAGTTTCCTTCAGGAGCCTTCTTAAAATCAGTGATCTTATCCCAATTTTATTTTTTATATTTATTTTTTTTTTTACAATTGCTCAATTCTTGTAGTTGTCATGGAGGGGTATGTCTTAAAAACTTACTCAGTGGAGTTCCATGTATTTGTTCAGTGTTCTTAACAAGATACTTTACATCTCATTTATGTTGTGAAAAATGCAACTGTCAGTTAAAAGGTAATATACTTCATTTCTGGTAGGTACTAACTACTGCATTCCAGGAACACCCCACACCCTCAGGTTCTAACGTTTACGACCATTTTTCTTGTTGTTTAGTTGAACTGACTGTTCACTTCCTGCCCAACATAGTGACTGTACACGCAAACTAAGTGTGTTTTAGGGTGATTTTAGTGCTTTGTAAGGTGTTAATGGAAAATGTGACAACCCATGTGCACTACTGCTGCCGAACAGTGTTTGGAGCACTTGCAGCTTCTCTGTGCGTGAAGAAGCCTGGAGAGCGTACTCTAAAGAGCAGCTGTCGGCTCACCACTAGATGGTGTGGTCTTCCTTCGTCTCCAGACTATGCGAGTTGTTTCTGGCACACAGTGTATGGTTTAAGCATGGTGTGACCTGTGTTGTGTGACCTGTATGGTTTAAGCATGGTGTGACCTGTGTTGTGTGACCTGTATGGTTTAAGCATGGTGTGACCTGTGTGGTGTGACCTGTATGGTTTAAGCATGGTGTGACCTGTGTGGTGTGACCTGTATGGTGTGACCTGTGTGGTGTGGCCTGTATGGTTTAAACATGGTGTGACCTGTGTGGTGTGACCTGTATGGTTTAAGCATGGTGTGACCTGTGTGGTGTGACCTGTATGGTTTAAACATGGTGTGACCTCTCCTGTTTCTGCTTTCTACTGGCTTTTCTCCTGCTACTTTTTTTTTATTTAGACATTTATGAAAAATGGTTTTGAAACTAATAATAAAGATTAAATAATGAAAATTTGTTTATAATGATTTTCCTTTGTGCTTAAATTGTATAGGTACATTGCAGGGAGAAATAGAATCATTTCAGAGATGGCAAAGACTGCCTCTGAGGAAAGAAACATGATGCACTTCTTCTAAAGTACGGGTACATGTTGCCTCAAGGTGTTCAAGGACGTGCATGACCACCTGACTCATAAAAGACACATTTTCTAAGATATTGTACTTTTGCATTTTGGTGAGGCAATGCTGCATTATTCTTCTATAAATTCAAAAGGATAATGTAACCATTTTCCCTCTTACAAACACTCCTGTTGGCTACATTTGTTCCATCGTATAACAGTGTAGTGGTGGTGTAGTGTAGTTTTGTGTCATGGAGGTAAGCAAACCTGTGTAGCACCAGGGACAGTGTTTAATTTTCCTTCTAAAATCATTTACATACAAATTTTTTTATATATCTAAAATGTCCTATTCACAATGCAGATTTTTTTGTTATAGTCCATATTAAATTCCCAAATTAACATATATTCTCTACCAAGATTAGCTACCTTCTGAATGAAGGTATGAATTTCGAATGTTTTAATTTAATTTCTGTTCATTCTAAACTCAACCCCTATTGAAATGCTGTTATGAAACATCATCTGTCCCTTGCCATGAAACGCATATCGACCCTGCCTCAAATGTGCGTAAAAATAAAGCGCACGCATGCGCAATATATTAGCTAGCTAGCAAACAAGCTAGCGGGCTGGGTTGTTTTAGGCTAGTCGACAGATAATAACAATGGAGGAAAGATTAATTGCAGCGGTAGCTGATTATCCAGAGTTGTACAATTCTACTCTAAACTCATACAAGGACGCCGACAGAAAAGCAAAGGCATGGCGAGCTGTGAGTTTACAAGTTGAAATACCTGGTAAGTGTGAAGGCAATGTTCAGCTCCAGTATAGCCTGTGGGTTAATACATACCACTGGCTAATGTTAGTTCGCTTACTCAGACAGGGGAGCTAACTAGCTAGCTAAACGACCAATTTAAGGTAATTTACTGAGGAGTAATATTTCCAAATTCACAGTATTCTAATGTGGATGCTAGCATAATATGGATCAGTAGTTTTAGCTGTTGTCATGGGTAAACCTTTACATTATGCTAATCTTTCTAACTTTAGGCTAATTGTTTAGGGTTAGTTAGCTAGCTAGCCAGTTAGCTAGCTGACTTAGTTATGCTAACAGAAGTTTTTTTTGTTTTTTTATTTTATACCGGTTTTTGAACTAGCTATTCGGCAAGCACAAGTCGGTTTGATGCTAAACACAGTATCGATTTATACCCATCAAGGACGCTGTAATGAACAAAACCAATGTCTTCAATTAGTTACTGACTTTTTTTGTTTGACATTCGCTACTTTTCTGTTTTGTAATTGTTACAGCTTGGTAAAAAGTGACTCAGTCAACGGTTTAGCATTATCGATACATTTTTCCTGCTTTCTTATGTTTTATTTTTCCAATGTGTAGAAGAGGACTGTCGCCGAAAGTGGAAAAGTTTACGGGACATGTTCATCAAAGACAAACGGTCAGAACAGCGCAGGAGAGCATCAGGGACCACTCACAGGAGCTGGAAGTATAGTTGGCAAATGTCCTTTCTCACGCCATTCATCCAGTCTCGCTCCTCACAGCCCAGTTTGTCTGTCGAGGACCAAGAAGATGAGAGGGACGAAGAGGACAAAGAAGAGGAGCGAACAGTGGATGGAAACTCTTCCTTTGTTGTCCATGAGATTGAAGGAGAACACAGCATGCTGGATGGGTCTTCACACTATCCTCCATCTGGCTCTCAAGGACCTGGTCGCAAGAGGAAATGGCAGATGGAAGGACCAGAGGACTTGGAGGATGAAATGTTCCTCTTCAGCTTGCTCCCGTATTTGAGGAGGCTACCATATGCCAAGAAGAGTGCTGTCAAATTGAAAATTCACCAGCTGTTGTATGAGGCAGAATTTCAATAATTTCTATAATAGTTCAGTATTTTTATATCTTTTATTGATATTTAAGTAGATTTCGCTGCATTTTTATTATGGGAAATTCCATGTCAAACCTGAAAAGATGAGGTTTTTGGCACCACCCATCCTAGACCTCAAAGCCACAGGAATATATAAAGGCATCATGAGGGTATTTGTGAAAAATATTCACTGGAGGCAAAGAGAAATGTAAATCTGCAGCAGACAAAATTGACTACTTGGACTTGGATATCTGCTTTCCTTAAGAAATCGCGTTTCAGTAATATCATATGTGTGACCCAGATCTCGACCAGACATAATTCTGCTGGTCTTAAAAGGACAGAGGAAACGAAAACAACTACCAAATCTCTGTAGTTTTACAGTCTGTAATGTGACATCATCTTACAATTAATTAAATGTTTTACAGACCTTTTTGTCTTTTCAAACTGGTAAACACATACATGATTGATGGTTCATGTTTAACTAAGATGGTAATCTGCTCCTTTGTATTCAGTTTTTCACAGAACTGAAATTGAAGTGAGGCAGTGGTGATTCAAGTTATTGTCATAGTTTAATTGGATGAAAAGGTATACATATGGTAATGCAAAAGAACAAAAGTTAAAGTATCTTGGTGAGAAAGAGCTCAGTTTTTAAACTGAACCATCTGTCATGTTTGTAAATTGAATACACTATTTCAGGAATTGAAAAAATGTTTTTCAGTTAAAAAAAGATTCTTGACCAGAATTTCTCTGCTAACAGCACTAGAGATAAGTTTAGTCCACCACATCTGTGGAATAGAGTCAAAGAACATCTTTGAACACAAAACTGTTACAAATGTTGCTACACTTTGCATTCAATAAGTGCTTTTACGGTATCTTTGACTCTGTATCTTCTAATGTAGTGGCTCTGTGATCTGGAGTGCGCGCTAGCGAACCACAGTGACATGGAATGAGTCTCACATATTGTATCTATGCTTGTCAATGTTTCATCAGAGATTTATTAAAACAAACATGTCAAAATGGAGACTTTCCCCCTGTCTCTAACATTAATCACTGTATAATCTGTCTATTGTGTTATTGATCAAAAAAGTAACAGTACTAATGTTGGATATTGGTGCTAATCATGTTCTGTTTTGTTTGGCACGATTTTTAAAAGGCACCGTAAGCACTTTTTTGCTGAGCAAAAAAAATGTACAGGATTTGCTACAGAGCAAAAGTATGGAAGCAATCCTTTGTTGAAATAAACACATTCTCTTTTATTTCAAAAGGTAATGGACATGTATACATTTATTAAAACAAAATGGGTTCAGTTAACTAATTATTAACTTTTGGCTTCTTCATTTATCAGATCATCCTACTAATATATATGCCATCCTCATGATGTTTCAGCAGGTAAGTATGGCATTCCAAACCATTATAGATTTTTCTAGAACTTGTTCCCCAGCACAGTACAGACAGCCCATGACCCCCCCCCCCAGACTAAGCTCCCAGTATACCCATTTGGGTTCCCATACAAATTTATCCCTTAGGGACTTGACTGGCGAGACTTGACATTTTTTCTACTATACTATATATTTCCCCTCTACAAATAGTTCTGACAAATGTTTGAAGGGGTGTGCTTATTTTTGAGTTTATCTTTAAAATGATCTCTCACTTAAAAGGCTAGAAAATAAATGTTTCCATCAGTCTAAGCATATCTGGATATGTTGTATGCATATCTAGATATCTGTATGAGATATATGCATATCTGGATATCTGTATGAGAAACCGGTGAATCATGAAGTTACTTTTCAAAATACTGATAGTTGTCTATAATATTTTTTAAAAATAAAGCAGTGATCAAATACCTGAAATGGATTAATTCTGAAAATAAAGTATCCTATACTTGGTTTCCTGTGGTTTCCTGTAGATAAAAGAAGATGCTGAGGTGAGGTAATGCGGTGCATATTCGAATTGCTTTAAAATTAAAACAAGAGACCAAATATTTAATACTCAGTGTAATGCATTTAAATTATTTTCATGTAACCATTCAAAAAGTACAAATTTGATTCACAGCCATGTTCAAACATTCAAGCCCTTTCAAACGTTTATCGTTTCACAGGTCATTTGTAAACAAGCCCTGTGCCCGTCCCGTGAACGCGTCATCTCGGATGACCTCTCTTGGCCCCTTTCTCATGTCTGCCTGTTGATTTTTTTCCTAGCCGCGAAGTTTACAGCGCTGTCAGGCATAATGTAGTGTGCTGGATAAACCGGAATATACAGATCTACATAAAACTGTCCGACAGCTTCCCTTATCGACGTACCAGATATAGGAATAATAACAATCACGGAACAGAAAATTTTCAACATAAATGAATTTCAAGTGTTTGTCGAATGTACAGTCTCCCGTTTTTCTGTAGCTGTTTGTTTGTTTGTTTGTTTGTTGAGGGTGAGGGGAAATTAACCATAATACTCTGCGTGTGAGTAAGACTATTTTACAGGTCCAGTGTTAGCCCACGTTCAACCACAGAGTTTTCACAGGTGATTCATAATCATTATGTATAACCACCACAGACTGAGTGCTGTTTATGATACGATCAGATAATCTGCGCAGATGCCGATAGTTTGCGTCGCATGAACCGTCTCTCACTTCCTGTAATGTGTAAGAGCAGCAGCACAGCTCGGTGGTCGGCTTGACTGAAAACGCTCGACCACAGCTGGACAAGACCGATTCGCAGGATTTTTTCGCAGTCTAATTGAGGTAAGATATTATAGCGTTTCTATGGTTATTTTGATTATTTAAACACATGTAGCTAAATAACTCATTTAATAAGAGGAGCAGTGATTTTTGACCATGCAATACATCCTTTACAGTTTCTACCCAAATACTATTACTAGCTGCCAACAGATACTGCTAAAATGACTTCCTAATAATCTGTTGAACAGAGCTAGTTAGGAACTTGTCAATTACAAACTAATTAATTAGATAAGGATAGTTGTGATTTAGTGTAGCCTGCAATTAACTTGCTTATTCAAGACTGGACATTTTTTGCGTGCAGTTTACGCGCCTATATTGTGTTTGGCTCCTCGCGCAATCAACCAGCTAGCTAGCTATCTCGAGACGCGAATGCGTGCCTTGTTTGAGCCCGGTGTGTTTGTTAGCGTGCTATTGTCGAGAGGAACTTAACCATGATTGTTATGCAAGAATAGGTTGTATAGTTATCACCCTGGCAGTCTGTTGCCCATTTGTGCACTTTCCCTAAACACGGTGTAGAGGAGCATTATTGTTATGTTGCTGCTATAGGCTCGGTCTTAAAGTGTCTTTTGTATGCCGAATGCACATTTCATTTTATGCATTAGAATTTAAGGTCTAAGTACACAGACAGTATGTATTTTAAGTGGTGAGAAATATAAGATTGCATACAGACTGGTCCTTGCGTGTCCTCATGCACGTCTACTCTCCAAAGTGAGAATGTTCTGATATGCCAAGCAGTTGGCAATGTGCACGGTACAGTAATACCCGGCAACCATAATTTTGACCAAAAACATTCTTGAAATGACTCTGAGACATTACCTGTTCTAATGTTCTCGCGCTAATGTCGTGTTGCGGTTTTTGGTCCTGTTGTTAATCCGAGACTAGGTGTGATTCATGTCTGGGTAACGGTGCTGTTCAGGTGAATTTGATCAATCAACAAATGAAGGAGCGTCATTGTTACTTTAGTTTTACTCTAATTTAGGTAATGATGTACTATGATTTTGTAGAATGCACTCTAACAGTAGGGGAAAAATGACCTGTAGTCACCTGTGCAAAAAATGTTACTTCACCCCTTTGTTGGACTGGGTGAAGTTACACCAGTCCTGGTGGGTGTGCGCGCGCGCGCGTGTGTGTGTGTGTGTGTGTGTGTGTGTTAGTGTTACTGAAAGTAGCTTTCACACATTCACACAGTGTTGGGTATGGCTGTTTTGCACCTAGTCATACTAAATCCATTTGGAAGCATAAAACTGGGAGGGGAGCTGTCAGTGGGAGTAAATCTTTAACTTGAAAGTAAATCTTTAATTTCATATTATGCTAACTTTAGACAGTATTTGCTAATGGGCTCATGTAGTCAGTAGGTACATTAAGAAAGCAATCTTAAATTTAAATGTTTTTAATTTTATTATTATTATTTTTTTAATCAAAAGCAGAAATAGCACGTCTCTTTTTGGCCAAGGCAGAGACAGTTATTTTGTGTTGGGGTGCTGTCCTCACGGAACATGTATTATGTCTCTGTGAGTTGTGGTACAGTACTTTTAGCAGTGCAGTTACAAAAAGCGTGCATAGTCAATCCTCTGGTATTTTCAGAGCCGTTCACCCAGTTAGATGTATAACTCTGGAAATGAATCTTGCCGTTGTTACGGGATAACACGTTTCTGCTGCCTGCCGCATGACTACCTTGTTGATTAATTTGCTTCTCTCGTCTGTTATGTGTCCTATCAGCAATTTCAGGATGGAATGAGCTCGTGTAGTATAGCGCGGAGGCCTTCCATTGCCTTCCATGGCAAGTTTAGGCACGTTTTTCATGGTCAGATATTTCCTTGCTAGAACTCTGACTTTTCTTTTCCAGCACTGCTTCACAGAAGCTGGTGGTATCAAATAAGACGCTGAAATCCAAATAAAAGTGGAAGAGATGCTATTCTCATAGACAATTATGAGCCTAGTTCTGTAAAGGCAGTCAAACCAGGTTAAATGGACTGAAATGTAGACACATAATATGTGTCTATATTATTCTGTGCATTTAATGCAGTAATTGCAAGTGTTAGATTAGTCGTGTGAGGTTATTAGTGGAGATCATTTATAAAACTGACATTTAAAAAAGTTTTGTGAAAATCTTTTATCCTTTAAAAAGTGATGAAAACCAGAGAGCATAATTCCTTTAATCCTGCGGTCATCCACTAGAGGGTGGCAACCTGCTAAAATGTGCCTGATTTTATGCTTTCCTTAAGGAAATGAGAACTTGAGGAGTTTTCGGCTGCAGTGTCACCCAGACAAAAACATGCTTTCATGGTAATTCTCGGGCTTTACTTATTTGACAGGAAGTGGTGTTAAGACAGTATAAATGGAAATACTGTAATCTCTCCAACATTTTCTAAATTCCTGTTCGTATATGTAGTTTCTTAACGTCTGAATTGTCTTTTTCTGTTCCCATTCATAGTGTATCTGCAAAGAATAAAATAAGTCAAATGCTTCCTACTTGGCTTTGATCGCTGGGATTTTTCTCATGAGAAGAGACTTGCACAGGAAGTTTGAAAGTTAAATACTTTGCTTCTGGAGAAGACAGTTGTGGCTTGTTTGAGATGTAAGCATGAAAACTTTTTCATGATTGATATCCAGACTACCTATGCAATTGTACTGTAATAAGTGGGACAAAATAGGAAGTAAATCAATACTGGGTTTCCTAACAAAAGCTTAGTTAAGTGTATTCGTACTTTAAACAGCATCTCTTGTCCATTTTGTTTGATTTACAGTCATTTCATGTCTGAAACGGCTTTTGTTATGCTCTGACATTCTCATTCTTGTGTCCACATTTAACATGGAATGGAGACAATCTTCCATGAATATATTCAGAATCCATCAACGTTTTGTGTTATAAAGGTGAATATAAGTAGGAGCAGAACCATACAGTGGAGTATTTGGGCCTAATTAAACCGAGGGTGTTTATACAGTGGCCTTGCACTACACAGTATAGCTTCATAGAGTGAATGCCTGCTCCCTAAAACAACACAATGCACATAGCCTAGTAGCTAGTACTGTGTGCACACAGTTTGTTAATGTGTTGTTTTTGTTGGCTAATGAATACTAACAGCACAATTGTTTTACAAGCAGCTAGACAGCATAGTTAGTGGCTCTGATCAGTTTCCAATTCAGTTATATGTGTCCATATTGGTATCTAATAAACTGGTCTTAATGTATTGTATTCATAATGCAAATGTCTATCCATCTGTGATATATTATTCCATGTCTTGCCATCTGTGTATTGTGCACGAAGAAATACAATCTAAATAACTTTGTACAAGTAGGGAAAGTGGATGGAACAGATGATGACTGTGTTCTGTCGAATGTGTCTATTTTGGAATAACTGAAAGATTAAAACCTACCATGGCATTAAATCCAGACTGGAACTAATCTGTGATCCCACATTCTGTGAGAGTTCGGTAGGTCAAGCTGGTTCCACAGGAAACGGATTTAGTTCGACCTCATACTTTGACCTGTGCCTGTAGTAGCTGCATCGGAGGCTCTACAGCATGACGAATGCATCCAAAATATTACCATTGAGATGCTAAAGGCCTAGAGGAAACAATTTAAAACATTATTTAGCCAGTCATTTTTTGTTGGGCTTACAGTTGCAAGAAAAAGTTTGTGAACCCTTGTGAATTATCTGGGTTTCTGCATGAATGGCTCCCAATGAGACACAATGTACTGGCTTCTAAGTATGTTGAGAGTAACCTTTTCTGGTATATTGACATCAAGTAAAGCATTCCAAAATAAAATGTAAAGTGGAAGCTCCCAAATGTGGAGATGGTTTTGCCCCATTGGTTATTCAGGAATGATAACTCACTCTTTTTTTATTTAGGTGTAATTGGTTTTATAATAACAATAATATAGTAGAGTTGCTTTACATTAACAATTTTACATTGACCTTTGTTGTTGTTGTTGTTGTTGTTGTTGTTTAAGATCTCTTATAAAATTACCTCTTATAGAAATTGGCCTTTGCAGTGTTTGAGAGCAATTTTTGAGGGAATTTCAAGCTGTAGGAGGAATGTGCACAGCACAATGTAGAGGTGTGTGTAACGTAAATCTCAAAAGAGTTTGGGTCCGGTAGCATGACAATAACTCAACAATACGTCAACATGATGAATTAATTGGAAGAAAGTCTGTATTTTGAATGGCCAAGTTCTGAACTCGTGCTCAAAAGCAGACTTTTCGAGCAAGATGTTTCAGCGTTATTTCAAAATTGAAGTGGAAGGGTTTCTGTATAGGAAAAGTGTTTAGCTACAGAAACCATTCGATGTGGTGTTACTTGAGGTAAAAGTTATAAAAATGTATGTTTTCCCACATATCTTCAAATTCATATAGTTAATATTTTTTTAAACCTGTGACCTTGACTGTAAATAATTGGTTCAATAAAGCAATGAAAAAGGTGTGTGTTGTCAAATTAATATTGTCCTTATTAATTAAGTATACAAGACTGGATCAAATTTTCATTGTATTTCATACAGAAATGTGGGTAATCTGGGTGTTGCAAAAATCTTCATACAACAATACAGTAAATGTACTCAAAATATCAGTTTTGTCTGATATCTGTCTGGATTGCTTCTACACTTGCATCTGAGACTGATATCTAATGGAAAACCCTTCTGATGTTAATGGGATTTCACTGGATCTGATTGCTTATGACAAGCTGTGGAATCTTTTGCGTTTCTAGCATGTCATGGGCTGTATATCTCATCAGTCCTGCTGCTGCCTTTATGGGTCTAATAATTGCATGCAGCATCCCAATAAAGCTTCCTTGTGACTACGGCTTTAGATGAGAGAAATCGATAGCCTTTGGTGCTTCTCGGGATTCATGTGTGAAATATTATAGACCTAACCATTCCACTCTGCTCCCTGCTATTTGACCTGGCCTGTCAGGCAGTGTGGAACAACACATGGTTCAGTCTTTTGGCCTGCCCTCTCCTCACCATCTCAGCCTGTAGCCCAGCTGTCACTGTTTGTATATTTGATATACAGGGATGCTGAAAAGAAACAGGTGTTGTGTATTAGTTCCACCATTTTACACCCCCCCCCCCCCTCTTCCAAAATGTGGACTGGAGTCAATAGAGTTGTCAGACCACATTGTTGTTTTGTACTGCAGGATTGCAATGACTTTGAAGTAGATGATTTTGCTCAAACCTTTCATCTCCAACCCCTTTCAAAAAGGTAAAAATAAAGTTATTATATTCAAAAAGACTTTGAGCCTTCTTTGTTCCTAATTTTGTTCATTCATGCTTAACATTTCAAACTTTAAACACCAACTCTGTTGTCCTGTGTTTGTTTGGAGTACAATGTAATTATTGCATCCGGAGTTTAACATACCCTTAATGGATTGTCATTATACCAGGGTCTCGCGCCAATGCCTAAATGTTTACAGAAGTAATGTATGGGAAATCACCTTTAAAGGAAAATTCAGTTGGTGCCATCTCTGAATGAGCATAGCAAGCCATGAACATCTGTAGTTTCATTAGTGGTTATAACACAACTGTATACCCTGAAGCTATTTTTCTGCGTTGGCATGCCATAGTAGTGCAAAAACACAACCTTGAGAGGCCCTTTTTTTAGATTTACAAAGCCAGCATGGAAGCATATATTGCTATCATTCAGTTTCCTTTCAACCATGAACAGGTGCTCAGTGACGGGGTCAAGGATACATATTTGAAAAGGCTTTTCTCACTTTCTCTTTAGGTAAGGAAAGGACTCCAGTCAACCACCCCTAACATGCTGGGATGCAGGAACACAGCATTTACTCAGATGGTTCTAGAAATCTAATTCAGTGTTGTCTGTTAACATGCCAGTTGTTTAGTGTCTTGAGGAAGCTAACTTATTTGAAATGTATGGTTTTAAGTTGGTATTAGAAAGACCCGATCTTTCTTTTTTTGTGAAGACATGGACAACAGTACCAAGGCTGAAGGCAAATGGTGGAATAAACCCAAATCTTTCATATTTGTTTGGAACTAACATTGGGCAAAGAATCTGCTACATGTGCATGCAATGGAAAAAGGATAACTCTATTTAGGCCAAGTATGTCAAGACTTATTCTAGGAGGTGTTAAAAATAGAACAAGAATGACTGGGAATCTAAGTCAGGTGTATTTGCCTATTACAGAAACTGCAGAATTCCCCAAAATGGTTTGAGTGTTTCATAACCTGCTCTCCCAGTCTTTGATTTCACCATCTGAAATCTCTCATTCCACACTTCAGCTTTAAGAATTGATCATCTTTTTAAGGAATATCTCCAAGAAACATGGCTCCACTCAAGGTCTGTAAATTTTTCGCTATGCAGCGTCCAAGAGTCTGAACACTTAATTCAATAAGAGATAAATTGAAAAAATGTGCAAACGTAAAAGCCGCATTTGCTGGCCAGAACCTTTTGGCCTTTTGCATGATGCCATAAATCTTCCCTGAGTTCCATCTGCTGGGCTTCAGAACAGCTAGAGGAGCCTTCGTAAGCCTGACACAAACCAGAGGAGATGGGACGGCAGAGAAGGGAGGACTGAATGCTAAGCCTACATACAGACCAAACATGCTGCTTCTAAGGAACTGCTGAGTTGGTCATGTTGAAGAGTGGTTGTCATCATTTTGGAAAGGTCAGAGAAAGACTCTGGAATGATCATTTTTACCATGATGAACTTTCCTTTAGGCATGCTATTGATGGCCAGTGCAACACTCATTTTGAAGTTTCTTGTTCATCTAAAAGTATATTTATTTTATAATTCTGGTACAACATTGGGGACCCAACATTGTACAGTATGATATATCAAAACTAGAAATTGCTTAGTTCAATAATCACCTGTTCCGGCATCAGTCATACTTTGTGCATATAAGAGTAATAATTTAATGTAAAGGAAGTATTCCATACAACTCTATGCTAATGGGGTTTTCTGTAGATCTGCCAGATCTTCAATTCACAGGCTATATTTAATGTTTTTGTTTTGTAATGGCATACAATTCATGGATTTTAGAAAAGTTTTTAAATAAGACTATTTCGGTTAGAAGGACTAAATAGCAAAGGTACAATGTAATAAACCCTAACCCTATAACAGGAAGTGTCAAATGTGAGTGTTTGTTTTTTTTTAGGACATCTTACTTAGCTCTTGGTAACTATGTTTGTATAGTTTAAAATGCTCCTTTTGCTCTACTGCTTGATTTTTTTTTCTGGGCTCAGGCCATATGTGGTGCTCCATTAACTGCACTTCATTTACAATACAAAATAAAAAAACAAGGGTTTCTAGAAGTGGCTGAGATCAATTTAGTGTTCCATTTATGGCCAGATTAACTGTAGTTATAGGATATTGGGCTGTATAGGGTTTTAAATTCCATGTCTTTTTTTCCCCTCCTTCCTATGTTGAAACAAAGACCCCTCAGAACGTGATTCTAGCCAGTTCATTACTGATGCTGCATACTCTGGCATTCCCTCATACTTGGCAGGCAGACAGAAGCCTTACCTCACTCCCTCTGACGCAGTCTCTCATCATACGATGGTGCCAGAGCATTTGTGAGTCCTTTTACGACATCTCCTCACGACATCCTAAAAACTCTAGAGAGTGGGTGTAGTCCAAAGAACTGACTGTAATCGACCATTTTCTTGTCACAAGCTGCTTTGTAATATGGAGTTTTATGTTTGTTGCTGGTTGCCTCCTCATTTTCCAGTGGCGTTTCAAGTAGCCTAACACAAATTCAGGCAAAAATACTGTTACTTCAGTGAAGTAGTTATTCTGTGGAAAAGTGGCCTATCTAATTGTTTGGAATTGGAGAAAAATGACTCAAGTTTGGAGTTAACTTTATTGCTGATGTGCCTGTCCAAACAGCACCTACTGACACACAAACATTTTAAGGTGTTATCTTATTTTCAGGATTCTTTTTGTTCAGAACTGTTCAAAACTGAGAGATATAGCCAACAGAGATATAACAAATAGCCAAGCAGTTCGTCTGCTGTCACCAACAGAACATAAAATTAAACTTCAAATGTAACTAAATAAAACTTTTTTGGTTTCTTTACATAACTAGGCTTAGGGTTAGAGTCTGAATATAAGTAAAAGCATTTTCAGGGAAAAGTACATTTGTGTTGATTCATTAATGATGTCTAAAGATTTAGAGAAAATATATTTTAGAATAATATATTTATCGTAGAATAATCCATATGTCTTGCAGAAAAGCTTATGTATTATGTTAATGAGTGTTCAAATAAGGCTGCAGGAACAGGGTTAGACTGCAGAGTCTGGTGTTTGTCACTCATCTGCCCAAATCATGTAATTTCCCCAGCACTGTAAACATGGGGACTTCTTCAAACTTGGACGTCTGGCTAATTCACTGTCAGTATACTTTAGAATTATGCTCTCTCAGAATCCCAGAATTGTGCGTGTGTGTGTGTGTGTGTGTGTGTGTGTGTGTGTGTGTGTGTGTGTGTGTGTCCATGCATACATACATTTGTATACTATTTGAGTTATCTGTTATAAAATTGAGAATGGCAATCTGTCAGTGGTCAGTAATTTAAATAACAGACTTCACATTCATTGCTTGAATGAAGCATGTTGCATTGGACTGTGTGTTAGTGTTGCAACAATAGCTGTGTTATGTTAGTGAACATGCTTTCCATTTATTTTCAGAACCTGCTTTTTTGTAATGATCTTTTAAATTGCGTTTCTGAAGCTATGGGTCATTGCAGCTTCCCGGTTTGGCACCCTAAAAATGTCACTTAGCAACATGCAACTAATCAAAAAGATTTGTGAAGTGCATCAGGTCACATGTGGATAAAGAACATTTGTTTTAAACATTTTTTCCTGCTTTTTGGTCTCATTGTGAGGGGCCGTTGCTTTGTGTGCGTGTTTGTTTGGCCTAAACACTACTATTGTTGCTCATTCAGCCCAGATGTCAACATTTTCAGTTGGTATTAATTGCACTGATTTGCATTTATCTCAAGCTTGGCTTTTGCTAGCCAACCAACAAGATGTGTTCGACATTCGTGGTAGTCATCGCACACCAGTTTCAGATTACTTGTAATTTGGATTTTTCAGATGGCAGTTGGACAGGAGGAAAAGGGGGGGCCTTTTTTTTGAGGCCAGCAGAGTTGGCCAAATGGCTCCTCTGACTAATTGGGTCCGACTGCCAGGCTGGAGGCGTGGACTACACAAACCAGATGCTGACATCTCCCTCAACATTAACTCCTATGAGTGGATTACATTGTAAATATTAAAGCATTTGATAGAAAGTACATTTTTAGTTCTTTTTACTGTTCAAAATTACCATGGAATCCTTTTTTAATGTGTGACATAATACGCATTGGAGGTTAATACACATTAAGGATAAGCTTGATGCACTGACGGCCACCCACCCCTGGTCTGGAATAACCATAGAGTTCGTGATTTATTTTGTAACTAATTGTGCAATTAAAGTTTAAGTGTGAAGATTGTAAATATGAATGCGCTGTTAGAAGGCAACATATGGTCTGATGTGAGAGTAGGGCTGAACTCAAAAAGTTATTTATTTATGTAAATATTATTTCCTGAATGTTTTACAGTGATCAAATTAAAACAAAAAATTAAACTTGATGATTAAACTGAATCTTCAATTTTCAAACCAATAATTAATATATCCACTACTTTTTAATTTTCACAAATTTTTAGTTTCTGTGTAGTATCAACACGGGTCTAACACATCTAGAAGTTACTTGATGATGCATGAAAAATTGAGTGCTTCAGTATATAGATGTTGTTAATATACTGTACACTTGTGCTTGAAAGTGAACTCTTTCGATGTTTCTATATTTATTGAGGAATATTATCCAATAGCTGTGAGTGGCAAAAGTATGTGAACCTTTAGGATTAGTGTTGTCAATCAGGTGTGAGTGGCCACCCTGTTTTATTTAAAGAACAGGGATCTAGCAAAGTTTGACCTTCATTTGTAGAAGTGTATCTTGGAACAAACAAAGGAGATTTTTGAGGTCTTCGGAAGGGACGTTGATGCTCTTCCGATGGGAAAGGTTATAAAACCATCTCTAAAGAGTTTGTTCTCCACCAATCTACAGACAGACAGATTGTGTACAAATGGAGGAAATTCAAGACCACGATTACCCTCCCTAGGAGTGGTCGACCAACAAAGATCACGCCAATGTCAAGGAGTCTAATAGTCCAGTAGTCTGGTTATAAAGGAACCCAGAGCAACTTCTAACCAACCAGAGGCCTTTCACACAGGCTAAGGCTAATGAGTCCATCAGGAGAACACTGAACAATAGTGGTGTGCATGGCAGTGGTGCAAGGAGAAAGCTTCTGTTCTCCCAATGGAACATTGATGCCTGTCTGCATTTTGCTATAGACAAGCCAGAAGGCTACATGGACAAGCCAAAAGGCTAGTGGAACAGTGTTTTGTGGATGAGACTAAAATGGAGTGTTATGCTGGGGGGAGGGGAGAGGACATGCACTGCATTCCAGCTTAAAAACCTCATCATTTGTAAAAGATTGTGGTGGTGGTGGTAGTATCATGGTTTAGACCTGTTTGGCTGCATCTGGGCCAAGACAGCTTGTCATCACTGATAGAACAATGAATTCTGAATTACACCAGCTGTACAAGACTGTAGAGCGGTGAATTACACCAGCTGTATAAGACTGTAGAGCGGTATGTAAAGCGGATGTGGTGGTATTCATCAGGGTTCTCAGTTGAAAGTGCATCTTGTAGTGCATGAGCCGCATCTGCGATGGTTCCTCAGGCGATAAAAGCATAGTGTGAACAGTATAGCTTCAGAAGAGATTCAGAAACTTGTCATGTCCATGACATGCAAATTGCGTAGATTTGACATGAGGTGACGCTGTGCTGGGGCCTCCTAGTGAGAACAGATTGCATATATGTGTAAATTGCATTGCTATTTCGTTGTATTTAATGTTTCTCTTTCACATAAATATTCAAACATTTCTAGGCTAATACATTTTTGCGAACACAAGTTGAGTTTTCTTAGTCTTTAACTTCCAGTTCTTCTGTAATCTGGCATTTGCTGTTCTCTCTATCTTTATCAAACTTGTGGTTAACAAGCTTGTCCAAAGGAGATCAACGGGACTGTGAAATTAACAGTTTATTTAAGAAAAAAACTTAACAGTTCTGCTGAACGTCACATTGCTGGTCAGTTTGTTTAGCATTATTTATATATGCAGTATATACCAGAGCAAAGGGCTTTGCGTTTTGGAGCTCAGTGTCTGAGCCTGAATGACTGACTTTCATATTGATATGTATATAATAAAGTGAGTGCTATTGCTGCAGACAGACTTCACTTATGTAATTGGGTTGCACCATGCTGTGTTCAAACATTTTGTGGCAGAATCCATGTGAACTACTTTAATTTGCTTTAAGGTTTAAAAAAATCTCTTGGGGGACTGGAATACATTATCACAAGAGAATCTGCAAGAGAACTTTTGACAGAAACATCAGGAAAATGGTCTATATCATTGCTAAATTCCATTACAGTGCATTTCTTTGTTCTTTGTTTTGACCTTAGCTTTGACTTTTTTGGGTCATATTCTAATAATGTGACTGTTCTCTAATGTGAACCACATGTTTCCTGTGATAAAAATTTGTACCATTATTTGGAAAAGGGCAAAATAGTTTTTGTTGTAGTTTCGGTTTACAAAAAACTGAAAGTTGACAAACTGAAAACATCTTGGTAAAATGTTCTTATTCTCAAAGCTATTACTGTTATTATTACTGGTGTGTTTACACACTTCTAACAAATCTTATTGATATTTCCATTAATATTTTACTTTTTTAAGCATACTTGTGTGTTTAGGAACTCTTGTCATCTGTTATTTCCTGTTCCAGGTGAGTATAACTGAAGCAACATGCAGGTCAAACACCTAAACGACCTAAAAGAACACAAACACAAATCACGTAAAAGTTTGTTGTCCTTTAGAAACTAAATTTACACCCTTATGTCAATGATGAAGTTTCAAATGGTGTACGTGAGGTTATTCTGTCGGCAAATGTATTTTGTCTGGACAAATGGTGAAGATCATGGTTCAGGAGGTAAGCTCCTCCAAAGGGTCACAGCAGCACAAGTGGAGTAGTTAGTTACATTTAGGGGTCACCAGGTCTCCAAAACCACAATTATATGCCAACCCCATGCCAGCTAACTATTAGAATGTTATTAGAATGTTGCAGACGCAGGAGGCTAAAACTGGGCCATGACTGGATCTTCCAGGAGGACAAACATTCAGGTTTTTACATAAAAATGCTTCACTGAGCACACTGTCAAATATTTACAGTGGACATCCTAGTACATACACCCCACTGAACATCTGTGGGGCAAAAGAGGAGGGGTTTTCTTTGAATAACTTCACTAAAAAAAGGCTAGATTTAGGTTAGATTTACCGAAGAGCCTGCAGTCTTCATGCTGACACTTTACAACATTTACCAGTGCTGGGATAGTCTGAGAACCTGTGAGATCCTCAGTGCGGGAGATGAGGTGGCTCAGACAGGGATCAGCCATAAGGCTGAGGGCATTTACAAATCCCACTGGGCATGCCACACTATTCCTTCCTCTTTCTCTTCCAATTAGAGTTCATTACTCTGTCTGAGGACTTTTTTAAATGAGATATTTCCATGAACGTTCCCTTTGTTCTTTAAAGAAAAACGTTTAAAGCAAAAGTTTAAATTTGATCTAAATTATTTAAATTTTTGCCTATTTTGACAGAAAAAAAACATTATCCACTGTTCTAAATATTACATTTAACTTGTAATCTTTGAATAATCCATTTCCCTCTCAGATAGCAAAAAGCTGAAACAACTTGGTCATTGGCTGCTCCGCTCATGTCAGAGATCTGAGTTTGGCAGAAGGTGAAGCACCTTTCTTGCACAGCTGAAATCTCTCTCTTTTAATTGGACACATGCACCAGAAAGTAGGCTAGAGGAATTAGTCTGCAGAATGGAGTGTGGGTCTGAACTGGTGTCAAAATATCGCTGCAAGGGAATCAAACAGCTGTGTTGACCATCTCGAACAGCAGTGTTATGTCAGGCCAGTGTATCCAGAGTGGATACCCTTTGATCAGATTCAGCTGTTAAACTTAATGGTCACCCAAGGCTTCAGATGTAACCCTCAGTTACGGGTTTAATGAAAGGCCAGAGACACTTATCTTCTCTGTGATTCAGGCACTAGTTGTGCTAATATGTTTAAGAGTCATTCTTCCAAGACAATACATTTGCTGAGTCACTCTGTGATATAAATTTATTTATTTTATTTTTTGTGGGTTGCTGTTTTCCCCTAAATCAGTTGAAACTGCTATGCTTAAAAAAAAAAAAAGTTTAAGACCAGGCATCAACTAGATGAGGCACTTCAGTATCCACCAGTTCATTATTATCCACCAGTAAAAAAATCAGTTGCTCTTTAGCCCAATTCTGGTGCAAGCACTTTCAAATGGGAGTGAGGTGTTCCTCTATGAGGAGAGCTGTCTGAACAAATGGGTGTATTTTATGAGTGCATTTCATATTGGGAGGATTCTACATCCTAGAGTTTGGTGCCAGGAAGGAGAAATGTCTCCCTGGCATCTCACTACAAAAAGAGTTCCCTCATCCTTCCAGTCTAAAGCTGGGAAGAACAAATATTTAGCAGGACTCATAACAAAGACTGACTGGAGGCTGAAAAGGACACTAAAGTGCATTTCATTCACGAGTGCTTCAAAAGGAGAAGTGTCCCCCCACCCCAAAAAAGAAAAAAGGAAGATGAATCTAACAAAGATGAATCTCTAAGGATTCCTTTCTCAAATACAAATTTGGCTGTTGAAGCTGGCGGGACAGGAT
The DNA here is from genome assembly GCA_028565775.1 of Sternarchorhynchus goeldii. NCBI lineage: Eukaryota > Metazoa > Chordata > Actinopteri > Gymnotiformes > Apteronotidae > Sternarchorhynchus > Sternarchorhynchus goeldii. The sequence continues at coordinate 4,738,486 of JAOXYF010000005.1, forward strand.
TTTTCATAAGAGGTGTGTTAACGGAACATCTGTGGAGCTTCTCTTACACTCTTAAACCCGCTAAGAAGATTTTCCTTAGACCTCATTAGTGTTTGAAAACCTGTTCAAGGTCGTTAGCATACAGATTTCTCACTTTCCCGCCTCTGTTCATATGGCAGCGCTCACTCAGCTGTCTGGAGTAACGTGTCTGCCTTCATGAGCAGCATTCTCCAGAAGCAGCATTCTCCATTCATTCTCCTTTTCATTCTCCAGAAGTAACAAGAAATGCATTGGCTGTCTTTCATTGTTTATTTCCTGTCTGTCTCTGTATATACACTCTTTAGTTATAATGGAACATGACTGAAGGAAAGATGTTTTAAAAATGGCATGAATACTCAGGTCTGTGTCTGCTGTGTTTATTCTTAACCACCTAATGAATGTAATTAGACACTTCAAACAAGGAAAAGATAAATGGGAGCTTTTATTAGGTTTACTAGGGTGATTTACTGAAACGTATAAATCTTTGTAATCTATGCCCATAATTGCTCTTTTGAAAGCGTGGTGTTCCCATAATATTTAGTGGATGCTCGCTACTGACCCCTTCAGGCCTCTTCGTGGAACAGCATTCCTCTGCCTGGCACTTATGGCTCGACCGACAGAGCCATCAACTAGTTTAGATCAGAGAAAGACGTACATGGGTGTCATGGGAGTCTCTAGGTCCTGTTTTTCCATTATAACATTTAATCAGTTATGTCCAGACCATATCAGTGATATAAATTCAGTTTGAACAATTCTGCATTTGCAGTTATGTACTTCTTTTTGATGTTTTTAAGCATAGACCACCATAAAGTCTCCTGGGATTTGGTTATTGACTTGTTCATGATTTATCACTCATGCATCTAATATACAGTATCTGTGAGTGTCAGAAAGCTGCACACACCCTGTTTGTTATGGTATGTGTCCAGGGACTTGTTGGTGTTGTGTAATTCCTCCTGTTCTTGGCCATATCCAAGTCCTCATGTGTAGCTACTAGAGTTCATCACAGTGTCATATAAAGCACCTTCTGTGATATACGTGAGTGTGTGAAGGACTGAGATTATGTGTGGTAATGATACCTTGCTGGTAAATTCTACAGTCATTTTGTAAAGTGCATAAACAAGCCCCCATAACTCTGGCCTGTCTTGTATTCTGATCTGGTTTCTGAGAAAGAAACAGTTGGCTGAACAGAGCACACAAATGAAGATGGATGTTTAGGGACCTCTGACTCTTCCCTTCTCAGTACTGTTACCTACGACTCATTGGCTCCTGGTTCAGTATCACTTTCCTGCTGATGTTTATTTTTATGTGGAGTAAGTCACAGACAGCGGCTCCCTTGAAAGAAAAAACCTCTTCACTTTTAAATTCTTTCCCCAACCCCAGCATCTCACACACAATCTCTCTCTCTCTCTCTCTCTCTCTCTCTCTCTCTCTCTCTCTCTCACACACACACACACACACACACACACACACACACACACACACACACACACACACACACACACACACACCCCCCGAACCTTCCCACAGCCTCAGAGATGTTTTTGCTTGTGACAGCCGGGAGTGCAGACATGCTCGTATTTATAGGACGCATTTGTCAAAGCACACGTTCATCATTCTGCCTAGTCTAGTGGGGATGCAGTGGTACTGATGTCTCACTCATCTGCTGGTACCCTCACTGTTACACTGCACACCCTCATCACCCCCCCCCTTTTTTTTCCCTGTATGTGTGTCGTTTAAAAATCTTGGAAGAGCATAAAATGCACACGTACCTTTTCCAACCTCTTTCATTAGACGTGTGCACATTTGCTCCTACACTCACTGACTCGCCTAATCTCCTAAATCCTTTTTAAAAAGTGATTGTAAAGACGGTGGCCCTTCTGTTACTGCGCACAGTGTGTCCTCCATCATCCACCCTTCCTCCACTCTACCACCTACCAGCTTCTTCCCCATTTTTCGCTGGTCAGTTTCTGGCAGACGGTCCCAGGCACAGCGGTGGGCACTTCTCACCACGGCGATGACGCTCACGTGCCGTTGCTTTGGTAATGCATGTCGGGAGCAGCATTTGTTTGTTGTGTCACAGATGGGTTGAGATGATTCCGCCATCCAAAAGCCTCCAGCCAGCTGTGGTTCTGTGCTCACAAATAAATGGTAAAAACAAGAGCTGGAAGATTGCTACACAGAATTGCACATGGAAATAGATGGCCTGCGATCTTTAGCTGTACACTAACAAGGTTTTATAATTTAGAGATGTTTTGTAATAAAGTAGGGAGTGTATGCAGTATAATCATTGTATGGGGGTTACCAATCCCAACACCATTCGATGGGTACACTTTTATCTGTGTCCATATGTGAATAGGGCCTGAACTTTTACCATCTTATATCAGAGAATTAATTTTTCCATAAAACCTCTTCCAATAAGTACAGTGTTTTAAGCAATGTACGAACATCCATTGTGTATTCTTGTTTCTTCTGCAGTTTTGTGCGATTGTGTTTTCCATGGTTCATTAATCTGGGCATGGGTCCCGTCAAGCCTCACAGTGCCATCCTGTTGGTTCAAACCCTCCATGTTTCTCTTGGCCGTAGGTAGGCGCTGCCAGCTTGAGAACATAACTGTTCCAGCCCAGCTTGAGAACATAACTGTTCCAGCCCATTTGCTCAGACAGCTCTTGCTAGCCTTCACGAGTCCCATGTGGATTCGTACCTCCTCCTTTTCTCTGACTTCAGTTGTGCCATGTGCAGAGCTTTCTTGGTTATGGTCAGATTTAAGCCATAGAAAATGCTGATGTGAACATACAAACTGCTTATGGCAACTCATTTTTATTCAATTCCAGATTTTTATCCTGAGCCATTGAAACTGTTAAGATTTCTGCACAAATGTCTTCTCAAGCAAGCTTTCAGTTCATGTTTATTATTGGATTTTTGTTGTTTGTTGTTGAATGGTGTCCTTTTATATCATGTCACAGCACCTTTGTTAGTTTCAGGTTTGAGCCACTCGGTTACTCCTTAACTCTCTGTTTTGCCTCATTTACTCTGCCATTTGAGCATTATCAGGTGTTGTGACATTTTGTTATAGAATTTCTTAATACAAGTTGGAAATGTCATGCTCCCTCTGTTTTACAGTTAGAACGAGGGGTTGTTGTGGTTTTTGTAGTGTGTTCTCCAGAAAGGTCCACACGACATGTTCCAATGATCAATAAGGGGGTAGGTGGTTTAGCAGTCCTGAGATGGGCAGTGTTAGGTTTTGATTCTTGGACAATGTCGGTTCCTTCTGTAATAATTTTCAGTGAACTCCACTCTTGTTCAGTGTTTATCTTATGGAAGCCCTTTTGTACACAGATGTTATGAAGTGCAAGAGACTCCTCCAGATCCTTTGCAGTCATGTTATGGTTCTTGACCATTTGTTTGAAGATTCTGTGATAGTGTTCTTGCCCTGTAGAATTTCAAGGGAGAGTAGCAATTGTGAATAATGTCTTAAATTGACTGTGGACTGATGGAAGTCCAAGTCTTAAGATATACTTTGTTGTAATCCCTTTTCACTCTTATGTGCTTCGAATTTACTCAGAGGTTCTCTGAAGTCTCTTCTGATTGGGCCGTTTGCACTGATTGGGTAATTTAGCACAGAATTTCGTAATAGATTGGTGTGTGTTTAAGAATGAACAAAAACCTACAGCTGAATTTTCTGGTCAACCTCACATCTGATTCGGAACACCTGAGTGCAATTTTATACTTGTCAAGAGCCCATTATCCTAGAGGTACATATCATTTTCCCTATCGGTGATTTTCATTGCAGTATAAAATGTAAATGTAGCTGTGTAGTCCATTAATTGTGTGTGTTGTCATTTTTAAGCCTTACGATCCAGTTGTTTTTCCTTTCACAAAAACTGACACAGTTCCAGGGTGCTAGCACACTGTTTCACAACTTTGTACTTTTATAATCATTACTGTTGGATGAAATGGGTCATCTGTGTTTAAATACTTCCGTTAATTACCCCCGTCCTCTTCTGAATACTGTTGCTTTTTCCCCAGAGTGAGAAGTGATCTATTTAATGGACCCCTACAGCAGCACGTAGGCTGCTGCTAACTGTTAATATAGTAGAAATAAGATTGCACAAAATGGTGTGTGTAAAATGTCTGCTTGTTTGTAGCTTAAACTACGCTGGAATTGCTCTGTCTAACGTATTCACCTGTGCTGAATCGCTTGTTTTTTTTTTTTTTTTGATGAAATGCCAAACCCCCCCCCTCTGGGTTCTGGCTAGCAGCAAAGTGTTCTTAAGAGTGTTCTAGTAAAACCTAAATGACACCAGTCTCAGACATTAATCGTGTTTCATTAAAGTAGCTCATTTACAATATGTCACTGGTAAACTGCCAGCCCAAACAGGCAGCTTTAAAATGGCTTATGATGAAGATGAAAAGTGCCTTTTTATGGCAGTCAGCTTGTTTCAGCCTGTGAAGCAAATGCATTGTACAGTACATGGCTACATTAAGACGTGTTTCTGTATTATTGCTTATGCGCTAACAGATCCCATAACCAAACCTCTTCTCACTGCATTAACGAGTTAAGCTAACGAAAGTGGCAAGTGAAACACATGTTATTATTATACTACGCCTGTAGGCTCCCCCGGCTGTATTTTTGCTCAGTTTTTAGCATGGGGAACAGCTGTTGGCGTACTGTGCACCGTAGGGGATGTGACATGGGCGAGATGCCAGACCCTCCATCCCCAACCAGGATCCTATTAGGGAAGGTCTGTTCATTAAAATTGGCCCCTCTGCCCCTTAGCCAAATGCATGCATGCACACACAAAAGCCTGCTTCCTGGAGCCGCTGAGTGAAAAGGCCATGGGTTGCGTTGGCAAAGAGAAAACGTACAAGGAAAAAAAAACCCATCACCCATCAGGGACTATCGGTTGTCACAGCGAGTGCTGCAGATTTTAGATTTTAGATTTAATTTCTTCAGTTTAGCAGTTTTTCATTTTTTAACCAAACTTGAGCGAAACTTTTAAATTAAGCAAAGACCATATATAGTTTTCGTTTTGATTAGGTAGGTTATTTTGAAAAAGATGTGTTGATGTAGAATACCATCATGTACAGACATAAAAGAGTATCATTCCAGTTTTATAATAATACTGAAATTTTGACCATGTCTTTCCATTTTGACCACAATTTCCATTTTATGAAGTTATGGTAAAATGCCAAATTTTATAAAACTGTTACATTTGGTAGATTAAGCAGTGTTGCTTAAAAAACATTCATTGAACGTATGAAAGTGATATGAAAGGGAATATTTATGTATTTTTAATCTTGTGAGCTTTCCTAATCATTGCCTGGGGAATCTTAAATTTTTATGGGGGGTTAAAAACATTTTCACGTCAGTCTGCTGATGCTTCTTCTTTCCATCTTTTTCACTGTAGCCTTGATATGAAATAATTTTTTTCTGCCTGTCTACCCTGCTTGTAAACTCTGTGGAGCCCAGAGGCACCAGGAAAAATTTTGCATGCACTCTTCAAAAGTCTAGAGGCGAGTGCACGACAGACACATTCCCTTTCTCGGTCCTGCTCTGTCGCATATATTCCCGGTCTCC
>JAOXYF010000005.1:4751580-4772075 GCA_028565775.1 Sternarchorhynchus goeldii
ACTGAGGGGAGGTGTGTAAGGGGTGGCCGGGGGGGGAACCAGCCAAAAATGTTTGTCCTCCGGGTTGCAGGGTGTCTGAGAGGGAGTGTGTGTTTAGTGGAAGAAAAGGCTGTGCTCTTCTGAAGGCTGGAGCTGGAGACCTTCACCCGAGATATTTGGATTCAGCTTCATCTTATCTGTAGGCCGTTCCTCTGTGGGATGCTTACATTAACTCCTTCAGTGTAATCTGTCCTATCACAGTTGTTTGTTAAAGCTTCTCACTGCCACGCACATCATGTTCCATCTGACCAGTAAAAGTGTGTGTGTGTGTGTGTGTGTGTGTGTGTGTGTGTGTGCTGGCATGGATGTCTTGTTTTTCTGGAAATATTATGTACTAAACTGAAATTATGCCCTACATGTTCAACTATAGTACACTGCATTTACATCTAGAATCATCTTTTTAATAAAGGTGTGTACGTGACTTTATAAAGTTCACGTAGGGGAATTTCCCTTTAATGGTTAATTAATGCATCAGCCGTTTTTCAGTCGCCCCATTGCCTGCTCATGTTTAAACCCATCTCTTCTGCAGTCAGAGGTGCTTTTAGTGTGAAGGTGTGTTTCTGAGGAAACAAAGCCCCACAGAGCGGTTAGCTTTGAGCTCTTTTCTTTGGGTGATTGAGGGTTTGGCTATAAATGCCAAAAGGTGTGTGTTAAGCAGTGTACTGTATACCACGGCGCGCTGATGATAACCTGCCGTAGCTTATCGTCAAAGCCAACCTCATTGTGTAAAAGCTGGATCAAAGACCGAGTTTGAACGTCACTCTGGCATTACTTCAGTCCTCAGAAAACCTGCGTGCGTGGGCATCTGTCTTCTTTCTTTAACCTCATAAACCTAGAGGGAGAAGTGGGCAGCTGCATCAGATCATATCGATCTAGTTTATAGAAAAATCTCCTAACTTGGTAGTGTAATATTTTTGTTTCTTTTAATAGCACTATTGCCTCAAAGTGTTTTTGGGAGGGAATTTTATTAACCATGTTTGTCATAGTAAGTCCTTCTTTCCATCCTTTAGGTGAACTGAGTCGATCTGTGTAGTTGGTACACCTGAAGATGTCTTTAAAGCAGGGCTGAGCACGTCGCTGAGCCTCTCTTACACATTTCAGAAGTCTGTGCTCTATATATCCTTTCAAATTTAAATGATCTGATGAAGTGAATAAGTATACATGCTTAACTGGTTTCAAATTTTCGATAAATTCTTCTACATAATGATTTTTAAGACTGCGAGCAGATGCAGTGTCGGATGTAGGTACTAATCTAGAAGTGTTTTCTAAGGCTTTGGGCTTTTTTGGTTTTCTTTTTCGGTGGAACATGTCAGCGGTTGGTATTTTCCCCTGTGGTATCCTCCCTCAGTCACTCCTTTGGTGCCTAGGCCACTCCCTCCCCCATCCTACTCTCACCTGTTGCTTCTTGCTTTTAGTCACTCACCTTGATTTCCTTGTTTTATCTTGATATGTGCTGAAGTTTAATGCATGTCCTCTAACCTCTTGAAGCCCCCCCGGGAGCCCATGTGAACTTGGTTGCTATCAGCACTTCATAAGCCATGCATCCTGGAGATACCCGTCCAAGCGTCCTGGAGATACCTGGGAAATGTAACGGCACTGTCTGACAGAGAGCTTTGTGTTTGGGGGGTCAAGAGCATGAGATACTGTTCTTGTAGAGTACATGAGACACTGAGATACTGTAACCTAACATGATCAAAAGACTCTCTCAAGGGGTTGTGAACAAGAGATGAATTACGAGTAAGCTAGCGTTTTATGTGAGTGTGTGTGTTGAGCCATCCATCAGATATGCATTCATATCTTCTGAACTGGGCCTAAGGCTAGTTCACGTTGGATGGGATCAACGTGAGTTAAATGGCTTCTGAAGATGCAATCAAGTACTGTATGCAGACAAAGTGCCACACCTGCACAGGGCGCATTAAATATAATGTGTGTCTGCCTTCTGTATAAACATGAATGTTTCAGCTGAGTTCAGTTGGCTTGCTTCCTTCTTTCAGGTCCAATTCAGACCTTTTCTTTTCTTCTTCCCCCCCCCCCCCTCTCTCTCTCTCTCTTTCCCTGTTTGTATTCACATTTATACGTGACCCGTATCTGTTAGCAGTCTGTCAGTTGTGAAAGCTCAGTGGTGAATCGCTGCTTTACTGTTGTGCCCTTGTGAAGAGTGGTGGGGGTGTGGAGGCGGGTTGTGGGCGTGGCTTCAGCAGAGGTGCTCCTGGGATGTGGTCAGCATTCCAAGGCTGTTGACTGAACTGTGATCTTAAGCCACAAATCCAAGGGGAGAAAAAAAATGCCTATGTGACCGCAATTACTGCCTTTTTGCCTTTTTCTGCATGAGAACTGAAGCATTCTGGACCAGGGTTAATTCATTAAGCATTGTGATGCATACAGGTTTTGGCTCCTGAATTTGCTGTTGGTACAAGCAAGTAGAGAAAAAGTTGAACTCCTATCCCTGGCATAAATAAAATCCTCGGGTATAAGATGGCCTCTACATTGAACGGGAGGGTCAGTAGGTAATGAAGACATCTCTTGGACAGTTTGTAACTTTTGGCTAAGAGTGTTGAAATCTGGCCTGCATGCCTGGAATCCATATACTCACATATTTCATGCCAAAGAATTTGGAGATGTCAGGTGGCCTCTAGACCTCTGTGCACTTGTGGATTTAGCCTTCACCACTCATCTGGGGAACAAGATCATACCCTTTGGTGATTGTACATAACTGTTTGAAAACTAGTTCTGCGATCTGATTATACAGTAAATAAAACTTGGGTCTTTATATGTCGGTGTCTAATTTCAGCGTAGAGTCCCTGACGTTTATTACCTAGAGGCCCACACATTTGCTGTTACTGCTAATTAAGTGTTAACAGCGAAACTTTTAGTTAACCATGTTGGCCTACGAATCTGAACTGAATATTACACTGAACTGAATATTAACAGAAAATATTCAGCTAATGGAATGGAACATAAGCAAGAAGGAAAAAAAACCCCAGGATGTCACATTCCCCAAAAACTTCACCAGCTTAGCCAGTAAGAAGTTGTAGACAGTAATTGGTCCTGTCTGAACTTGAATGCTTTATTACCCCCCACTCCCACCCCCACTCCCTGCCCCCTTTTGCCCCGCAGTCTCTTTACCCCCAGTTCACCTCATGTAGGACCACTAGCTGCTCACCATTTTCTATATTAATTAACCCATGACCTATAAACACTTGCATACTTTGAAGAGGAACATGTTTTGCCAAATGTATGGGAAAGTTTTGAATGCAAACGTGCAACAGTGGTGTGAGTAGGACTGATGTCTGTAGTATTGTATCCTTAACTGTAGTTAAAGGGTACGTGGGCAGGGCGTTGTCTTGTGTGGACACACGCCATATTTGACTTTGAGAATTGCTGAGAATCCAGTTCTGTAATCTTGCATGCCTTTGATAGTCCTGTCTGAAAACACGTAGGCCGTTTCTCAGTTGTTGGTGATCTACATTTGAATTCAAATGTGGACATTTCTTCCCGTTTCTACAATGAACCTGTTTTTGGTGATCTAAAGAGAATAATGATGATAAAAAAAAACATTTGCACCAGTTTGTTCTGAGAAATGCAGCTTTTTCAGAATATCGCAGCATGGTCTTGGTTACATTTTTATCTTTAGTTTTAGATTTCTTGTGCTGAACAAATGGTATACACAAAGATGGTTCAAAAGAGGTCAACTGGGGTCTTCAGCCAAGTCGGTGCACCTTTTGACAGCTTTTCAAAAACTGATGCTTTCTCCCGAAACCCTCACAGCCAGCTACTTCAATAACGTTCTTTTGAATCTTGTTCTTTTCCAGCTCTGAATCCAAAGCCCATACATGGTGAGCAACTGATAACACAGACGAGCTGTAAATCATGTTCTAAATTTCCCTTCGAGCAGTGCTGATTCAGCCAGCAACACAAATCTGGTTCTTGTTATTTGTTATTGGTTACAATAAGGGCAGCTTGAGTTTTTAGAAGGTTAATCATTGGCTGCGTACACTCTTCTGCTGATTACACTGAAAGGAACTTGTAGTCCTTTCTTTTGCACCACTAATGGGGCTTTACCTTGTGCAGAATATGCAGATGCTTCAAAGAGTTGTAACAACATCTGGCCGCTGTATTAACGTGTCCGCTGAACTTTAAAAGGGATTTACGGCCTCCCCAAAAGTTACCCTGTGGTGAAAAATTCCTACCAATGGCTTTTGTTCATCCGCACCTCCCAATACCATGGCAACCACTAATTATAGCATTCCATGGATTCCCTTTAAAGACGAGAAGGATGAAAATTACAGGCACCTCTTTGACCCTATGGACTATATTTCTCCCATTTATTTTTGAATATCCCACCAGAAGTGTGATGTGATGGAGAGGGATGCGTGTTGTCAAAATGGCAGCAAACGTGTGTGTGTGTGTGTGTGTGTGTGTTTGCGTGCGCATACTGGCATGGATGTCTTTGTGGCCACTGTTAAATGTTCCAGTAACACAGTATACTTGAAGCATATGAGAAAACATTAGCTCTCCTTCCTTCTTGCCATCTGTTTACATCAGTCTGCATCCCGGATGGTATATCTGATTCTCCAAAACTAAGACTCGCACTCGGTGAATTTGAGGTTTCTGTGGCTCAGAGACGACACTGATGGAAAATCCAGACTAACATACAACAGCTGAGAGTTTTGTGTCGTGTAGGGAAAGGTCTGTGTCGCTACTCTTTGCAGAACCTTTACTGTAGTGGACTACTGTCTCTCTGGATGTCTACTGTCTCTCTGGATGTCTCATCAGGTAGAACTGATGCACCTTGTGAATTCCATTAAATGGCTTTATAAACGCTTGCATAATAACCAAATAAAATAACATTATTTTAAATAACCAAAGTATATCAACATGAAACCTTTATTTTGCAAAAAACGTGATCATAATTAGAGAACAGCACTGACTGTAGCACAGAGAAAGATTACAACAAAATTTTCTGAAGGTTACAAATGCACAGGCCTTTGCTTTGAATGACTTCAGCACGTCGGCCACAGCACATCACTAGTCTCTTACACCACTCTGGTGTGATTTTGGTCCACTCTTCTTCCAGTCTCTTCCACAGTTCTGTGACTGTTGTGGGTTTCTTGGCCATAACTTTGTCACCAAGGATTTTCCAGGGGTTTTCTATTGGGTTTAGATCAGGACTCTGGGCCATTTCATTGTTTCAATGTTTTCAGTTTCAAGGAACTGCTCTACCCGTTTTGCTGTGTGACAGGGGGCATTGTCCAGCATGAAAATTGCTGGCTTCTTGAGTGATGAATGCAAGGAAGGAACCACATGTTGTTGAAGAAGGTTCTGATACACACTTGCATTCACCATGTAGCTGTTTGAGAGGTCCAACTCCTGCTGCCGAAAACATTCCCCAAACCATGACACTTCCTCCTCCACCTTTCACTGCCTTCTTTACACACTTTTGGTTCAGTCTTTGCCCAGTTTGTTGACGAACATGTTTCCCCATCAGACCCAAATAAATTAAACTTTTATTCATTTCATTTCATCACTAAAATGAACTCTGGACCACTGCTCTGTCCACACAACATGCTCCTCAGCAAATGTGAGTCTAGCTTTTTGATTCTTTCTGCTAATGAGGGGTTTGGTCACTGCAGAGTGGGCTTTCAGTCCAAATGACGTCGAGACACTGTATGACAAGACAGATCCTTACCCTGTTCAGTGCTGAACTGACGAGTGATTCCAGCTGCAGTGTTGAACCGATTATCCATGGAGATTCTCTCTAATTTTGATCAGTGTTCTTTTTCAATCAATTATGTTTTTTATGCTGTGTTTTAGAATATATACAATTTAAGAAATAAGATTAAAATACTGCTATTTCACTCCTGTTAGGATAATTTCACATAGGACTACACAATGACCTTGACATTTAGGAAATTGTGTGTTCTCTAATTTTGATCTCCAGTGTATATAAAATATGACCCCCCCCCCCCTTCATCCTCTTCAGGTTCAGGTCCTCTACCTGGGATCTGGTGGAGACACTCCCAGTTTGATGTTGCTGCCACTTAGGATTGCAACATCAGTCACTACGGCCCTCTTCTGCTGTATTTCCATCATTACGGTATATGGTTGGTTAGTCTTCACCATTTTGTTGGTCTGTATCTGGAAGTCCCACAGGAATTTTAGCCTGGTCATTCTCTACCAACTTCAGGGGTGTGTCTCATTTTGATCTTGGGACAAGCCCATACTAGGTGCAGATGCTACTGTATTCTGTGCCAGACTCTTGCAGGGGTTTATCCTCCCATGATGGTTCTTGCTCCTCCACATTCCCATCCTCCTTGGCTTTCTGTTGTCTGAGGTACTTTTCATGGTGTACTCCTGGATCTTGGTGGTTTTATACAGGATAGTGGCTCTGATGCTCATTAGTTCTTGGCCCACCTCCTTCTGCTTAGTGTAGAGTCTCCTGGATTCAGGATGAAACCCTCTGTGCATTGTGAGGCGTTTCCTTGTCTCGTCAGTGGCTTCTGTCACCTCCTTTCACCAGGGTATTATGCCAACGTCATCCTAATGACGAGTTGAATGTTGGTGATGATGGCTGCCTGAATCTCGTTCTTCCTGTTCAGCTGACCTCTCAGGACATGTCTCACTCTTCGTAGGGATTTGACTGTAGCTGCTTTGGCCTCTTCATGATTCCCATTTGCCAGTGGGATTCCAGGGTCCTTCTAGTTGCCCTCGCTTCTGTTGTGCATCTTGCATAGAGGAGGTGTCTGCTCCATATATTGTGAATACACCCTTTCTGATGCATGAATCAATTCAGTGTATCATTATTTCTGGATGTATATTTTCTATTTACCAGCTCGCTGGTAAAGGCACTTGACTAGTAATCAGAAGGTTGCTGGTTCAAACCCCACCTTTGCCAAGTTGCCCCTGTTGGGGCCCCTGAACAAAAGCCCTTAACCCTCAACTGCTCAAGATGTATTCAGTCACAATTGTAAGTCGCTTTGGATAAAAAAGCATCAGCCAAATTCCGTAAATGTAATGTAATGTACCTCAAAAAAAAGAAAGAACAGATTTGTCCAGGAAAAACCGTGGAAAAGTAACTGCAATCAGCCTCTTTTAAATTTAAAATTGACTTTTGAGTAAATTTGGTGTGAAAAATGTCGATTTCATTTGTTATCATTGCAAGGGTTTCAATATTTTTGTGATTTCTAGTGATATTTAGAATTATTGTATTGTGAAGTTGCTGGCAATGCTCAGCCCTACTGTTTAATCAGTCTAATCAAAGTTGCATTCACCCGACTGAGAAATGATTTAAACCTTAATGTTTCTTTACTTCTTCGATCACTGATGCACATGTTGGAATTTCTTTTCTTTAGAGGTTTTTATTTGTGGGTAATGCCTTCTGATAACATACTGCGCTTTATGTGGCTTCAGCGTTGGCTAGTTCATGCTTGTGCAGTCACTGCTAAGTCATGGATAACATTGTTTCAAAAATGCTTAAACTGATGGTAAACAAATATATATATATATATATAATGTGGGGCAATATTTTGGTCATTATAGGTTATATAGAAATGCAGAGAGGCATCTTTAGTATCTCTCACGGATGTCTGACTGAATAGATTAAATGTCTGATTGAAAAGAACAAACTGTACTCTATAAGGAAAACCTTTCATGAAAACTGATGTTTCTCTGAACAGAGGCAGAAGCCGGTGGGGGTCTGACTGGCTGTTGTTGCAACTGAAATTTAAATTTGAACTCAACCTAATCCCTCTCTCTCATCCCGCAGCCCTGCCAGACCGTTTCGCTTCCCAAAAAGGTAAGACTCTTTCTACCGGTTCTGCTCTTTACCAAACTACAACCACTCACTCCTTGTGATGAATAATTTAGTAATTACCCCCCCCCCCCAATCAACCGTTCTCTGCCTTTGCTTTGGATGTGTTGACCTATTTAACAGCAGTAAGTTACATGCTATGCATTTAAAGGGTTGAATGAAGTGGAATGTAAAATGGTGCTTGAGGTGATTTATTAGATCATTCTCGGCCTGTAATCCTGCTCCTCTCAAAACTTCCTTCATAAACTTTTTCCTTCAAAAAAGATAAATCACATGATTCTAGTTTAGTAACTTTAGTTATAATCTAAAACCTGCACTTTTTGGAGCCTTGTTTTTCCACCTTCTCGTGGTATCACCAAATTATGAAATGACTGCAGCGGGTTAAAAATGCTTGGACATTGTGTTGAATGTAGAAATGGCCCTTGGGTTTACAGCCAACGGTGTGTGCTGCCTAACTTGCGTGGGACACCCATTTTGCTGCACCAGCCCTTCCCACACTTGCGCAAGATGCACAGGGCATGAAATAACCAAAATGGCCCAGGGGAAGCACTATGTAGCAGAGGTGTGTGAGTGTGAGAGAGAGACTGTCTCTCTGTATATTGCCAAAAACAGGGCCCTTGGTGTTTTTCTTAAAGTGTGTCACGGCAATCTCCATGTCCATTCCATAACACTATGCTTTAGTTTAAATTGCTTTGAACTAAATCAGTAAAACACACACACACACACACACACACACACACACACACACACACACACACCCTGTCCTGGGTTTGTACATGTCCTAACTTCAGTGTTGTATGAAGTCATGCATATATCATATGTGATATAACTGTGCACCTGTTTTTGTGCTTGCAGCTATGCAGAGCTGATTGCAGACTGGTCTGTGGTCGTACTTGGTGTATGTACAGTGCTCATTGTGGTATGTACTTTAGTAGGCATCCTCGTGCCAGATCTGCCTGACTTCTCAGATCCTTTACTGGTAAGACATGTGCATTAACACTTCTCTACCAAAACAACTGTAATCATGAAGACTTTCATTTTTTAAGTAACTGACAGAATGGCAGTAAATTCTATTCATTTTGATTCTGAGCTAGTTTTTGTCATAATGGCCTACTGTCAAGTACCATCACAAACTATTTATAGAAGAATGAAACTTTTACACTTTTAAAAGATCGAAAAAGTGTGATTTCAGTGAAGTTTGATTTCCACCCCCCTCCTTTTTTTTTAACTTTCATTTAACTTTTCATTTATTTCAATAAACTGCTAAATTTGCTATTAGCAAGCAGTTACCATATAGGAACGTTTTCTGCTATGACGTTTATATCCCTATACCTCACATGCACCCGTCTATTTTATTTTTTAGTTTATTTAGATTTTTTGCTACAATAAAAAGTTCTTTGGTGATGAGGCACCATCTGTTGGTAATGAAATTGCTTCATTACAGTTCCAGGTCTTCGTTTTTTCGTGTAAATGACGGTATGAAAAGGCCTATGTAGAAATTTTAAAGCAAAGCTGTATGCTTTAGTTTGACCATTGTGGATTTTTAAATTAAACCTCAGCCATTGAAAAGATGAAAAACAAACAGTACATCAGAACTGTTAACTGTAGCATTTATTCAATGTAATGTTTTTTTCTTAGGGCTTTGAACCAAGGGGCACTACAATAGGTCAGCGACTTGTCACGTGGAACAACATGGTGAAAAACACGGGCTACAAAGCAACCTTGGCCAACTACCCCTTTAAATATGCAGATGAGCAGGCCAAAAGGTAAGAGTCATTCCTTTATCCGATGGTGATCCTGTACTGCCTGATGAGAGATATCGAGTACAGTCATGATGAATCCAACGGCATGCGCCCAGTCATTAAAGCAGAATGGCTTTCATCGTCGGAGTTCACAAGAGCCCCCTCCCAGCAGCTCATCTTTCCAACCAGCTGACTCCGTTCATTCAGAGTTGGATTAGACCATGAAAGAATAGGGAGGGGGGGGGCAAGATGTCAGGACTCTGCGATGCAGCTCTTGCTCTCCCAGGAGACCTCCTCCCTGGTGGAGCCCCTGATTAGAGACTTCCTCTCTCAAGAACAGGATGTAGCTTTGCTCTGAAGTGCTGCTGGCACCACTCTTGCCTGCTGCAGTGATGATGGTGATCATTTCAGTAGCAAATGTCTAATTGCAACAACATGATGATAAAACGTAGATTGTAAAGTCTATTGCTCTAACCTAAATTATTGGGCAGACTTTTTGCTAGTCTAACCTTGCTATTTTTTTACGAGACTATCTTACGACCACCACAAATAATTTTTCTGCATTTGCCACACTTTTTTTAATTACAAAAAATTAGATACTTGTACACTGCCAGAGTATTATGGCCTTCTTGGCATTATACTTTTTGGCGAATCTTTGGAGTGTTCCGTTCTCCTGGTAACTTATGCACACGAACGGGGAAAGCTATTATTAAAATAAGATGGTAGTCCACGGGATTCATCCTGTTTGTTTCTCTTCCAGTGTTGGTCTTCATCTTCCCTGATTAGTATGTACTGTGTAACACCCACTGTCATGTGAAGTACCTGTGACGTATCATATACTTACTCTCCGACAGAATTCCAGCTTATGTAATAAATACAGCACTCAACTGTCAAATTGGGGGAAAAAAATTATTGTGTAAAATGGCCCAGGCAAAAAAAAAACCCCCCCCAAAAAACCCCAGCTATAATGTAGGCTACCTCGTGCACCAGAATGATTTTTTTTTTCCTTGCTAAAACACTGAGCTTGTGCAGATAGTGTTAAAAGAAGGAAATGTAACACTCTGAAATACTCCACAACACCCTCATGTTACCACTAAGCATGACGAAATCCTACTAATATAAATCCTGGGATGTTTTTAGATATACCCAACGGAATGAGTGCAGCCTGTCATGTGATCACATTTATTGTTTTACTTTTGCAGGAAAAATTAAATCAAAACGATTCAGTTTTCCCACTACCATTTCTAACCGATGCTTAAATCATTTGACTTGGTTTTGGCCTGTTGTGTTTTTAGTCACCAAGAAGGTAAGTGGTCAGAGGATCACTATGAAAGAGATAAGAGACAAGCAGAGTGGGACTTCAGTAAAGACAGTTTCTTCTGTGATGTGCCAGGTAGGACCTTTTAAACCATATAATATGGCATAATAATAATAATAATAATAATAATAATAAAAAATGTAATTTATTTTGGTTAATAATGCCAAACTTTCTTAACAGGGAACAGCTACTCTAGAATTGTATTTGCCTCTGCTGAAGGGAAGAACTTGTGGAATATACAAGCTATAAAATCTATGTGCAATTTTGACAATACCAGGGTATGTTGCATATTTTGGTCCGTTTCTGGATAATTGATCATTTATGCTTTTATTCAGTTCTAAATATAATTGGATATGGTCTGAAATATGTGGTGTTTTTTGTTTTGTTGCCACATTTGGCAAACACTTATCCAGAGCAACTTGGACTTGGAGTGACTTTACAAAGACTCTTATTGGTATAGCATAGACCACATGCCCAGATTGGGCTATATCAACCATCCAGAATCTGTGAAGCTTCCATGAAATTCTGAATTTTGAGTGCCCATACAATTTAGCTTTGGGCAAAACATACTTTTTGTATTTCTAAGTGAACTGAACAGAGCTTGAGCACCCAAGGTCTCTGACTTTAATGTATTTCTTTTTTATTGTTCATTCAGGACAGTAAAATAAATATGGACTTTTATTGCCTGGAAATGTATTTAAATTATTAAGGGGTCAGTTGTTAATGTTATGTTGAATTAACAAATGTTAGGTTTCTTAGATGCAATTTAAAATACTGTAAGGTTTTTAATCATGTTATTTACACCTTTTAACTCATTTTTGGAGGTTTTAATTATTATTCTAATTGTGCTTGAAACTTGAAAATTGCTCCTAGTTCAGTGGAACGTTTAAAAATCACCTCATGACCTCTTGTTCTCAGGTTCGCTCCCATCCCCAGTACTGGACCTTGTGCCAGCGTACAACAGCTGCCTCCTGTTGTCCTAGCTGGACCCTGGGGAACTACATAGCTGTGCTCACCAACAAGTCATCTTGCCAAAAGATCACGGAACGAGATGTGTCCCATACCTTGAAGGTTCTGCGTTCCTGTGCCAAGTACTATTACAATGGAACTTTGGGTCCCGAGTGTTGGGATATGACTGCACGCAGGAAGGACCAGCTCAAGTGTGCCAACGTCCCCAGAAAGTGCACCAAATACAATGCTATATATCAGATCCTTCACTTCTTGGTGGACAAGGATTTTCTTAACCCAAAGATTATGGATTTCTTCCCACCTGCTCTTAAGTACAGCATGTTATTTTCTCCCACGGAGAAAGGTGAAAGTATGATGAATATTTACTTGGACAACTTTGAGAACTGGAACTCCTCAGATGGTGTTACTACTGTTACTGGCATAGAGTTTGGTATCAAACATAATTTATTCCAGGACTACCTTCTTACTGATACTATGTATCCTGCAATAGCAATTGTAATTGTTCTGGTGGTTATGTGTATATACACTAAGTCAGTTTTTATTACCATTATGACCATGTTTGCCATCATCAGCTCACTAATAGTCTCCTATGTCCTTTATCGGGTGGTCTTCAACTTTGAATTCTTCCCTTTCATGAACCTTACAGCCCTCATTATTCTTGTTGGAATAGGTGCTGATGATGCCTTTGTGTTATGTGATGTCTGGAACTACACTAAAGTTGACAAGCCAAACTCTGAGCTCTCTGAAACTGTTAACGTCACACTTCAGCATGCCGCTCTGTCCATGTTTGTTACCAGCTTCACCACTGCTGCTGCCTTCTATGCTAATTATGTCAGCAACATTACAGCTATTCGTTGCTTTGGTGTCTATGCCGGCACTGCTATCTTGGTGAATTACGTCCTCATGGTGACCTGGTTGCCTGCTGTAGTGGTGCTTCATGAGCGATATCTGCTAAATCTTTTCATATGCTTCAGGTCACCACCACATCAAGCCTCTAGCATTGCAGGGATTCTTACAATCCTCTATCAGAAGGCCAACAAGTGTCTGTCTGCTGTTTCAGAGACCTCTCGCATTTTTTTTGAAAAAGTGCTGCCATGCATTGTGATCAAACTGCGTTACCTGTGGCTCTTTTGGTTCCTGGCCATCACTGTTGGTGGGGCGTATATTGTCTGCGTGAATCCTAAAATGAAATTGCCTTCCTTGGAGCTGTCAGAATTTCAGGTGTTTCGCTCCACACATCCCTTTGAACGTTACGATGCAGAATACAAAAAGCTGTTCATGTTTGAGCGTTTGCACCATGGGGAAGATCTACACATGCCCATCACTATTATATGGGGTGTTACTCCAGTAGACAATGGGGATCTCCTGAACCCCAAAAATAAAGGCAAACTGACACTTGACACTAACTTTAACATTGCCAGCCCCGACAGCCAAGTATGGATTCTCAACTTCTGTCAGAAGTTGAGGAACCAAAGCTTTGTATTCCAATCTGATGAGCAAGACTTTACCAGCTGCTTCATGGAGACTTTCAAGCAGTGGATGGAAAACCAGGACTGTGATGAGGCTCGAGTATACCCATGTTGCAGTCAGTCCACATTCCCCTACAAACAGGATGTATTTGAGTTGTGCATCAAGAGGGCCATTATGGAGCTAGATCGTAGCACAATCTACCATCTGGACAGCAAGACACCAGGGCCAAGATTTGACATTAATGATACAATTCGTGCCATTGTGCTTGAATTTCAGAGTACTTACCACTTCACCCTAGCATATGAGAAAATGCACCAGTTTTACCGTGAGGTGGATGCCTGGATCCAGGAGGAGTTAAAGAATGCCCCAGAGGGTTTGAGCTATGGTTGGTTTGTCAGCAACTTGGAGTTCTATGACCTTCAGGGCAGCCTGTCAGATGGCACTCTTATTGCCATGGCACTGTCGGTGGTGGTTGCTTTCAGTGTTATGCTTCTGACCACCTGGAACATAATTATTAGCGTCTATGCCATCATTTCAATTACAGGGACCATTTTTGTCACTGTGGGATCATTGGTGCTTCTGGGTTGGGAATTAAACGTGCTGGAGTCCGTCACCATCTCAGTGGCTGTAGGACTCTCTGTGGACTTTGCAGTGCATTATGGTGTAGCATACCGCCTTGCTCCGGAACCTGATAGGGAGGGAAAAGTCATTTTCTCTTTGAGCAGGATGGGCTCTGCCATCGCTATGGCTGCACTTACTACCTTTGTTGCTGGAGCAATGATGATGCCATCCACAGTATTGGCTTACACTCAGCTAGGCACATTTTTAATGTTAATCATGTGCATCAGTTGGGCTTTTGCTACATTTTTTTTCCAGTGCATGTGCCGGTGTCTTGGTCCTCAGGGCACATGTGGACAGATCCCTATTCCCAAGACACTTCAGTGTCATGCTTTTGGAGAAGATACCTCTGACTCCACTCCCAGCCACGGCCAAGGAAAACACTGCCAGTCAAGCAAGTACCAGTCAGATACCAGTGGCCAGGAAGTTGAGTATGAACTTGAACCTTTGGCAACAAATGTTAGAAATATTGAAAAGACAGAGGACCAAGAAGCACGTGCTCACCTACCCAATGGAAGTGCTGATCATCACGCACTCTGCTTTCCACTGAAAAGCCAAAGTGACTCTGAAAAGGATGAATATGAGACTGACAATAGCATATTAAGCACAGATCCTGCTCATTTGAATCAGTACTCTTATAATGCTACGTGTACCTGTGGGGATTCTTTACCTCATCACATAATGAGCACACAGTGGACCCTTCACCATCCCAGCATTCAGACTAGAGAGTCTCCATGCTCAACTTTACAATTTGCTTTAAGAGGCACACATGTAGCCAAAGGTCAGAGCATCTTATCCACACTTGACACAGTGCGTATGACCAACTGTTGCATGAACTATGTCCAATGTGCCCCTGCCCATTTCCATCAATGTTCCCAGCCTCAGACGCCAAGGCCAGCCTCCCTTAAATCCCATGGCTGCTACCTTAGGGGATACCGTGTGCACACATTGCACCTCCAGTCACAGTCTCGGCCACCTGATGCTTCAGGAGATATGTCTCACTTACCCAGCCAATGTAACCACAGTCTCTCCCCTTCTGAGAGTATAAAATCTCCATCTTGTATTCAGTTCCCGGCAGCTCAGTGCTGCACAATACCTCACACACCCAGAGACTGCGTAACTAGCAATGAATCACAGAAGTCGGGCGATAAAACAAAGAATCCTCAACTATTTCAGAACATTGCATGTAACCACATAAATCCAAACATGACTAGTGACCCTTCTGTGTTGGTGCAGTGCAACCACGAGAAGCTTTTGACTGTTCCTACAGCATTGGATAGAAGCATCCCGGGCAAACAGCATCACAGAGACACAAACGAGAAGGCTGACTCTTCCAAAAAATCCAGTAATTTTGACAGGACTGTGAAAGTGAAGTGCAATTCTGTGGAATTTCATAAGCCAAAAACTGAAGTAAATGTGCCAGGCCTTGCTATTAATTCATGCCAGTCATCTGAAAGTTTATGCTGAAGGTTCGAATGAAAGGGAACTTATAATGAAAGGGAAATAATAGATTTTATGAGAGTATACAGTAATTATTATTTTATGTGGTGTTCCTCTACAAATTAAATATGCAGAATTATATTATAATTTGCTTTTTGTCTTTTCTGTACAAATGTATTCCAGTCTTTAAAAGATTCTCTCACCATTTGATGATGTTTTTGCTGTGATTTTGATACCTTGTATAATTCCATTTTATGTACATCAGTCAGATGTAATGCATTCACCAAACTGCTTTATTAGAAACATGACTGTCAGAAAAAACTTATGGATCAATATTTCGAGTCTACCTCATCTGTTGCATAATGCACAGTTTATGCTGACTATTTTTCATCAGCTTGATTATCCCTGTGCTGGACTAAATGCATCACTAAGATGTAGTCTGGATACTGGCAGATTTGTTCCATGGTATAGTTGACACCCATGTGCTTTCAACCAAACGTCTTAACTGTGTGACTATAGTCAGTTAGCGAGAGATCCAAGCCATCATGATCTTGCCAGGCTTACCAAGCTTGGTACAAAGCAATACTCAGATAAAAGTTCACAGATTCCTTCAGATCAATATTAAAAAGGTTCTCGGTTAATTTCAATAAAACAAAACAACAGAAACCATACAAGTTAATACTGAGCCGGAGCCCGTCAGCAGTCCACCGTGTCCTACTGAAGTGCTTCAGCCTTGTGAAGTCTTCATCCCATTGGGTATTAGGTACTCTTCTGGACCAGCCACATGTATTCAAACCCATATAATCTAGGTTAGGAGTGATTAGAAGGCCTCTTGTACTTTTTTGGGGGGGAGGGGGGGATTGACTAACAGCTAACATTTGTGTTTCTGCCTTAATGTAGTTTCCATCCACTGAATGTAGTTTCCATTACCTCGTAGTATTCAGTTCATTAAGTGAATAAAGGTTGACTGAAAATGGTACATGCAAGCTACATGCAAGATAAGGTCATTATTCAAGTTCATAAGGCCAGTCGCAATTTTGTTGCAAACCACAAGAGGGCTACCTAGCATGATCTTATAATCTTACTGCAGTTACAACTGAACTGAATTGCAGTTTTATTATTATTATTGTTGTTGTTATTATTTTAACTCCAGTCATGTGACAGGACAACAGGTTATGAAAATGCAACAAGCTATAAGAAGCCTTTGTCAGAAACTGCTCAGTTAAAATATCCTCACCAGTCAAGGTCAGAATGAAAGGCAATAGTTTTGTGTAGTTGGAGTCCATTTAAAAATTCATATAAGACACGAGACAAGATAAGAACCCTTAAATACACATGAGGTCATGTTGATCCATACAAAGATCTCAACCCTTTGTGGGTTCAAGATCCTGTATTTAATATTTTGTAACCTCATCCTCTGTGGATAATTTAACCTGCCTTGTACTAATTATAGACACAAAGGTCCCAGTGAAATGGCTGATATTGTCCAAGCAAATTGATAATTTCGGATGTAGTTGGTTAGACCCTTAGACCGTACACTGCCCAACATAATATGTTTGGGGGGCTAGTTTTAATGTTTAATGCTTATAGTGTGAACATATTACCAGTTCAGACCAACATCACAGGAAGACAGTAAAGGCAGATGCTTGGTGTAATGGGTAAGGCTTACACAAGAGAGTAACTAATGTTAACCTTTGACCTAACTCCTGTGGTTCTCTAAACAGAGTGGCCACAAAATTACAGGCATTTGACAAAATGCTAAATTATACTAACAAAGTCCATTTTGCTTCACTGTTCATTTCATCTTGAATTAAATGTACTTGGGTGCAGATAGCCATCCAATTAATAATCATAAAACCTTTAATTCTTTAAAAAATTAAATCACATGAAAAGCTTGGTAGATAATGACCTAATTCAGCTGCTGACTGGGGGCATTTTTGGCCTTGTGTAATGGAACATTGTTTTATTATTGGTATTATGAAAGTCAAATTAGAGTAATGATCTTTATAGGTGGAAGGTTCCGGGTGATGCTGATTTTGTTCCATATTACATGGGATGAAATTATGTTCCCAGTCAGACTGACGATTTCAAGGAGAAAGAGCATTTTGGCTGGCCAATCGACAAGCTAAAATCACTGTGAGACTCCATAGTCAGATCTGCAGTTTTGACCTTAATATTAGGTTCGATTTTAGTCTCCAAGTTGATGTGACTGATAGTGTTTGCCAAACCTGAACAAAGCAGACGAAAAGCTTTATTACCAGTGAACGTTGTGTTAAGACAGTGGGACAATGAATGTTTTGTTTCTTATGGATGGGTGTGGGGGTGTGGGGAGAGGGGGGTAGATTTGCTCTTGTTTACCTATCTGAGTTGCTCTAACAGAGCAGAGCCAAAGAATGTGGGGCACATGCCAGTGAATGCCTTTGACTGGGGGAGTTTCTCTCCTGACTAAAGACCTTGACTATGTCAAGCCAGGGAGTCTCTATGTTCTCTGGTGTCATTTAAAACAGGAAATTTCAAGCAGCTGGTTTCAAGTAAGTGTACTTTTCTTAAATCTATGACATGGACAGATCATTTATTCAAGGATTTTTTTTTATTATTGAAAAGGATATTGCAGTAGCTTGAAGCAGTTCATCAATCTCACTGGTGTATACTAATTTTAGCACTTATTGCAGGTTAAATCTACACTGAGTGATTATTTTATTTGGAACACCTACCAAATAGCTGTACCTATTCAAGTCCTTTTCAGTCAGTTCAGTGTGCTCAGAAGGTACTGACATGGTCGTTTCCAGTGGTCTCTCTTATGTATGACCCAATTTAAAAGGGGATGGGCAATCTGGTCTGGCTATTTTCTGGAAGGATCGATGGATGGATAAATATTGGCTGGTGTCCTATCTATCGATCTATTTATCGATAAATCGAATTCATGTGTTTTGCATAACCTGCATTTTACATGCATATTTTAATGCATCAAGCAGAAATAGGTCATTCATGGAAGTGAACAGTAGAGGTTGCCAACATTCACAGGGTACAGGACCTTAGTACACCTTCAAAGTGCAAACCTGATGCCAGAAGTGTGATTGTTAAACTGCAATTAAAAGTATTGAGAACAATAGTATTCAGTATAACTGTAACGGAAGTAAAGTGTGTTTGTGTGTGTTCCAGATCCAGTGCCACGTTTCCCATCTCTCTGTAGGATCCTGTTCCAGTCCAGTTTTGCTATCCAGCTCTGACAAAATAAGTCAAGAAACCTAGACAGACATTTTGATTGGTTAATCATGTGTGATTTTCCTCACCTGCCTTGGTGGTGGTGATATATAGTGTAAATGTGGAGGTAGTGTACTGGTGGGAGGGAGTGACGGTCATTTTTGCTGGGGTTCAAGTTTGATAATGTCAGTATATTACATATATATTTAGAAAATATACCTATGGTTTCTTCTTTTTGTAATTTTACATACATTTTGCTACCATCACAAATCAGGTATAGACCGTTATTGAAACTATATTTCAATCTTAAATGTATGCTTTGTAAGAGATTGATTAATGGTTATTCAGAAATGAATAGCACTTAATTCCAGTAGCCCTGTTCTAAGCATTTATGGGATTAAAGTTTACAGTATGTGGCTGAACAGTAATATTAAAAACATTTACACAAAAAAACTGGATTGAAGTATATTGACCTGCTAAGGTTCAAAGATATCTGTTAATATTTATTTGTATTTGTATTTTTATATATGCAACTGTTTGTAATTATATAAGGAAATTGTATTATAATTGACCAATAGTCCTCTATCTTCTTGAGTTTATCTATTTAAGTGTAGGTGTCATTGCTTAGTTCTTTGTAAGGTGAGAACGAGGAATTGGATGATTTTAATTGGATTTTTTTTTTTGTGAAATTCAATATTGCAACATGTATTGCATTATTTGATCCTGTGGGACATGTTGCTTCTGTTTTAACTGCAAAACCATTAAACAGTTCTGAACATTTGAAAGCTGTGATGTTTCCGACTACATAACTGTGAACCAAGGGCACATAAATAGCTACTGAATTCGGCCAGTGATGTCGTTCATAGTTAGTTTGTTTGTTGGTTTATTTATTTGTTACATTTGTATGGCACCTTTCTTGTACCCAAGGACATGTCATCAGTAACTCACTGGGAGAGGGGGAAGAAGCAGAAAAACTTAAAGGAGAAAAACTATTAATGAATGAATTAATTGAAGTAAGTGGAGGTAAGTCTTTAATTGATGTGTGAAAGCTGTAACAGAGGAGCAGTCCTGGAGAGATTAGGGGAATGCTTTCCAGAGTTTCAGTACCACAGCACTAAATGCCCTGTCACCCACAGAGGAAAGGTACTAAGAGTACGAGAAGGCTTATAAAGGTGAAAGATTTCTGAAAGACAATCACTTTGAAAACAATGCTGAGCTTTAAGTGTGAGCAAGAGGAAAATACATTAAACAGAACAGGAAGAAGAGGTTAACCAGTGAAACTGATGACCAGGAAGCAATATTAGGAAATCTCTTGGCGGCAATGTTTTGAGTGATGGTAATTGAGGTTTTTTTTTTTTTTTTTTAACTGCCATAAATCATGTAACCACTTGTGCTTTTCTTTATGACATTTCCTTCATCGGAAATTACTTAACTGGTGTCAACTTATCACAATGCAAACTGTCTTTACCACTTTAGCTAGTTTCATCCTAATATCTGTTTTTGCATGGTGTGTCTCTACTGAGGACATTTTCATAAATGCAGTTACACATCCTCCAAATTTTATGCTGACTAAATTCAAACCCTTGGTTGGCCTATCCCTGAGTGTATTGAGTGTGTATATACCCTATCTTGCCAAAAGTATTCCCTCACCCATCCAAATGACTGTGCACCAGTGCACAAAGCAAGGTCCATAAAGACATGAGGCAGAGTCTAGTGTGGATGAACTTGACTGGCCTGCACAGAGTCCAGACCTCAACCCGATAGAACACCTTTGGGATTAATTGGAGCGGAGACTGAGAGCCAGGCCATCTCATCCAACATCAGTATGTGACCTCACAAATGCACTTCTGGAAGAATGGTCAAAAATCCCCATAAACACACTCCT
>JAOXYF010000005.1:4772572-4803159 GCA_028565775.1 Sternarchorhynchus goeldii
ATTAGGAATGGGATGTCACTTAAACTCATATGTGAGTCAAGGAAGGTGAGCGAATACTTTTGGCAATATAGTGTATAATACACGTATAGAATGTGAACAGATTTTTCAACTGAAGTAAAAGCAAGACTGGTGCACACTAGTGATTTCCACTTTAGAGTTTTATTGTTGATAGCCTCTCATCAGGATTTCCTTGGGACTCTTTTGGTAATTTGATTTACATTTATGGCATTTGGCTGACACTTTTATCCAAAGCGACTTACAATTGTGACTGAATACATCTTGAGTAGTTGAGGGTTAAGGGCCTTGCAACAGTAGCAACAGTCCCAACAGTAACAACTTGGCAAAGGTGGGGTTTGAACCATTTAACAGCATTTTAGGTTTTCAATGATTTTTGATAAACAAACATGAATAAACAGGAATCAAAATGTATATTACTACCACAAAACAAACATTTCTAAAATATATTTCATAAAAATATATTTTACATATATTTGTAAATTATTTCTGCTGTTTATTGTAATTATCAGCAAACAGTTTCATTGGTGCCCTTGGATCAAACAGGAGTAACTGCTTCTTGGTCTGGCACTTTGTGGGTTGTTTCATCTTTTGTTCTCTCTTGTTTAACCTTCACGTCCTTTATTATACTCTTTGTGAGTTGGCTGTAGAACCATTCCATGTCTTGTTTATCCTCTGGCCATTTGAGATATTTCCTGGTCTGAATGTACGTTCTTATTGGTTCATACTTCATCAGCCTGTATTGTGGTATATCTTCCACAAGAAGCACGACCAAAACATCTCGGACCTGCTCCAGCATTTTGCTCTGGGCCAGAGAGAAGGCCTCGAGGCACCAGCCATCCTTCAGGAACTCTCTGGACACCACACACAATGTTTTCATACTCTTCCAGACTGCATTATGCATGTTGGATAAATGATCTTCCCCTGGCATGAAGTCTCGTGCTTCAAAACAGCAGCGAAAATTATTTTGATCTGAGAACTGTGTGTCCAGGTTCTTCAGTAGTGCCTTCTCCACCCACCTGATGTCTTTTGAACTGAAGCATAGATAAACATCATACAAGAAGTTGTCATCAACAGGTAATGTTTTACTTCCCTCCACAAATGTTGTTATCACCCTTCTGTACAGTTTGAAGCAATAGCCACGCATTCGGATAAAAAGGATGGTGCCTGTAACACTAAGCATGAGGAGTACGGTGCAGCTGATGAACAGTGTGAGCCTCAGAACCTCTGCATTCTCCTCATCTTTCTCCTCCTCGCACAGTGCAGCCTGCACAAGAGGAACGCCGTGCTGCTCTACAGGAAACTCACACGTCAAATCCTTCGCAGGGGTAAACAATGTCACATTTGTTTGGTTTATCCATATTTGTAAGTCTCTGAGGCCACAGCCACAAAAGAAACGGTTTCCGAACAAACTGATTACAGATAAGGAACTAAAGACATGTGGGCCGACAGAACCAAGATGATTGTACTGCAAATTAAGTACTTTCAAACTTTGAGGAAATATTCCAGTTGGTAAATGGGTCAAGGAGTTGAAGGATAAGTCTAAGAAGTATAACGAAGTGAGTCCCTTGAAAATATTTACTGGGAGTGAAGGCATATAGTTCTCCTGAAGAGAAAGCATTTTTAACTGATGAAGGTTGTCAAACACATCAAGACACATTCCTTCTGACCACATGTTATGCAATCCGGTCACAGGAAGATCAAGGATCTGTAAGCTATTTGACGGTTGCACTTCATACTTCTCTTTATGAAAACACGTTGAAAAAACATTGCCTCCAAAGTAGACCTGTTCAATACTAGGAAAATCCATTAGTATTATGTATAGATTCTCAGCATTATGTAATCTGTTGAAGCCCAAATAAATTTCTGTGGCATTCCTTGCAATGGTTGGAAGATGATTCAATGATGTAATTTTGTTGCTTTCCAAATGAAGCACTTTTAGGTTTGGGAGTATTGCAATTTTGTCTACATGTTGCAAAGAATTTTCTGTGAGGTTCAAGCAAAGCAGATTTTGCAGACCATTAAATGAATTTGGCATAAGCATTCTTATATTATTATAAGATAAATCAAGGATCATAAGATTTGGTAAATTGTCAAATGTTGTAGAATAAATTTTATCCAGGAGGTTATATGACAGGTTAAGCATTTTTAAATGCTGTAATCCTAAAAAGGTATTAGTTTCAATATGGTTGATTGAGTTAGAAGCCATTGAGATTTGCTCCAAATCTGGCATATAACTAAACAATGAATCTTTTAAAGCAAATATATGAGCGCTGGACAAATCCAAAATCTTAATGCCACTGTATGCCAGATCCTTGAATGTATTTTTTTCTGGGTCTTTCAGATTATTGTACCACAGTGATCTACCAAAACCAGCACTGTGACTGAGAATGAGAGCATGAATTTTGGTTCCACTAATTGCTTTAAAGAACAGTACTGCAGTGTTCACATTGAAGGTGTTCTTGGACAAATCAAGGACAGTCACAGACATATTTTTGAATGGGTTTCCACATGCGTTCCAATTAGACCAAAACTCATTCATGTCATGCATTTTGATGTAATTTAAATTAAGAAGAGAAAAATGTTTGCCTTGAAAACCAAATAAATCTGTCTCACATATACTATTGATCCAGTTATGGGAGACATCCAGCAGATGGAATTTGCTCATGTTGAAAAAGAACAAAGCAGGATGGATTCTTTGGATAGCATTATTATATAGTATAAGTTTCTCCAGAGACACCAATGGTCTTAGATAATCACCTGAGAGAATTGAGCCATTTAAATTGCACTGTTTCAGAATAAGTGTTTGGAGGTTCAATAATCCACTGAATGTTCCTGTCTCCAGTTGTAGGAACTGGTTGAAGCTTAGATCAAGCTTTGTCAGATTGGACAGTCCACTGAAGGAATTGCTCTTTAGTAAAAGTCTTCTTTCTTGCTGCTGCAGTATAATGATTTGGAGAGCTTCTAATCCAGAGAAGGATTTCTCACTAATTTCACTAATATTATTTAAACTTAGATCCACATAAATTATATGACGTGGAAGATCTGGCACCTGATAAAGATGACTCCTACTACAATAGGCTCCATCACCTCTTATAGAGCACAGTGATGTACATTTTGCCAGCAACAGACAAATCCAAAGTTGATGAAGGGGCAGGGTGAAACAGGGTCTGTTTGACATTTTGAGGACCCTGGAAAGAAACAGAAATTGAAGCTCACAGAGTAGCCTAGTTATCCTGTGCTTTATTGGAACACGTCACTTAAAAGTTGAACCATTTGGAATCACCTGGACCCCCTAAATATAGCAGCTACAATGAGTGTAGCCTGATTTATAATTCGGTTTATAGTATGTCAAATAAAGATTGTGTATATTTATAATTCAGTTTTTAGTATGCCAAATATAGCATATATACATTATGCTTAAAAAGTTTTAAATAAATTCTTCATATAAATTTTAACTTGCAGGCAACATAGCTCAGGTAGGCTACACAGGTTTCTGACAAAAACAGATGAGTTGTTGCTTACCAAATTATTCTTCTCATCAACAGTCCGGTAAGCTTTGCTTTTACTGAAGGGGAAAACGCTGCCAGTTATTAACAAATCATAACCGATAACCATGAGAGACACACGTACAAGGCTTCCTGAGGTAGGTTCCTTTTAGGTTTTGTCAGAGAAGGGTTTATGTGCTCCCTACATTTCGAAATCGCTTTTTCCCCTCCTCATGTTGCCAGTTCTTTTTTCTTCCTTTTGGTTACACATGTTTCGCAATGTTACACAATACACGTTATTTCTGACACAGCATGTATCTTGCTTTCACCGATAAAGACCTATGGTCAATGTTCTGTTTAGGTTGATGAAAAATCCCCATGTTTTTTTAATGCTTTGATAGTTTGATTTATGAATTACAGATTAGTGTCGATACTGACCTTTGCAAAATGCTGTTTAACATGCCTAATATAATGGTGTCCATTTGATAATATATCGTGTTGATTAGTCTACATTAAAACCCACTTATGACATTACAGGGTTGCTAGGTCCCACAAAAATATCCATCCCAAAGTCTGTCAAAAAATAGCCTAAAATCGAAGGCGTCAGATATTTGAATAAAGCAGGTTCTGTATGGCAAAATAACTAGCAGTGTACTACTCTTCATCTTACTTTTTTTTCATTTTATATTCTACAATTGCCTGAAAGAATTTGATGTAAATCAGATTAATTTTGTTACTGTAGATTCGGCAACGTTCTCGGAATTTCTGTGGCTCTGTTGTTTACATATTGCATTACTGCCGTCTGTAGCAAGACCGATGCAATTCAGTACAAAACATTTGTTGTCATCAAGGAAATTGAGCGAAGCATTTGCTATAGTCAGAAAATCGGATGACTACTCGGTTGTTTTCTGGTTGTAACAGTAATGCTCTCGTTGACGATTACAGAGTATGGTCCACTCCTTATATCCTCCAGGAGATCGTCATCACTGAATTAGTCAACATTGTACATTTTGTTCTGTACCCGGTCAGCCCCTTTCTCTCGCACTTCCTGCTATACCGTATTTCCATTGACCTGACATATTAGGGATTGCGCTAGGCTGTCAGCTAATTTTCTCTTCGGGTATGTAGTTCTCGTTTTCTCTCTCTCCTTCTTTCCTTAATTCTCACGCTCGTTCTTTTTTTGTCACGCTCGCGATGTTCTCTTTTTAAAGCTGTTGTAATTCATCTTCTCTGGTGTCGACTTGACCGCTTTCCAAATTAAGACACGTTATTCATGACTTGGACGTGTTTAACGTGATGTCCAACGCCAGACCTACGTTCTCTGTTCTCTTACCTCCCTCAGCTGTAGCCTACTGAATATTTCCTGTGTTCTTAGATCATAAGGTATTTAACACCTGCATGAGTACATATTCTCAAGACAACTAATTTGTATTGTTTGTAATGAACGCTTTTTCGATAAAAGTGCAACAGCATCTTTCCAGATGTAGAGAGAGTGATGTCGCGGATCTTCCTGGCTAGAATCGATTCATGAAGGTACCTCCCATATGACCAAATCGAGTGGCTCGCATCCAGGCTTCGCGCACGTCTCCGTAACATAGCAACACGGTACACAAAGCACAGGATAAAATATTTACTCATGAAATAAGGTCTGTGAAATTAGTAACAGCTGCACAAAGCAGAGTCTAAAGTGACTAATACTAAATAGTTGGACACGCGGAAATGAGAATTCGTAACATTTGCGAACGTATTACCATGTTTTATTCCATTTAACCTTGACTCTCATGGGTTGCTACAAACTCTCGTCAACATTTTAACAAACAAAACGGCCCTAGTATCCATCTCAACAAAATCTACATACCACATTCATAAAACAGGGTAACTCCTAAAGTGTAAAAAAAGAAAACACAAAGTGTGGTAAATCAAAGACACCCTGCTCAGAATGCTTACATGCGATTTATTTCCATTCCAGACCACTGTACCACCATCCAAGACCCTCAGGTAATGCTGGCTTGGCAGGGAAAAAGATAGTATAAAGTTTATTGATCCTTTAGAATATTATTCATGCCGTAATATCTGTCTGGACTTTACACACATTCCTAAAGAAATACACGGTCAGTAACAATTTTAAGTGTATGTGATGCTAAACTTTTTAATTTAATTATTATTGTAACCACATGCTACAATAGGTTTTATAGTAGGTTTTTGTGCTGTATGCATGTAATCACAAGCTGTGCTGACAGATACTACAAATGGAAACCAGGTAGGCCTAATGCTCCTTTCGTGTTTGCTCTCCCCAGAGAAATTAAATCATTGCACCATTTAGGGACAGAATCCATCACTTGGATCAAGAATTTCCAGTGGTAATTCACTGTACTGCAAGTAATTATTCATACATTGTACTTTACTGTAGATGTACTGCAGGTGTAATTCAAACCAAAACTCATATCTCATATCTTGTAATTGACCTGGACTTCGTAAAGAGGAGTTCAGGGGAGATTGTGAACTAGCCTAGTTGATATCTGCAAACTCAGGTAAGTTATTCATTGTGTGAAGAAGAAATATTTACTGAAGATATTGTTTTTGTTGATGAGCTGAGGGGGAACCACTCTTTGTAGGATTAATGTGTGTTTACTTGGTCCAGGCAACTGTGTAGTATATGGTTGCAATATTAGAAAGTTATGATCCTGTTCTGCTACTACATTTACAGTAGACTATTAAATAAGTTATTGCACCATCTGACAATTTCCAAGAGGTGCCCAAAAATAAACATATGCCAGCCTCTGATGCTAGAACCTCAAATAATCATCTGCTGATAATGAACCTCTTGTAATAATGGACCTGAATACCTGAAGCCCTTTTGCCTTCCAATAACTTTGGAAATGTATTTTGGTTTTTTAATTTTTTATGCTCGTGTAAGTAATGATTTTTGTTGATCTGGGTGTTGTTTCTTTTTCCTTCTCCATGCCCACCCCCCACTCCCCACTCCCCACTCCCCACTCCCCACTCCCCACTCCAGTAAAAGTGGTTTGAACCTCTTGCACGCAGAGCTATGTGTAATTTCTATGTTGTTGATTAGAGAGCAGCATGAATTCAGATCTGTTTAAAATGAAACTAAAATCAGAAACTAAATGAGTGTAGAATAAAAGAAAACAGTCTTGGACTCATTTTAGACAACAGTTGTGCCTGAACTGTGTCAAACAGTAATTTCTAGTAATGCAAGCTATCTAGCTAGCAATTAGGCTAGATACTGTACATTTGCAATCATTTATCAAAAGAAAAAGTGGACAAAAGTGCAGGAATTATCATTAATATTACATTAGCTTTTTCTTCTGTCATAACTTTAACTGTGAGTTTTATTTATTTATTTATTTGACTGTTCCTGTTTAGTTAAAAGTCAATGCATTTGTGATGAGCTGTTTTACAATGTGAATTTTAATAAAGATGATAGAAAGAAAGCATGAGTTTGTTATGTAAAGCTATGATGAAACTCGGACAGTACATAAAGGATAGGCTGAGGGCCATTTCTGGCCATGTCCTCTTTCAAGGCTTGATGTACTACAAATGAAAAGAGGTTTTAACAATGACAATATGTGTGACGAAATTCTTCACATCCTTGGTACTAATTCTTCACATCCTTGTTACTAAACATTTGTAATTCATCAAGGTGAGATGCAGGGGAGGCAGTGAGTGTGAGCCAGCAGTTGAAAAGGCAGAACAGCAGGAACACAAAATAAACAGAGAAAAGTAAACCATGGCTGACCTTTGCAGGAATAACAATGAGTAGAGAGCAAAAAACATACATACGTGCAGGTACATATGAGAACAGACAACTGGGACTCAGAAACATAGGAAACAGAGGAAAACCATGAGAAGAAATAAGAAACAGGTGAAACAATATAAGGGGGAGGGGCCAGTGACATGATTGGAAGAGAACAGACAAAGGAATGGAAACAAACACAAAAGCACATGGCGCTAGTCTTCATTAGATACCGCATCAGCAGGGGGGGAGGACTGTGACAGTACCCCTCCTTAACACATGAATCCTGAATGCAAGAAAACAGGCAGGAGGTCATTGCAGGACAAGCAACATAAGAATGGGTTAAGACTGGAGAATGAACGATGGGTTGGACAGGTGTCTGTCCTGTAATGCTTTGATATGTTCATTAAATGACCTCGTCATAGAAAAGTCCATTTCCCTTACACTATAAAAATAAAGACGTTTGAGCTAACATGTAAATATTGTTAAGTTTTAAAACACAGAAGAAGAAGAATCCAATAATGAAATAAATGATGAATTACATCATTTATTTGATGTGAAGAAAAGACAAAATACAATAAAAAACTAAAGTACTAAAATAAAATAACAGTATAAATTCCTGCCACATACAGTGCAAGAGCTACTGTATGCATGAAAGGATAGAAATGTTTTTAATCTGGATTTAAAAATTCTTCTCTAGTTCAACTGGGAGTTGGTTCTAGTTATGTATAACAACAATGAAAGTAGAGCTAAGAGCTAAATGCTACTTCATCATGTTTACTTTTAGTTAAATGCTCTGTAAGTTTGCTTGTGTGATCTAAGACATCTACACTCCTTGAGCATGTGTGCAAAGTGTTCTGGTCAGTGTTATTATAGATTTAAATTTTTAATTTGTTTCTATTTTTATTTAATTTATTTCACTTTAGCTTAAGTTAATTTAGAGTACATATAGTTTAGATTGAGTTTTATTTAGATTAGTTTAAGTTTTTATTACTTTGTTTTAATATTTATTATGCTATTTGCGATGACAAGATGTATCTGGGGTAGTTATGATTAAACAAATCAAATGCATACATCATGACATCAACGCATACTCTATAAGAGCGTTAGCAACGTCGCCATCTCCTGGACATTTACATTTTTGACTTAAAGAATAAACTTCTATAAAGTCATTTTGAAGTTTTTTTCTGTTTCCTCTTCATTTGTGTTGTAATGACCACAATAATTTGGATTTATTGTACTTAATAAGTTTTTTTTTTTCATTTGTGATTTTTCTAATAATTTTTATTAATGATATTAACTCTGTTCTGACCTGGTCCTAATCCATTCAGTGATTTGTAGTCTAATAATATTTTTAAAGATCAATTCTATAATTAATTGGAAGCCAGTGTAGAGATTTGCTGCAGCATTCTGAGTTAGTTGTAGCTGTTGGGGGATAATGACAGAAGACATAAGAACAGAATTCTATAGCAATTTTTACTGCTCATTTATATCAAATCAAATCAATTTTTATTTATATAGCGCCTTTTACAACAAATGTCTCAAAACAGCTTTACAAGCGTCCGATTCCAAGCCCCCAGGCTATGCAAAATTATTTATAGTCTATGCGAAATTTGATTGGGAGCCAGTGCAGGGTTGAAAGGCCTGGGCTGATATGATCGAATTTCCTAGTTCTGGTTAGAATTCTAGCTGCAGCATTTTGAACTAGTTGAAATTTACTTAAGTTCTTACTAGAGCATCCTTATAGTAATGAGTTACAGTAATCTAATCTAGAGCTAATAAAGGCGTGTACTAATTTTTCTGCATCATGCTGGGATAATGTATTCCTTAGCTTGCTAATATTGCGTAAGTGAAGAAAAGCTATCCTATTAATACTATCTATATATTTATTGAATGATAAGTCTGAGTCGAATACAATGCCGAGATTTTTAGCTACCGAGCCAGGTGCAATGGGGAAGTTGGTGAGATGTAGCATCTTGCAGCCTTCTGGCCGAGGAGGAGGAGTTCCATTTTATCACCATATAAACATGAATCTTGACTGAAAGTGCTACATGTGTCCTTTTGTTTTTGCTTGCCATTTGTCTAATCAAACACTCTGGCATTTTACCTTCCTATTTAGGTAATATATTCCTATTTAGCCTGCATATAAACTGCTGTTTTTATTTGGCCTGGTCTCCTTGTACAGTGGTTGATCTCCTGCCTTGTTTTTTAACATCTATTCTAGATAAAAAAAAAATTCACCACACATATTACCTGGAAAGATCAGTGGAAACGAGCCATTTGGCAAACTCTAGCCTGTTTACTCTTGGATTATTTAATGTGTATTTAATGTGTATTGTGCAAACAAACAAATAAACACACACAGATGGCATTTATGGCATTCTAATGTACTGCACAAGCTCTACATATGATTCCTTCCCTATATTACATTCAAACATTAAAAAAAATCATTTCTATGAATTATTAGTGCAGAAAGTCCAGCCAAAAGGTCATTTTTAAAATACAGTAATTAAACAGCTTTAAGCACTTTGGTCAAATGTTAAATACCTGCCTGTTGTTTGTTCACCTTCAAATATGTCTTTATATTTTTTATTTAAACACTCCCCACCCCCATTCTATACGTTCAAAACAAGCCCCTAATGACAGAAATTAATTATATGTCATGCTGACTGTACGAAGAAAAACGTTTATAAACACAAGTTGATGGAGTATCTTCTGTATATCCTAAAACACACTGCAGATGTTATGCTATGCCACTAGAGGGGGATGTTTGACCATTAATCAACTAATATAAAAAAAGAATTCTTATTAAATTGTTTTTGCCACGTTTGAAGACTATCAGATTTTAAGTCAAAAGAAATATCCCTAATATCTTCAGTGTTTGCTTTTCCATATACTCCAGCACATGTCCATACTGGGGGAAAAGAAAGTAACTGGACAAATTAAATATGATAAACTGAAGTGTCGAATTTGGTTATACCTTCTTTACAATTGATGACATTCTTTCCTGAATAAATTTTAGATTTAAGGGATAACGAGGTATAAATACATGTCAGTACACTTAAGAATTAATCTTTGCAGCTGTTATCACGAATAAGGACAAGTAAGTTCCACTGGCAGCCATATACGTATGACCACACCACCATGATTCAGTCGTATGGCTTGGATCATGAGCAATGACGTTTTTTCCTCTGGATTTTTAGTCTCTGCAGTACATAAAGCATATCCAAGCCAGACCTCAAACTGTTTGGAGACCTCTGTGGTTCTGAGGCATACAAGAGGGTTGTGATAAACCTCCTAAGGTATAAACATTACTTTTATCATCATAACAGAAAATATTCTTTCGTCATAATTACACATTTTAGTCATTAATATTCCTTGATTTACTAGGGCCTTTGCTATTGACAGGTTCACCTATGTCTTTCTGTTTTTCAACAGCATTCTGATTTTTCAGCTTTCTACAGTCCTAATTTACTGTCAGTTATTGCCACTTCTTTGGTAGTCATGTTGAAAGTCAACCAAAATCCAGATGTAAAGTGCCACTGCCAAGAATGAACTCTGAATCTTCGTTAAATCTCTTGTGCATAAACTACTTGTGTAATTAGGCTACAGCTGGCCAAAAACAACAACTCAATTGCTTGAAAACAACTGACTCAATTGAGTTGAAAAAAGATAAAACTAGGGTTAGGGTTCAATGAATAATTCAGTGGTCTCATTCAACAAAACGGCTCATTCTGTAAACATGAGACGCAAATTTGAGGTGCACGGAAAACTCTAAAACACAATTTCGGGAAACAGGTGACTGACCGAACAGGTTTGTGAGGCACAAATACAACAAACCATTATATTTTTATTTATTACATTTGTGGTTTGCTTAAAATAATATATTTACAACAGTTTGATCTTCCACATAGCTCTACAATTTCAGTAAAAAGGTATATTTTTTATATAGACTAAATGTTTACTTCACCACATTTTAAGACGCAATTCAAGATTTGCGCCGCCATTTAAATTGGAATAAATGCATTTACTTATAAAAAAGGTGTCAAATACATTTAACCTTTCATGGTGTAGAACCAGAGTAGTAGAAATAGCCATTGGAGAGAAAAACATTAAATACTTTTAAAGGTGTTTTTGTAAATGACTGGACAGGTTTTTCATCCAAGTCTATGAATTTTAGAGTAACATGCACCATCTCCTTCCAGTGTTTAAGAAACTTCAGTACCAGAGATGTTGCTTTGCTGTCCTGATCTCTAAACTGTGTCTAATACAAGAGAACTTTTTAAGTGGTCCATGTCGAACTGAAAGTCTAATTTTACATTCTTTCGCTTAGTTTCAATTCTTAGATGTTTTGTCTGAGACAAATTTTTTGGAGTATTTTTCTGTGGTCACTTGTTGTAAACTATGCATATCTTCGTTGCAGAATTTGTGACTATCTGTTTTTCCACAATGTTTCATAATGCAGTGAATGAAACAGATCATCAGTACAATCACCACAATGATGCATGCAATTATTCCAAGAAGACCTCCAGCTGAGATGGATGAAGGTGTCTCCGTTGGAGACTTGCTTGTAGGTGAAAAGATGTCAAAAGTTGTTGTGGTACTCAATCCATCTACAGTGCTCTTTGGCTTACATTCACTATTACCAATGAGATTAAAGCCTTCAGTGCAAGAACAAATATAACCCCCAGCAGTGTTATTGCAATTTTGATCACAATAAAACATTTCACATTCATCTATGTCAACACAAAAATATCCTGTTGACCTCTCTTCTAAAATGAACCCACGTGGGCAGTCACATTGAAATGGGTTATTGGGGTCACAGGACACGGCTGGACATTCCCAAGCTTCACAATTAAGTATACATTTATCTGTGTCCTCTGAGGATACTTTGTATCCATCTCCACATTGACAGTAATAACCACCATTGGTGTTACTGCAGAAGTGCTCACAAGGCGAAGATTCACATTCATCATAATCTTCACAAGTGTCCTTTCCCTTCTTGAAGCCATCCACACATTGACACTCAAAGTTTCCGGCAGTGTTGACACAGTGGGAATTTTCTCCAGGGCACTGTCTATCATCGTTACATTCATCGATGTCTTTACAAGTCTTTCTGTCTTTACCGAGTTGAAATCCAGGGTGACAATAACATTCATAGTCATCTCCTTTCACTGAACATTCATGAGAACAACCTGCTTGTAGACATGGGTCGTCAGGTGCATGATAACAACTGATTGCGTTACTTTTAAGTTTATAGCCAGGTGGGCAGGTGCAAAAGTGTGTATTATTCCTCTTACTGCAACTATATTCACAACCACCTTTATACATGTCGCATGTCCAAGGTGCTTTTTCCCAGTTACCATCTACACAGATGTGTTTTGTTTCCAAATCCTGGCGCGTTGCATTGGTGCCATGGGGAACTTCAGTTAGGTCCTCTCGTGAAAACCCAAAAGGGGTTTCGTACAAAACTTGTGACGCGGACGTAAGCCGATCGCACTTAATGGTATTATCGTGTTCACACAAATATCCTTTAATTGCATCATTACAATTTCTTTCCGTCCATTTTAGATCATCTTTGGATACTGATACGCATCGCTGGGAGCAAACTTTTTCGGTACTTTTCCAATTTGTGAAATTAGTTATTTTGTCTTCCTTTATCCATGCGTACCCTTTCAGACGAAGCGAAGAGTCAGCGCAGCTATCACCCGTGTATCGTAAACCAATCCAAAAGTGTCCCTGAATTCCCGTCAAAAGATCTGAAATTATACTGGATGCCACAGTCGTCTGTACGGTCATTAAAGAACCCCTGTTCTCCTGGCACGAGGTTAGTGCTGAATTAAAGTCCGCGGCGTCTGTAAAGACGGTAAAGCACTTCGCACCAACGCAATAACCGTTACTCGGTTTTTTCCCTTGAACTCTCAAAAGTGCAAGAGCCATGACTACTATAAAATTCTTCATATCTATGCGAAGGGAATGTCGTTGTCTAGTTAGATAATAGTCTTACTGTTTACAACGATATTTTTAGCGCACTGTCTTGTCTACATGTACTCACGGCTCTTGTGTTTCTATCGCTGCTTTTATAGCGATTGCCATGTCTGAAAAACTGGGAGGAAGTTCGGTTCAGCTGGCGTAGCTCCATGGGCGTCAGGCAACTTTCTCCACGTCGGGCGGTTCGCAGACTACATAATACTCTACAGGACTGATTGTGCTTCTTCTCAACAAACAGATGGCACTGCTGTTCATTTGTCCTCTGACACCCCTCTCCCCAAATTGTATAATTTAGCAGTAGAATATATAAGAGAGGAAGTTATGTCACATATGAAACACGGGCCGAGAGACAGATTCCTGGCAGAGTTCTCAGGTCATAGCGCGTTCTCGTGTCAGGCCATCTGCCGAACTACTTAATTACAGAAATAGGTACATGAAACATGAACATGAAATGGATCTTAGAGAAAGAACCCCATATTACCTCCCACTTATGTGTACTACCAACTACAATATTATATTAGTCAAGGCACAGAAATATTGTAAACAATGCTTGCATTCCATTAAGATACACACGGAAAAACATCACAAGACTTAAAGTTTATTAAATAAATAAATAAGGAATGTCAATCGAAGTGAGAATGATTACAGGCTTCCTAGTAATCCTTTATATAGCCATGAATACAATTAGGCAAGTTTACGTGTATAGCACTTTCCATACAGAGTGGCAATTAAAACTGATTTAACAGATATCGAAGTACATAAAACACTTTAATGCATCTCTATCACCTAAGGGAGATTTTTGAACATTTTGGTTAGAGCATAAAACATTCTAGTTTATTTTGTATTTTATTTCTACTTTAGCAATCAGAAAACGCTGACTAGCCCGAGAATGTTCTTTAGATTCTTGAAATTAAGGTGATCATACGTAAGGGAATTCAGTAGTTTCTCGAGACTTAGAACTAACAGGAATGTTTCATGGAATCATTTGAAGCCTGGAATATGACAGCTGAAACTGGCACCAGCCAGGGTCAGGAAACAGGATAGAGCACTATGGGATGTTATTGGTCATTACGTAGTAATCTGTGGGTGCCACACTATATCAGACTTTCCACATTTACATTGTAATGGGTATCCTAAATAAAAAAAGGCTCATGCAGACTCTTGACACAGAAGAAGTGGGAGAGGTGGTTAAGTGTTCATACGTTGATATCACTGATGTGGTGTAAAAGGCAGGAAAGCATTCTACATTCACCTTTTCTGAATGCACTTCCTCTTGGGAAAAGCTTACATATGAGGATGAGTTAACTATGCAGAGGATGGTTTATCGGACACAGCCCATCCTGGAAAACCACATCCCAAAACTGCTATTCTTTTTTCTTTTCCTTGATTTTTTTTTTTTACTCTGCTAAATGTACTCAGTGATCTTCTGGTTTTTATTCTTAGTCCTGTTGGCTTGTTTATTTCTCAAAAATAGAGTTAAGTTCTAGAGTTCTCAAGAATAGAGTTATGTTCTAGAGTTCTCAAGAATAGAGTTATTTTCTAGAGTTCTCAAGAATAGAGTTATGTTCTAGAGTTCTTAAGAATAGAGTTAGAGTTATGTTCTAAAAGAATTTGTAGTGCTTGGACTTCCAACATTTGGATAGGTACACTCATAAATCGACTAACAAGATTCACATGCATGTTGTTTACTGAAGTTGAAATTAATAAAAGACATAAATTAAATGAATTAAAGAATCTGGAATGTGTATGGGGGCACCTTTACTTCCAAAACAAATTTCTTTGTATATAAAAAAAACAATTAAACATTTTTTTAGATAATGTTAACAAATGTTATCAGTTTTACAACAAACCTAGACAAAGAAATAGGTGCTTAGGTCATAACATTCTCTTTTTTCTTCACATCAAAGAAAAAAACACACAGAGGATATTGTTCTTTCCAGCCTGGAAGAATAGATAGTGAACTGTAGTTAAGATAATACCTTGTGCAAGAGATTGAGTTAAAACACAGCCCAGGCTCACATGATATAAGGGACACTGATTAAACTTCCCTGACTTCAAATTAGTTTAGAACGCCATGAGATAACTATTCCCATGAGCTCAGGAGCTCTTACAGACTGTATAATTATAGAAGTCTCTAAACAGGCTTCATTTATTCTGGTTGTTTGTGATCAATATATGTTTTGTTTATAGACTGTTAAAACACCTTTAACTAAGAAAAACATAAGCCTGCAGTATCTCATGCAGTCTCTTGTATCTCATGCAGTCTCTTGTATTGTCTTCTTGTGATAAAATCCTTTTTCCTTTTCAGAAGACGGCTGAAAACTTGCAAAGAGACTTCCTTATTTGCCTGCAATGTTGATTGTTTTCTGAGACATAAAACATTAGCATATGTTAATCTCACAAAGGAGGAGATAATGCCTATGTACTACAGATCTGCATCTATGTGTGTTGTTTTAAACTTGAATCTCACTGTGGAAGTGCAGTGATTTACTGCACTGAACCAGCTGAATAAAGGTTTTCTGCTGCTGTCCTGGGGTTTGGCATGGTTCGCCAATCTTAGTGGAAGAGAGAAAAACAGTGCAAGAATGCGTTCTACTGCTCGAACAGAACGTTACACACAGAGCCTTGTTATTGCCAGCACTCATCTTCAGAGTTTTAAAGTGACAGAAAAGGGGAAGAACTAACAAGACATGTGACCAACAACAAGAAATGTTTGCAGATGAAGAGGAATTAATGGAAACAATCAGGACCATTCAGAAATATGACCTTTGTTAAGTGTTTAAGTCTCTAAGAAAAGAGAAGTCTCAGTAGTGCTAAATCCACTATTCTATCATGCACAGCAATGCACTTACATCATCCTTAAACTGAGTTAGCGTTGGCATACTGCACCAAGCATCTTTTTGAAGAAGACATTTTCTTTATTTTAAAAACACATTTGCAAATTCATAATTGAAACATTTCCATGAAAATCGGTAGGCTGATAGAATACTTTTCCATTTCATGAATAGGATAATAATTCACAAAACAAAATGATAACAAAGTCAAATTTACAAAAATAACAATGAAGACAAGCTCACTTAAAACATTTTTCCTCTCCAACAGCTGCACAATGCAAGTGCAATAAATAAATCTTCACTGGGCTTGCAAGCTTATTATCTGAACCGTGTTTGCCTTGTCTAATAAAATATTGTTGCTTTACCATGTCAGTGTCAAAGCCTGTGTAGTTTCACAAGGATATAGTTCCCATTGTTCCTTGTACGTGTAATATAAATATATCCCCCGACCTCAACATAGCTTATGGCCAAGTCACACTCGGCCCCATCTAGCAACACTTCCTCCTTCTGTTATAAGCCTGTATGAGTATGAGAGCAAACAGCCAATAGAATAATATTGGAAAAGGAAATGGTGAACACCCATTATTATATGATCATAATTTGTCATATATTGTCTTTACTCTGTGAAGTTTTCAGAATCCTGAATTTATTCAGAAATACTGCCCTGCTTGAGTCAGAACTTCTCTCCTTCAGGATGATTACACTGGAGGTTGAATTTGGACTCTCGATTTCCTTTGGTCTCCATGCTCACATCTCCCCTCGAATAAGACCTAACTATGAAACATAGCACATAAGCTTCAAGTACCATTCTATAACAAAACCTTTTGTTAAAATGATTCACATCCAGGGTTGATTTGAGTGTGTGATGCATCTTTGAATATTTTTCTTATACTTTTAAACATTTGAGTGTAATGTTTGCAAGTAGTGAATGTTTGCTTTATCTCTAAAAAGTGTTATTTCTGATACAAGCTTGGTGTTAACTAAGATAACCTCTGCAAGCAGGACAAAAATATCATCCTTTTGGAAGACAGACACATTCTCATGGTCATATTAGTGGGGAATCCAAATTACTCCATGTGATCAGATTCTTAATCCTTGGAGACCACCAGTAAATCCACATAATTACTCCTAATTCCCAACACTCATCAGTCAGGTAATCAAAGAGATCCATTTCCCTTAAATATCTCATTCAGATACATAAAAAACTGTAACAAAACAAAAGATTGGTCCTATTTCTAACACCCTAAACCCCTCTTTACCAGGCCAGAGGAATTTTGCCTTCAGAACCCAATCCAGATGCATTCTACCACATATCATAAAGTTCTTTATGGTTCAGTATGTGCACTTTAACAACTGAGCAATTTTCTCTATTAGGATTAATCAGATATGTAGCCTAGAGAATGTTTTTCGGTGTGAGAATTAAATGTTGCCAACCAACCTAAAACTATTTGGGTTTAGGTGAGGAGAAAAAGACAGCAGAAGTATAATAAGAAAATCTTCTTTTTGTTTGTTGGATTTGCAAGGAAAATGATTTTTATACATTTTATTAAGGAAAGTGTCAACAAGATACTTTTGGGCAAAAAGGTGTGAGCAAGACAAACCATAGAGCTGGATTTGATGACCAGTACAGTATGAGGCCATGCAGGGTTCACATTACCAGCAACCTGTTACTCTGTCACATGTTCATATTTACATAAGACATATTTGATGTAACTATTTTTAAAAACTGTCGTGAGATGGGAAAACAAGAGGCTGAGATTGCATTTGCACAGAGCCAGGAATTAAATAGAACGTCCCAGAAGGTTTCAAAACCTCAGTGCAGTACTCTGGCCGCTGATGTTCAGAACATAAAAATAATTGCAGCATTTCTAGTTAAAATAGCATATGTTGGGAATTCCGACTTTACTGATGTCAAGAACTGATGGAACTGCCTGGGAGTGTGATCA
Source organism: Sternarchorhynchus goeldii (assembly GCA_028565775.1). Taxonomy (NCBI): domain Eukaryota; kingdom Metazoa; phylum Chordata; class Actinopteri; order Gymnotiformes; family Apteronotidae; genus Sternarchorhynchus; species Sternarchorhynchus goeldii. The sequence goes on from JAOXYF010000005.1 coordinate 4,790,604, forward strand.
GCGTCATCAACCAGTCACTTCGGTCTGTCTGGTTCAGACTGAGCAAGAGTGAGTAAGTTGTATGCATGCTAGTAGTGATGTCAATAGTGGGCAAACATGATGTGTTTTCTTAGAACCACAAACTTCTAATAAGTATTCAGAATTAAATACATATTCAGAATCACTCTAAAATAAACATGACTCAGTGACATTGGGCATGTAAGTCACAGCTCCCAAAAAAATAATGCTTACATTTTGGCTGATGCTTTTTTCCAAAGTGACTTACAACTGTGACTTGACTACATTCCAAAAACGTTGTTCATACGCTTGCTTTGGATGACATCATTATTCTCACTTTTATACATCATTAATCTAACTTTTTTACATGATTACAAATAGTCTATATTTACAAATTTAAGGAATAAAGTGTTTTGTGTTCTAAACCACACTGACAGGTTTTGGTGGCCTGGATGGTAGTGGAAAATTTGTGTGAATTTAAGTTTATTAAAATTTCCCTGAATTTCCCATTAAATTCTTATTCTGCTAAGCATCTAATTCTAAAAGACAAAGCTCTTTGTTTACTATAATTTATCCACAGAAAGCAAATGAAGACATTTTCTTTTTATGACCACTATAGTATTATCAGAAAACATTACTTGAACCGATTAGCTGTAAATCTAACACATTTTAAATGTGGTGGCTATAATTCTAGTACTGCATTATAAGACTGGAAACACTCGTAAATTCAAGAAAACTGTTTGAGCTAGAAAGTATATTCAAATAATTGCACATGTTCAGCCATGTCACATCTTATGCCAGCTGCAGATGGGTAACAAATGAAATGAAAAGTCTCAGTGCTTGAAACATACAGTGAGATCTCTGGTAGATACAGAAAATACACCATACAGTAACACAGAGGCACCAGACCTCCTCATTATAGGGGCTGAGAATCCAGGCATTTCCTTTATGAAATTCTCTTAATTAGCACTGATGTGCTGAAAATTTTCTTTGACTGTTACTGCAAGCTCTCTGTGGTTGACCTCTCCTCATTTTCTGAATTACATTGCATAGACTCTGTGGTTGATCTCTCCCCAGTCTCTGACTATCACTGCATACACTTTGTGACTGATCTCTCCCCACTCTCCGACTTTCACTGCATCCACTCTGTGGTTGATCTCTCCCTTGACCTCTCTCTATCTTGGAGTTACTGAAGAAACAAAAAAGATCAGATTACTGAAATTCAAGCAGGCAGGATTACCATCTGCTTTTCATGATTAAATGCTATCCTTTACAAACTTTTCTCCCCCAAAAACCAAGTCCATAATGTCCTTTCACACAAATGTTTTTAAGATAGTTCAGTGAGGCACCAGTGATTTAATATCACCCATGCCAGAACTAATCACATCTATCTGTGTTTTCCATGGTGGAGCATACCAATTTGACAGCAGTGTAGGGACTGGAATTCTGCAATAAAAGGCCTTCTCTGCAATTCTGACAGCTAATACTAACAAAAGCACATGTACATGTACTGTGTGTCCTGACAGCACAGGACCAGATGACTTTGGGCAGGTTTCCAGTGCATCACAGGGCAAAATATAAATTGTCTAAAAGAAAATAATTGCCAATTATCAATAAAACAATCTACATATGTATTTTCCAAATTTAGATTCCAGTAGCATTATTTTATCAATGAAAAAAGGAAACATCTTAGGATACCAATATGTTTCAACACATAATTTTTCATGGGTTGTCTGAACAATAAACCATGTCATCATTTTCCTGTAAAATATCATTCAGTGCATTCTGTAGAAAACCTAGCAGGATCTGCTTACGATTATTAGCCATTGCTGTTCTGCTATATTGATATCTGTTGCTGAAACTGTAGATAACCTCAAATTGTTTGCTTGTTGAAGTTATATACATATATAATACATACATACTATATACATACTATACATACTATATACATACATACTATACATACTATACATACTATATACATACATACTATACATACTATATACATACATACTATACATACTATACATACTATATACATACATACTATATACATACTATATACATACTCTTATAGCACTAGAGTGCTGAAAACACCCTCTCAAAACAGTAGGTGACATGGTAACAAAGAGGCATCCAATAGATTTGTCCATTCAGTTCAAAGCTTCCTATTCTGTCCCTCTCCAGGGACATGTAAGATTTATGAACTGATGACAGCCATTGTTTTGAACATTGTTTGCCATTTAGCATGTGTAATTTACAGCATCCGTATACTTTCCTTAACCAAGGTATTGTGTGTGATTGCAAAAATCCTTCAGAGACATCAAATGACAAAAAGGTTCACTAAGTTCATTAATATTTTCATTGTTAAGCTGATGAAAAAAGGCCAGTGTCCTTGGCTGTGCACAATTACATCCACCCTCCCATCCCATACTGTGGAGGTTTATGGGTGGTGCAAACAGCTTCCCAGCTTTCCCTGGCACCCCCAGCTTCCCCTGGCATGCTTGCGCTTCTGGGCTTTATTCAGAACTGTACGAAAACATTCTCTAAGCTCCTTCAATCTGTTTCATGCATATTCAAACAATGCCTTTCAGTTCTGCATCTAGACACATTTCATGGTACTGCTTTAGGGAACAATATGTTATACTTGTACGGGAATTTATTGTATGAATTTGTTGTATGAATTCTTGCTTACTGAGAGGAATAACAAGTTTAAGCCTTGAAGTGTGATTGATAACAAATGTGTTTGGGAATCTTGCACTGTTGTGACTGTTATCATATTCTGGTAGTTAAACAGCTCCAGATCTTGAACAAGTATCACACGCACACATGCCTCACAGAAAATGTGGTATGCTGGAGGAAACAAAACTTAAAAAAAATCTTACAAACACTGAGAGGTTTATTGCAGCTTTTTGCTTCATACTTTTATTTGGAAAGGTTGTCAAAGTATTTGCATTTTGGTTGCATGGACAACAACATGAATTCTGATTACATATATTTGAAAGTCATATGGTTCACAAAGTATATTAGCACCTTATATTCTTTCATGAAAATTAGCATGTTTTTCTGAGATTTGGTAAGTAGTTAATACACTATGCTTTCTTTCGTCAAAGATAGTAATGCTATTCTGCAAATCGTGATTCTATCACAAGCTTATGTGAAGACAATCAAGTCCTTTATCCAGTGTATTTGACAAAACATAAGATAAAAAAAAATTGTATTATAAGACAACTGTCAGCTCTTTTGACTGACGTGAGCGACTGGTCAGAAAGCACGCTGACCACGCTTGAGTAACCACGCTCGTGTTCTGTTCTGCTTGGTTTTCATGGGGATAGGCATTAGACATTGTTCATTTAGATCTATTTCAAAGTGTTGATAGTTCATTGTTTATGTAGGTGTGGAATTTTCATAGAAAACATATGCATTTTGAATTAATAATGTATCGAAAAAAAACATTGTCTAGAGTATCAAAAATGCATAGATATTTGTCTTTTACATATTTCGTACACCGACTATTATTAATACGTAAGCTTTTTAAAATCAGTTGTGTTGTGTGAAACATAGGCTAATCTATTAATGTGGAAGACAGCTTAGTCTTTATCATGGCCAGAGGATGCATGGGGTATTTAACATACACCGTTTCCTCCACACGCTGTACCAGGTTATTTTTTAAATATTTCTTACTGATACTTGCATATCGACCATACCGTCTTAACAAACGGTGTTTCGCACAAGCGAAGCTAGTTACATGTAGATTTTTTTTACACCCAGTGGTATTTGGGTTTAAGATTCATTTATAAGGACGTCGGAGATCTCATAGCTGGCTACGGGTACAGCTGCCTGCGAACCACTGCAATATAAAACCAAGAACTGTAGCAAAATTATAACTTCAGGCATGCACGATTAGGAAAACAATATTTGCACATAATTCCTGGGCTTCTGACCACATCTCCGATGTTAGCTGTTGAATATATCGGAAATACACAATCCGTGAACTTCAAATGCATTTAGCTGTTCGCACCAGTTTTTTCCTAATGTATGTACCAGTATGTAGCCAGTTCCCAGTCCATCTGGAGGACACTTAACAGCTGGAGATCAGTAGTTCGCGTCACACTAAAATATTACGTAGGGATATGAAAGAAGCAGAAATGAGATTAATTAAGTTTTAAAAATCAGTGTTTAGTCATGTTTTGATGATTTATTAACCCTTATATAGTAAATTATATAGGCTAATCGTGTTTGGTTAAAGCACCAATTTCCAATTCCTACCCTTGTACTATGAGTCACACATCATAGAGCCTGCTATTTATAATAGTTACATTTACATTTACGGCATTTAGCAGACGCTCTTATCCAGAGCGACGTACAAAGAGTACCTTCGTTGTTGACTCACAGAAAGTATCCTAGCCAGTAAGTAGGTTAGAGTTCATTGTAGAGTTCCAGTGGGCATGTACTTGTATTGCTGGAAGTTAGGATTTGAAGGATTTTGTCTGGTGAAAGAGGAGAAAAGAAAGCCAGAGAGTTGGAGGTGAGAGTCTGAGCCACAATAAAAAGAGTAGGAACAGAGGAAAAGGTCTGATTGGTTATTGCAGCCTTCTCCTCAAAGAACCTGAGGAAATCTTCGGGAGTGAGTGAGGAGGGAGGAAGGCGAGGGGGAGGGTTAAAGAGAGAAGAAAACATGCTGAATAGTTTGCATGGATTTGATGCTGATAACAATAATAATAAATGACATAATAACAATGAATTGTTCCATCAGTATTTGTTACTTATTGTTATACACTTGAAACACTTCCATCCATTTTATTCACTTATATTGTAAAAATGTACATACAAACAATTGTAAATATGATCAGATGTACATATGAACTAACAACTATGTACTCAGAATTACCAACATAACAACAATAGCCAGTAGGTGTCACTAGAAAGAATGGTGTCAAATGTTTTGAAACCTTGACTTCTTTTTCGGCAATTGCTTCAAACGCTCCGTGTTTAACGGGGCTTCATTTTGCCCTTCACTGTTGCGTGCACTTCTCACTTGATCTGTCCACATTCACTCTGTGAGCTCCTTCATGCCTAACATTACAATGTGCTAAGCCTTCAGGAAATCAAGAGAGGAAGCCACAATGTTCAGGCCCGATCGCCAATCATAGCATTCTAGTCTAAACATATAATCACAGATGATACTCAGCTAGAAAACATTAAGAAACCATTCAATTTTTTCTTAAATTATTTTCTTTGCATGTATGGCAGCCATTCCATTCTACCACATTCTGATTAGCTGGAAGACCAGCATGCAGGAAAGACAGAAAATCTGAGTGATTCCATCAAGTAGTGATTATCCAAGTTAAACCATTAATACTTTGTTGTTTAAAAATTAATATGTACCTTTTTCGCACTATTTGAGATCTGAAAATAATGCATTTGTTATTTTGACCAATTAAATAAATAAATAATTAATAAATAAGAAAGAAAGAAAGAAAGAAAAAAAGAAAAAGACCAGCTGCCATTTTTACCAGTTAATGTTCTATGTGGTAATATGTGAATTTGGAATTTGATATAAAAGGCAGTAGTTTATATAAATCAACCATAATGGTAATTATTTCACTCAAACACATACCTACAAAGAGTTAAACCAGAGAAACTTATCATTTTGCAGTGATCTCTTAAATTTTTTCCCCAAGGTGTAGTTATGAGCCATACCTTGTAAGCACACCATGTAAGCTATGTAATGAATACACCTGGATTTTGAAAGGTTTATTAGAGTAGTTATCAAAGATCCTCAAACCATTGAGGTATTACTGAAGCATTTTAGGAGCAAGATGAAATGGAGGTTTGTTACACACAGATATTTTTGACATTGTGAAAGTCAATTTTCTGCAGTTTGATGGATTCTGAGAGGCAAATCATTATATAAAACAGAAACGATTATATAATTCAGAACAGGGTAATGTAAGGTTATGCAGGGCACTAGTTAAATATCACAAATATTAGTTACATATCACAACAATGCATTATTTCTGCTTTATCATCAACCATTTAAAGATGTAAATGGGTAAGTATTCAATGTTTCTTAAAGACTTAAATCTTACCCAGATCCAAATCATGTCAAAAAATCCAAAATCTTTCAAATAAAAATACCTTTTGTCATTATAAGGTTCTTAAGTTTTACTTAATTTTCATTACCACAATTGCATTTACATTTAGGGCATTTGGCTGATGCTTTTATCCAAAAAAAGGATAAAAGGTTGAACCAGCAACCTTCTGATTACTAGTCAAGTGCCTTAACCAGTAAGCTACCAACACCCAACTCAGTTTGTTGCTGACTTGTGTAGGGAGTTGGTAGATCATCCATTTTCAATTAAATAATGAGTATAAAGAGCCGAATGCACTATGAGGACCAACAATGTGGTATAAATCCCATTATAGTATAGACAGTATGTGGTATAGACAATAGAGAATTCAAGTCATCTAATAACAGAGAAGATCTGGGTTTAGATATAAGGTCATCCCAAAGGCAATGAATATAAGGCCTCAAAAAGGCCATGGTACTCCTGTCCCTTTGTTTCTTTCTACCAAATGTGAAGAAAACAAATGTGGCTTCTGAATCTCTGCTTTAAAAAGCCTTTTTTTTTACTTTAAAAAGAGGACAGAGAACATGAGCTGCCTTCCAGCTTTCAGATGCAGGGGCAGCACTCTTACCTGTGATGAGCTCACAGCTCCTGGTTATTTGTGATGGTTTCAATGTATTTACATCATTTGGGTGACACTTTGATCCAATGCAACTTACAATTTTGAGCAATTGAGGGTTCAGGGTTTTGCTCAGGGGCCCAACAGTGGCAACTTGACAGAGGTGGGGCTTGAACCAGCAACCTTCTGATTATTAGTCAAGTGCTTTAACCAGTAATCTTGGAGCATGCAGGGGGTCGCAATGGAAAGGGAAACTTCTTGTTCCGGTTCTGTACTGGCCTTGCATGTAAGAGTGACCATCTCAGCATTTCCACACTAAAAAGAAAAAATATATATAATAAATTATTTAAAAATTGTTACACGTCAGGTGAGACAGGAAGAGGTCCACAGACTACTAGAGTGAGAACCAATCAAAGTGGAAAACCAGATATAGGGTTGTTTTTAAAGCAATATTCAAAAAGATATAAATCTTACTTTACATATGCAATCAACTCATCTCCAGATTCCTGGTTTGAGTAAAACCGCAAACGTCTTCCTCAGAGTGTGTTCATTATTAGCAGATTCAGCACAAAGCAAATGAAACCATGGGTAATAATACACAACCTAAGGCCCATTAAAGACATCCAGTTTGGGGTGGTTCATTTAAAATATGAATACAGTATGGTCCAAAGAAATCAAACAGACCAAACACAGCACATAATATCAAACGATTGTGGAGGTATTCCAGGTGCTGTTTTCATCCTTTATGCATTTTACTAGCTCTTCTAGTAAAAACTGCACTAGATATACTCAAACCTAACGAGAACCTTCACAGCTATGTTGGTAGGAATCACTTTGTCCCTAGCATAAATATTTCACTGTATTGTATCTTTGTCTGTCTCCTGTCTGTCTCCATTTGCCCGGGAACCTTGACAGGTAAGCTGAAAACACAACAAGGCTCTGAAGTACTTTGGCATATGATGGGACTTTAGTACTTTGGCATTTCCCTCAATGGCCTTGTTTTGTCCAGATCTACCCTTATGCCTCTTGCTGACACAATTTCCACAGAAGCAGACTTCCTGCCTTTATTGTGCTGAAATTTGGAGTAACCTCCATGAAGTGGTAAGGGCAAGCACAGGCCTTCTTCGTTCTTTGCATGTCCACACTCCACTGACTGAAAATGCTACCTGCAATACGCTACGCAGCAGTGAGATCTACCAGCTGGTCTTGTCATGTTCCACGGGTTTGGCATCGAGAGGCTGTAGTCAACCCAGGGCATTAATGCTGCTCGTCTAACTGCTAAAAGTTGCTCGTCTGCTTTCTTCATAGAACTTCAACTGAAGAAATGCAGTGTCATTTTTTCAAGAGACCTTACGTAATGTGAAATTTAAGCAGTAGAAAAAATTTAATTTAGAGTGACTGGAAGAGGGATTTGTTGAGAAATGTAAATTTAATGCAAATTCACAACTTTTCTGGTTTACTTACTGTGGGATTTTATCTATTTATTTTACTTATTTAAGGTGGTAGGTGGGTAATGGAATTTAATGTGTCACCTCCTATATCTCAGGGAAAAAATAAAATGAAAGCCTTCAAAAGTCCCTAAAGACGCTGGTGAATTTTAACAAAAAGATGAAAACTCCACTGAATATAAATAAGAAAACTTTTTATTAAGTTCTGTTTATGCCCATTTCTAAAGTGTTTTAAAAGATTTTTTTATTTTACACATTTTTTTAGATAGCTTTTCTCAATAATATGCAATTTCAAAATGTACAATTTTATAAAATTGTATTTATTTTATGAAATGTATTTAACCTAGACTTTGCTCGCTTGCTTGATTTCTGTGACAGAGTCCGAGACTCAGAGCCTGAAAGTACAAGTAGAAAGCAGAAGAGATATATGCAGGAATAAAAAGACAAGAAGCAAAATAAATGGAAAGTAAGAGAAAGAAAGGCAGAGATCAAGAGAGTGGCAAGAAAGAAAGAAATGAGTGAACGAGAAAAAAGTGAACAAAGGAGAAATGAAACAGCAGAGAAATACACTCACCGACCACTTTATTAGGTACACCTATCCGACTGCTCATTAACACAAAAGTTGAATCAGCCAATCACATGGCAGCAACTCAATGCAGTTAAGCATGTAGACATGGCCAAGACGATCTGCTGCAGTTCAAACCGAGCATCAGAATGGGGAAGAAAGGTGATTTAAGTGACTTTGGGCTGATCTAAGTATTTCAGAAAATGCTGATCTACTGGGATTTTCACGCACAACCATCTCTAGGGTTTACAGAGAATGGTTTGAAAAAGAGAAACTATTCAGTGAGCGGCAGTTCCGTGGGCACAAATGCCTTGTTGATGCCAGAGGTCAGAGGAGAATGGCCAGACTGATTCGAGCTGATAGAACGGCAGCTGTAACTCATATAACCAGTCATTACAACCGAGGCAAGCAGAAGAGCATCTCTGAACGCACAACACATCGAACCTTGAGGCGGATGGACTACAGCAGCAGAAGACCACACCGGGTGCCACTCCTGTCAGCTAAGAACAGGAAACTGAGGCTACAATTTGCACAGGCTCACCAACATTGGACAATAGAAGATTGGAAAAATGTTGCCTGGTCTGATGACCTGGTCTCAATTTCTGTTGCAACATTCGGATGATAGGGTCAGAATTTGGTATCAGCAACATGAAAGCATCAGGCTGGTGGTGGTGGTGCAATGCTGTGGGGGATATTTTCCTGACACACTTTGGGCCCATTAGTACCAACTGAGCATCGTGTCGACGCCACAGCCTACCTGAGTATTGTTGCTGACCATGTCCATCCCTTTATGACCACAGTGTACCCATCTTCTGATGGCTACTTCCAGCAGGATAACGCGCCATGTCAACACGACAATGAGTTCACTGTATTCGAATGGCCTCCACAGTCACAAGATCTCAGTCCAATATAACACGTTTGGGACTCTCTGAGGAATGTTTCCAGTACCTTGTTGAATCTATGCCACGAAGGATTAAGGCAGTTCTGAAGGCAAAAGGTCCAACCCGGTACTAGCAAGGGGTACCTAATAAAGTTTCCGGTGAGTGTATATGTAGAGAAAAGCAAATGAAGTTAAGAAAATGGTTACGGAAAATGACCTGGAACAGCGAGTAGTGTCTGTCAGTGGCGCTTTACGGAATTACCGAGTTTCCTGACTGCATCTCTCGGTTTGATGAAACAGAATTACACATCGTGATGCATGGTGAATCGGTGCGTTTATATCGATCCGAGCGACAACGCTGTATAACGGATAATTTTCAGTGGAAAGCCTCGGCGACGCATAATGGGTCCGGCACGTCAAGCAGGGGAGATCAGTAAGAAGTTTTTGTTCAGTAAGAAGATTTTGTTGTTTCTGCTGTTTGCCCGATTAGTATCAACGTAATGCTTTGTATTGCTGTAATGTCATTGCAATGCTGTTTGAAACATCCGTTCCGTTTTCAAAGGTTCCGGTGGAGAACGGAGTCTCGGTATCACTGTACTTATTGATCCATACCTGCCAAATTATAGATCATCCAACAATGCTTGGAGAAAAGTTTGTTTGTGTCTGTAGTGGCTTTGAAAAGTATTCATATATAATTTTATTAGCAAGGTAAGCCTTTGTTAGTAAATATCCCGTCACTATAACTTACAGGTCGAAATAAAAATATAGTGACTCTGGATCGTGGCCCTGCTACCATTATAAGTAAACGTTGAATTAGTTTACAATGGCATTGTTAGTTTACAGTTGCAGGGTTGGCTACAGAGCATCAGAATATATTAATTAAATCTTTTCGAGGTTGCATTGGCCGCTGTGTTTTACGCTGCATTGCTGAAGCAAGCCGACTCTTAATTCCTCAAGGATCGCTCCCTCTCACTCATCCTTCATGAAGAATTTCTTTAGCATAGCTCAAAGCTTCCAACCCACTTAGTCAATTGTCAGAAAATGTTTTTCTTATATAACTGTCAAAACTAGGATTTCATGCTCTGCAACTGCTATACATACAAAAATACTCTACATAAAACGTATATTATTATTATTATTATTATTATTATTATTATTATTATTATCATCGTCGTCGTCATCAACATTGTTGTTGTTACAACTACTACTACTAGTAGTGGTATTTGCAGTAATAATATAATGCAAAACGTCTTTGAAACATCTGAAACCAGTTAACAAACAATGCAGCAGCTGCTGCTGTCTGTTCAATGAAATATACTGCCATCTTGTGGACACTGTATACTGAGTTGAATCGTTAGTACGGCTCCCAAATAGTTTCCAAAAAGGAACAGTTTTTTGAGATATTCATCGTAATACAGAACTGTATTTCTCTGATGGTACTGTCTGCATCAGTAATAAAGTTTTCAAAGTTATGTATGCATTTGAGATTCCTCGATAGAGAAGCACTCTTACAAAAGGAGCTGATGACAATAAAATGTTATACAGGAATCTCTCCATGAACATACAGCATGTTCAGTAATTTATAGATTGAATAGATCCATCAGTAAGTTACCACAAGTAAAATATTCACATGAGCATCAATTTAATGTTTTTGTTGGGTTAGCATATCCACCTGCACAAAATGTAGGCCTTCACTTAATTGTAATCTAAATATGGAAGGTATTCTTTAAGAAAATTGTATATTTTCTACCAGAAGAATGTATTGAAGGATTACAAGCCCAGGGCAACAGTGGGGAGGAACCAAGACTCAAGGGGGGAGCCCATCCTCTTCTGTCCGACACCGGTCACCATGTCAACAAGATAAATATATAGGAAATGTAAAAAAAAAAACCCACAGTAGTTATATAAGTTATAAGCAAAGTTCGGGGCTGTGCCACAGCAAGGCTGATGAGGGCCTCCGTCCAGTTGATTAATCCTTCATCTGCATCTGGATGAGTAGGAGATGGTTGGTCCAGGACAGGTAACAGGAGAGCCTCGTCAATCCTTACTTTGTACCAAGAACAGCCATTAGCTCGGTAAAAGTAAAGTGAGACAGTTAGTTCTGTAAGGGACATAAAATATAGACATTCTAGAAGCATGGGAGCAGCAACCCCAGCAATTAACTATTACAGCCTAATTAAAAGGACAGAACCAGAAGGTAACACAGACTTGGGGGCGCCCTGAGACGTTGGCATCCCTCCACCCCACCGTCAACAAACTTGCGTGAACGTGTGCAGTGGTGGGACGACAGCACCAGCGTTTCAGTATACCATAAAACCCTCTGCCCATGAACCCCTGGATCTGTAATCTTTATCTAGGGGGAATAGGAATATCAATTATAATTATAATTTTGTAATTATGGATCAATGAGACTCTTAGTAGACAGGAGCATCAAGAAAGGAGAGCAATATGAACAAAACCTTCCTGGTACAAACTGTATGAAAAAGCCACTTTAGCCAAGGTAATTTTGAGGTGGGAAGCTATAATTACAGGTATGTGAGTTACTCTCGCAGAGTAGGGTGGCAGGTTACAGCCTTGAGGTCAGTTAGATACAAAGACCATCTTATCAACAGTTGACTGGTCCATAGACCAGCAGGGGAAACTAAGCACTGACACCTTTTAATCTTCTTAAATTATGCAAAGGACAGTGAAACTCGTGGGGCCACTCCTTTCTCAGCAATGAGAGAAGAAGGTCAAGAATTACAACAGACTCTAAACTGTAGGCATTGCTGGAGACTGAAATCTGAGTGTTTACTGAACTTCAACAAACCACTTTGGTACAATAAAAACTTTTTTTTACTGTATTACAACTATTAGACATCTATGTTTCTCATGTATTTATAATAATAATAATAATAATATTTTATTTGAAAAGCGCCTTTCAGGACACCCAAGGACACTGTACAGCAAATAAAAGCACACAAAATAAAAGAATAA
>JAOXYF010000005.1:4803259-4825757 GCA_028565775.1 Sternarchorhynchus goeldii
TTATGGTTGTAGGGTTTTCTACTATAACCAACGTCACTTTAGGTTATTATAAGATGAGCTACACGTGCATAAATTGAGAGATTGTATTATTATTATTATTATTATAAAAATAACAACAATAATAATAGCAGCCTCAATAAAAACCAAAATTGCCTTTTTCACTAATTTTAATTTTTTTTTACTTACTCTGCGTTCTGTTATTTTATCACTCAACCCTTATGAGTGTCGACGTATGTATTTCTCTTAATAGCCTACTACCGTACGTATTCACACATGTCAATCTTAATATGGCATCAGTTTGACCTAAACTAAATTACCTCGTTCTCAGATTACAACAGGTACTATCCTACAACGATTCGTTCAAATGTGAGCAGTCTCTTCCTGTTGGTTGAGAAGTACACGTCAGCGGCGAAGTTGCACGTCAGGTCAGCCTACTTCATGTACTATCGTTTTCCTCTTCCTGGTTTTAAGTTTGTTGCACATGACGCTTATATGATGGTAAGTGCTCTCTCTTTTTAAACATTTAATTTCTAAGAAAGTTAGACCTACTATTACTACGAGTATGCCCTTTAATTTCTACTATGCGTACCTGTGAGAAGTAATTTCTTTGTTTCTTCTCTCTCAGGTGTCATTCCATACACATAAACTGAAAAGCAATGTGTGACAGATTTCAAGTGTCAGCAAAACGCTCGTCAATCGCCTTGCCTTAACTGCAATAAAGACACACGGACGGCTGCGAAAAAGACTAGAATTTAAAATGAATATAGTTTACTGTTACCCATATCCAGCATTACAAAGGTATAGCACATGAACTTTGCACTTTACGTTCTATTGTCAGCGTTACCGGAGCGTTACTCAGTCCAACAAAATGAGATTACGACTTTTGAAGAAAAATGTTGTTCTTTTTCTTGTGATCTCAGTTATTCTTTTTATATTATTTTATTCGAAATTTATGTTATCAAATGAGAGTAATGTTTTGGATAATGTTCCGCACAAAGGAACACAAGCTGATGACACTAATACGTTTAACTACGGGACTGTTTTAAAAATGAGGAAGTCAGTATACGACAGTAACTACAGACAATTCATTCAGAATGCCGATAAGTTTCCAGGAGATCCAGAAGTTGTGATTGTGGTACAAGTTCATAACAGACCTGATTACCTAAAAATGTTAATACAATCCTTAGAAAAAGCATCTGAAATACACAAAATCTTTGTTGTTTTTAGTCATGATTATTTTTCAGAGGAGATTGGTGATCTGGTCAAAGGGATAACATTCTGCAAAGTACTACAGATATATTTCCCCTACAGCATTCAACTTTATCCTAATGAATTTCCAGGGCAGGATCCACGAGACTGTCATAGAGATATTTCAAAAGAGGATGCCAGAATGACTGAATGCCTCAATGCTGAGCACCCGGATTCTTATGGCCATTACAGGGAAGCCTCCATCACACAAACCAAACATCACTGGTGGTGGAAGTTGCATTTTGTGTTCGAGCGAGTCAAAGTGCTACAAGGATACAAAGGCTTTGCTGTCTTTATTGAGGAAGACAACTACATCCTTCCAGACTTCTTCAGCTTCTTCAAATCAATGATAGCTCATAGAAACAGGGACTGTGTAGACTGTGATGTCCTTGCTCTAGGAAATCATGATGGTGTGTCCAATTTTGCAGAACTCTCTGCCAAAACAGAGACATCTGGATGGTTGTCTACCAAGCACAATATAGGTATGGGCATCTCTAGGGATCTTTACTACAAGTTAATGGGGTGTAACAATGAGTTCTGCATGTATGATGATTACAACTGGGACTGGACACTACAGAACCTTTCTGGAACATGTATTCGAAAAGCTCTTAAGGTTCTAGTAGCCTCTGGAACCCGTGTGCTGCACACGGGTGACTGCGGTCTGCACCAGAAACAGGCTTGTAATTCTGAGGCCGCCCAGAAAAAAGTGAACGAAGCACTAGAGAAGGTCAGACCTGCTCTCTTCCCACAGACTCTAACCTTGACCAACCATGGGTCAGTGGAGCACAAACCCCATGTGAAAAATGGAGGGTGGGGGGATGTTCGTGACCACACCCTGTGCATCAACTATGCTGCACGACTCTGAGCCAAAGTTTTAATTGTTGTATTTAGGCAACAAGTGACATACAGACTTAAAGAATCAGGGCAGATGCTGAGTGCAAGTTTTGCTTTTGTTGTTTTTCATAAACGTCCACGAAACCTTCACTCTGGTAAATGACACTGATATTTCAGGAGCATTGGTGTTGCAGTGGTAATGAGGCTGCTCATTGTTATCAGCACACAGTACAATACAGTTTTTTGTTTTTCGCTGGGGTTTTTTTTTTTTTTTGGTTATACTTGTGCTTAATTTTCATCTACAGTTCTGAAACTTGTTCTTCTACTTAGTACACGAATGTCTCCTGTAAATTCAGGGAGCTCTATAGATTTTTTTGTTAAACCCTCACTCAAGTTATTTTAGGTCAAAATTGTTATGGCTTTGTTCTTGATGATTAAAATATAACTGACATTGCGTTGCGTATTTTGCAAGGGTATCCAAAAATGTCTTTACAGTTGAGGTAAATGTTATTTGTTTAACCTGGCTTTTTCATTTCGGTCCATTTCTTTAAGACATAATCGGTGTCCTAAGCACAGTCATCTAAGCCTGATTTGGCATCTGTGCTTTGTAAGAGGGATAACCCAAGACTGTTCTAAATCATACAGGGATTTAGACGAAGCATTCTTTACACCATTTTTAATGGGTGCACAGAAGACATCATGATCTAGCCTACTGTAGATTGCAGTGTTTGATATCTTTATTTAATAATATATTAAAGATTTAAGTATCGGGCATGTTTGACTACATTGTATTAACAATGTTTAGTTAAGGATGGACTTTTGCTGAGTTTGCAAAATTTACCTGTCTCTGGTGCACATCCTTTCCCTTTTCCGAGACTGGATTTCCTGTTCTTTTAAAACATTTGCATCATTGCACAGTAAACTCAAAAGTAAAATCAAAGTAAAATACATATTCCTCTTTTTATATATAGCCTAATTCTGATGGTTGCATTTATGCTTTTTGGAGAATCTATATCATTGGAAAGGGGGACCACATTTAGGTTTTATGCTAATTAGTGGTAGACAATGTAGTTTCTATTGAAAAAAATGTTGGGAAATGTCTTCTCAAGGCACCTGCACCTGTATGTGTCATGTAGTTCATGACATAAAAATTCATCACCATGTAGCAAGGCAATGATGCACATAATAGGACTGTGTCACAAAAGAACATTTTTCACTTTTCAGAAAAGATTCCCACATTGTGTCTGAATGGGAGTACGCAGAAGGGTGTAATTGTGGTTCTCTGTGGGCGTAAACCATTTAGATCACAGCCTTCCAATCCCCATCACCGATATTTTCTCTTGGTTTGTTAGTGCTGACTTTACAAACGTAGGCCTTTTGCTTCTCGCCCCTGAGTATGAACTTTGCTCAGCAGGAAAGCAAATGTTTCCTTTTTTTTTTTTTACCCCATTTCCTTGTGTAAAAACATTGTGTTAAAAGGTTTTTTTTTGGTGTACTGTATTACAGACTTGCATATTTTGGTTTGTATATGTCTAGATTCAGGTGATTTTCTTTATTACGGGTATGAGGTATGCACAATATGGATAAACTGATTTGGTACAGAAATACTGATTGTAATTAAAAGCCATATTCAGAAAAATTATGAGTTTTTATTTTAACCTGATTGTTTTTGTTATTAAAACATATTTATTATAATTAATTTTGTTATGAATCCACTCTAGGCTGTGGAACAGAGGGTAACGAGCAGGGGATAACAGTAAACCAGGAGAAAAACAGAACATAACAAAAGAGCTTGTGCCACGTCAATGAAGCGTTACACAAACAAGACGACCGCTGTACACCATATACAAGAAATATTTACATTATCAACCATAACCAGAAAGGGAATAATCAGTAAACCAGAAACATGGCATACAAGCAAAAGTCACACACAAAACTAGGCCCTCACTTTAGCTGTGCTGCTATAGATATACTCAGATAAGCCTGAGTATGTGTGTATATATATATATATATATATACTCAAGTTTGTGACCATGATTGTCTGAACACTTAATGTCCCAGGGATCCCACATATCTGTGTTATCTGCTGTTTCTCCCCCTTTTTAGTTACGCTGTCATAGCTAGTCCCTGCCAGAGTCTTTGCTTGCCCTCTGCACATTTTCAGCACCCGCTGAATTACAAGAGCGCACCTAAGGTTTTGTGATCTCCTTCCCCCCCCCCTCTATTCATCTCGTGCTCGGCTGAGCTACTCTTGCTACATTTGAGGCTCCAGGAGATACCAGAGATCCAGATTCCTGACTCAACATCTGCCACTCTGCCTGATCCACCCTGTTTGAGTCTCACCAACTGAACATCACCCACTGTTGGGTGATAGATCACCCAGTTACTGTTTGTACTATTTTTTTTTTACTGTATGTACTACTTATTGTGGTGCCTGTTGGTCAACCAGAGGAGGTTGCCACCCCCCCCCCCCCCCGAGTCTTGGTTCCTCTCAAGGTTTCTTCCTCTTTCACTCAGGGAGTTTTTCCTTGCCGCTGTTGTCCTTGGCTTGCTCACTGGGGGCTTTGACTCTGAAATCTGTAAAACTGCTTTGAGACAACGATTCTTGTAAAAAGTGCTATATAAATAAATTTTTACTTGACTTTATTCTAAATATATTAAATAGGCATTAGAATAGGCTACTCTGCACCTAATAGGCTGTCTGTCAGTTGCATAATCTAGATGTTTTTTACATCATCAACTGGCTAATTCATCTTCCACTTTGTGCTTCGTAGCATCGGATAAACTGCGCTCCATTCCACAGGTTCCCTAAGCAGTGCCCTTGTATTCCCTACACACTATAATCACAGGTTCCCTAAGCAGTGCCCTTGTATTTTCTACACACCAAAATCACAGGTTCACTAAGCAGTGCCCTTGTATTCCCTACACACTATAATCACAGGTTCCCTAAGCAGTGCCCTTGTATTCCCTACACACTATAATCACAGATTTCCTAAGCAGTGCCCTTGTATTCCGTACACACTATAATGTTATATGGGTTATCGGAACTGCAGTTGATTAAATGCCTTCATTTAGAATGCCCAGCAATATCATCATACATAAAATATTGTGTGTATTTTTTTGTTTCTCTTGACAGCTGTGCAATTAGGCAGTTCCTTTGTTCACTGTTGTGGCTAGCAAAATATTGAACTATATTGATCTATGATGTAAACTATTGAACTGTATTGATCTATGATGTAAAGTCGACCCTGTGTTTTGCACATAATACAAATATCTGATTGACGTCAGCTAAACAGCTTGTTTTGGCCAGTTTACTTCAGAAAAATTAGGTAGTGTTAGCTAACTAGGTAAAAGTTAGGTAAAACAAGATAGTTTTTGTTTTAAAGCTGATTTGGCAACAGGTTACTTGCACATTACTGATGTCTTTCAGCACAAATGAATGAAATTTTAATAGCAGCCACGCACAAGTGATATCTGACACATTCCTGTTTATTTGCTGTTATTGGATAAGCAGCCAGCAGACGTGCCCGAGGAGACTCGCAATGGTTGATGGGTAAAGCTTTGTCTAAGCTTCAGGCACACTGATAAATTATTATACTCCATGGGCATTTTGAAGTTTCCCTAGCAATGAATGTTTTCGCTTCATATGGTTTGGAAATTCCCTCAAAGTGTGAAAAGTCCACTTGTACTCCTCTTTGCATAGAGATACTAGGGCGGTTGGAATTTACCTACAGGCTGCAAACCACTGAGACGTTGTAGCCCGTGTGAAGCATGCAAATCATGAACTGTAATCAAACGCAGACTAAAGACTCGTCTATTTGTAGAGTATCTCAATGATCACTGATACTGTACTTTTACTTTTCTACCAATGCTGAGTAACTCAAATTCGAGCACTTATTTGGTATTATTTGTTACTGTATTTATCATTGTATAACAGAACTACGGCTAGCAGGATTATTATTTTTTAGTAGTGATCTAATCTATTGAAATCTATCCTACTTACTGGCTAGGATACATTCTGTGAGTCAAGAGCAAAGCGCTTTTTTGTAAGTCGCTCTAACCCTAACCCTAACCCTAGATAAAAGTCTCAAATGTAAAAGTAAATGTACATGTAACCATAGACACAAAAATACTGGTCAAATAGGTCCCTCTGTTGGTGTAGTGGAGAATCTCTGAGTGCATATTCGGTTCGCATGTTGCTGTTTACGTAGCCTTGTCAACAACAAAAACTACTTGTGCATGCATGTAGTGTCTTTATTTTTGAAAAGGCAGATATTTTTTGTGCCTGCTGTAACACAATTTATGAATGGCTGGATAACTGTCCTACGTGATATAAATCCGACATGATAAAATTAGCTAATATTATGAAAACTTGTGAACAACACCGCTAGAATATTGAACATATTTAATATCCAGCTAGATATAACAGAACGTAAACACTGAAGAGGTAAAGCAGGGCAAGACGTGGGCTGTACTCATATTGTACACCAACATATTTGTAAAAGATAAACGCTTGTAATAACGTGGGCGGTGCTGACTTCGACGTCGCTCTTCTAGGATTTCCAAGGTAGAGGCGTCTTACGAGGTTACTGTTGCCAGGTTAGCCCCAACAATAACGGACTTTCCATGCGTAGCACCAAACGTCGGCTTCTCTATTGGGCTTCGTTTTAACCATCTTTTAGCAACAGCTAATATTTTCAACTTGTAAAAGTTCATCAGAGAGAATGACTTCGGTTTTACAGCCTCAGAGAGAGGCTCCGAATGGAACTTACACATTTTCAAGCCGTCCACGACCTGTGCCAAGTCGTCTCAAATACAGGGAGCCTGCGATGATACAGTAAGCGAGCTATAAATAGCTGGCTAGGTTAGATATGTGAATAGCCTAACTAACTAGTATTACCTGCTTTGACGTTTATTGTTAGGGTGATTTCATTGACAACAATTTGTAGTTAATCTAGTTATGGATAAACACAAAACCTAAAATCGTTAATTTGCTTTAATATACTAAGTAAAAAGTTGGGAAACTAGCTAGCTGCCAAACAATTATTTTCTACGTGTTCCATAGAAATGAAGGACCAGCTATGTATGGAAACATTATGTATGACCGGCGTGTCGTTAGAGGAAGTACCTATGCACAGCACGTCCTGCCAGTCGTGAGTATTTACGTACCGGTGGCGATGGTAATCAAGATGAGTTTAGCTTCAGGTTTTCAGATGAACATTTTTGCAAACAGTGCAGCTTGAACAGTTCAATTCAAAACAAAACATTAGGTATATTTAAAATATGAAAAACACAGTCATTTACTAGCTAGCTACCTAGTCTACTGTCCAATGCTTTGTGTGTATATGATTGGAAAATATTGGTCCGACAGACATCCCAGACGGACCAAGTCGAGATTCAAAGGCAGCTAGAGGCTAGAAGAAGAGCAATGACACGGAAGCGGGAAAAAGAGCAGTTTCACCCAAGAACCCCAGAGGCACTTGAGGGAAGAAAGCATACAGATGTGCAGACTGGTAAGCAAACCATTCACAAGCTGTTTGCCATTGGTTACCTGCTTTGTGTGTATGTGTGTGGTACTAATCCTTAGCGCAACCGTTGGTATTTTGAATACAGGATTTTGGCCATCCAACTCTTCATTTGTTGTCAGTTCCTGAACCTAATACTAAAGAATTAATACTTGTTCCAACGTAATAGGACACTGTTATGCATTCCATAGTAAACTCAGTTTTTACACTTTTAGATCCCAATTTGTCAGACGTATTACCATTTCCTGTGTCTAATGGTCTGGTTTATGTTTATTGCCCCCTTCTTTTGCTTCAGTAGCAGGTTACTCTCAGACATAATGTTAACACATGTCTCCATCAGCACTAATGTGCCTGATACACTCATACTAGTGCAGCACTCTACTTTCATACCGATGTCCCTGCTGAGTTCAGAATGCTTTGCTAGCCTGGTCAGTAAAGATCCTGTAGTGAACAGAGTAGAGGGTGGCTAAAACTTGTGCTTGGCATTTTATGTATAATTGTACACATCTATGCCACACACATATACATGATAAAGTATGAAAACAATGTATTCTCAATTGTAATGGGGTCAGGCTTTGGAATTTCAGTGTTATTCACACAAAAAATAATAATCCTGAAAAACATGTATAAGGATTCAGAAATGCAGTATTGTAAAGTCCAGTATATATCTCAATGAAAAAAAAAATCAGACTAAGTATAGGGGATGTTCAGTTGTCAGATATGAATATTAATATTTCTATATGAATTATGCATCAGGGGAACTGGGTATAACAAGGTGACATTACCAACATATCCAGGTGAGCAAGGTTTGCATATAGCTTTTTTTTGCTTCGTCACCTTGTCTTTGGCACCTTGATGAACTTTCTAATATTGTAAACTGCTTAATATAGAATGCATTTAATGTAGTAGTATCACATTTCAATCTTGCCGGCCTTCTAAAACATTCTACGTGTGTAAATTCATCATCTGCTCATGGTCTTAGAGAAAACCTTTTGCACAATCAACATTCTGTGTAGTTATGACATTTAAAATATTTGCAGTATATCATTCTTGGAAGATCCTGTATATTTGACTTCAGATGCTCTACTTAATAGTTTATTATTTTCTACCCCTGACCATGAATGTAAATGTTGGCTTTTCATGTATATCAGTGCTGTGCAGTCATTGGTTAATGACAGTTGTTTAGGGTTCATGTAGATCAGTGCTGTACAGTCACTGGTTAATGATAGTAGTGTAGGGTTCATTTCAACTTGGGGGGGAGGGATACATCACCCACCTTAACTCAGTTTTAAGAAAGCTGTTTTGGGTCTTGTTCCCCTGGTTACCTGGGACACGTAGCCTACAATGCTGCTGTTGCCTGGGAGACAGAGGAAGGGGAGGGGTGAGGTGGATGACGTGAGCCTTAAACAGAAACGAACTTTTCACCCTGTTGACTTGCATAGGTCTACACTACATTGGTATACTATATGAGATATTTAAAATGTAGTGAAGTACACAAGGTTTCCAAAGAAACAGGACATTTCGGACAGAGGGTCTTCATGAGCTCTGCAAGCAAAGTGCTTCTCATATATACATATATGTATCATTTTTTTAGGTTCCTAAACACAGTAATTTAAAATGATAATATTTTTGGTCATGTCTAACAAAAGAAATTATATTGTTTAAAAGTGAAATCACATGGATGCTGTGAATGGAAATTATGGGGTCGGGGGACTTCATTCTCCTCCAGACACTGAGGGGATGCCCAAACCTACCTGCTGGTTAATGATAAAAGGAATTTAAGTGGACAAGTCGATATTTAAGTCTATATTCTCTTCAGACTTTAATTTGAAATTTGATTTTTATCCTAGAGTTGTACTTGGAGGAGCTGACTGATCATGTTGAGGATGTCAGTGTGGAATGTCAGACAGATGCATTCCTGGATAAACCAGCTACACCTCTCTTCATCCCTGCTAAGTCTGGAAAAGATGTAGCCACACAGATAGAGGAAGGAGAGGTACACATAGAACTTATTTAGTATTTCTTACATGTTTTAAAGTTTATTCCATCTTTGAAATGTCTTTTTGCGGTATGACTGCTGCAGCATTGCCTGAAATGTACGTATATGTCACATGTTGCTTACCTTGCATAATAAGAGGAGTTGGTGGCATCAGTTGGTGTGGATGAATGTTAAAATATTACTGTCTAAATGTTATATTAAACTTCATGATTGTAATTTAAGCAACAAGCAGAAATTATATTGGTAGTAGCAACACCCAGCTGTTGAAAGACAGATGTAGCAAAATGTAATGCACAATCATAAACATTCACAGAAAGCATGTTTGAAAACTGGATAAATAGAATCTACAGCTAAATCAATGGCTCAGCGCGGTTACTCAGGAGGTAACAAGGAGCAGGTAAGGACAGTGGGATCAGGGCAAACAGCAAGTAGGTAGAGAGGAAACAAACGAACACCATAGCAACCACATCACGAGAGCGAGAGAACACCGACAGCTGTATTTTTTTCCAGACAATTTTATTATTGATGTTATTTGTGATATGCTGCTAAAATAAGTAGAACAAATACAATTATGTAGAAACTGATTACCACAGACCTTCACAGTGTATTTGAACTTCAAATCAAATCAGTTTTATTTATATAGCGCCTTTTACAACAGAAGTTGTCTCAAAACAGCTTTACAAGTGTCTGAGTCCAAGCCCCCAGTGAGCAAGCCAAGGGTGACATTGGCAAGGAAAAAGTCCCTAAGAGCATGAGGAAGAAACCTTGGGAGGAACCAAGACTCATGGGGGGAGCCCATCCTCTTCTGGCCGACACTGGTCACCATGATGGGGGGGAGGGATCAGGCGGGTTGAGAGGGGCCTCCATCCAATTCATTAATCCTCCATCCGCGTCTGGATAAGTAGGAGGCGGTTGTTCCGAGACAGGTAGCAGGAGATCTTCGTCAATCCTTCCTTAGTATCAAGCTGGATGGGAGGGCAGCCATTAGCTCGGTAAAAGTAAAGAGAGACAGTTCTGTATGGGACTAAATATGGAACATAAAATGTAGACATTTCAGAAGTGTGGCAGCAATTCCGGCAGTTAATTATTACAGCCTAGCTAAAATGACAGAACCAGAAGGTAATATAGACTTGGAGGCACCCTTAGGCGTTGGCATCCCTCCACCGTCAACAAACTTGTGTGAACGTGTGCAGTGGTGAGACGACAGCACCAGCGTCTCAGTATACCATAAATCCCTCTGCTCATGAACCCCTGGATCTGTAGCCTTTATCTAAGGGGGAATATTAATTACCAAACGCTAAACTAAATAAGTAAGTTTTTAGCCTAGACTTAAATATTGAGAGTGTGTCAGAGTCCCAGACATTTTTTGGAAAGTTGTTCCATAGTTGGGGGACTTTGTAAGAAAAGGCTCTTCCCCCTAGTATTATATTATTATTAATTAATGGAACAAGAAAGAAGCCAGCAACCTGTGTTCTTAGTAAACGTGGAGGCTCATAGTAGGAAATAATTTCTGGCAAATAATCATGAGTGAACCCATGCAGAGCTTTATATGTTAATAAAAGTATTTTATAGTTGATACGAAATTTGACTGGGAGCCAATGCAGGGCTGATAGGGCTGGGCTGTAATTTTCTAATTTTAGTTGGAACTCTGGCTGCAGCATTTTGAACTAGTTGAAGTTTCCTTAAGTTCTTATTAGAGCATCCTAATAGTATTGAGTTACAGTAGTCTAACTTAGAGCTAATGAAGGTGTGTACTCATTTTTCTGGGTCATGCCAGGATATTGTATTTCTTAGTTTGCTGATATTGCGTAGGTGTAAAAAAGCTATCCTAGTAATACTGTCTGTATTTATCGTACAATAAGTCAGAGTCAAATACGATGCTAAGATTTTTTGCTAATGAGTTGGGTGTAATGGGGAAGTCGGCGAGAATTAGCATAAAATCTGATATTTTGCGTCCTTTGGGCCCAGAAGGAGAACTTCTGTTTTGTCGCCAATAAGGTAGTGGAAATTTTATGACATTCAGTAATTCACATCTCTTATGCAGGCTTCAGTTTTCTCTAATCTGGGTCTGTCAGGTTTGGCTGATATGTATAGCTGGGAATCATCTGCATAGCAGTGAAAGTTGACACCATGTTTACTTATAACTGTACCCAGTGGTAGCACATATAATGCGAATAATAATGGTCCTAAGATGAATTCTTGTGGGATTCCATATTTCACTTTTGTGTGTTTGGAAGAAACATTGTTTAGCTCTACAAATTGATAGCGTTCAGTTAGGTAAGACTTAACCATGATAGGGTTGTTCCTGAGATTCCAATCCTATTTTCAATCTTTCTAGCAAGATATTATGGTCTATTGTGTCAAAAGCTGCACTGAGGTTGAGAAGCACTAGAAGGGATACATAACCTTGATCTGAAGCATTTACATTTACATTAATGCCATTCGGCACACGCTCTTATCCAGAGCGACTCACAAAAGTGCTTAGGGATAGTTGGAATATCTAGGGTAGCTCAGATAGACCCGAAGTCATGTACTCTAAGCTGGAATACTACCAGAA
The DNA here is from genome assembly GCA_028565775.1 of Sternarchorhynchus goeldii. NCBI lineage: Eukaryota > Metazoa > Chordata > Actinopteri > Gymnotiformes > Apteronotidae > Sternarchorhynchus > Sternarchorhynchus goeldii. Next base: position 4,815,423 of record JAOXYF010000005.1, read on the forward strand.
AATAGTCTTAGAAAATAGAAGCAAGAAGGAGATCATTAGTTACTGTAATTGGGGCTGTTTCAGTGTAGTGGGACCTAAATCGAGATTGGAACTTTTCAAATATGTGATTCCTATGCAAATATACCCATAATTGTTGGGCCACAGTCTTTTCTATGATCTTAGATAAAAATGATAGGTTTGAGAGAGGTCTGTAACTAGATAATATATGTGGATCGAGATTTGGTTTCTTAATTAGAGGTTTAATAACTGCTAATTTACAGGTTTTGGACATGTGACCCATGGTAATGGATGTGTTAACGAGGTTCCATCATAGCTGGTACATTCTTGAGTAAATTGAATCTAATGTACAAGTTGTACAATTTAGCACTGAAATTATTTTTTTTCCAATTCTGATTTGTATGAAGGAAGTGGATGGAAAGCTTCAAGTGTTTCTTCTAAAACAAATGTTTGTTCAATATATGACAGACAGACCGGTGAGATTAGCTGTTAATGCTGAGTCTAATATTCTCTTCATATAGTTTTGGGTTCAAAAGGGCTTTGTACACTTGAAAGCATAAAAATAATAGTCAATAGATCATGTTTTTTGTGTGAATTGTAGATATTTTAACATAACTATTAAATTTTTTTGCAAAACATCTTTATTTAAGGTCCTTCCTGGCAAAGATCTTCCAAAAGGGCTCTGAACAATAGCACACTGCCAGATCATTGCAGTTCCTTAAACAGGAGAAAATATTTATTTGTGAAGTATATTCCAAAAGAGAAACAAATTTGAAGCATGCGTCTTGCAGTATTTTACATTATGCATTATTTTCTAGTCCCCTTAGTGTGGATGATTATACATATAAGAATACATGTACATTTAATTTACTGTGAAAAACTGTGAAATTAGTATTGACCAACCAATATGATATACTTTGCATTTGGTAAGACATATTTAATATGATGATTTTGTTGGAAACGCAAAACTACAACAAACATTTACGGGCAATTGCTGTCTATCACTAGAGTGTAGCTCAAGCTTAAACGTGAATTGTGCGAGTTTTTAACTCCATTGCCGTGTCCCTGAAAGCTGCAGTTTAAAGCTCGCCTGTGGTTTAAACTAAACCGCACTGCCACTAGATGTCGCTGTATCTCAAGGTTATCTGAGATTTTATCTTAAACCTGCTAGCGATATGGTTTTACTGAGGTATATACTCTCCACCATGATGTTTTGTGGAATTCATGCCATGTTTTAACTAAATGCTATGCTGCTTAATTAAACACACGGAGGTACCATACTTGACTAGAGGAAGCGTTGATCGTTTCAGTCTTTAATAGGCTTTTTCTCTTTTGGTAAGACCTATGAATCAAAACAGCTGTGCGATTTAGTTTTTTCGAACAATGTAGCTAAATAAACTGGATCCACCGGGCAGAATGCTGCTTTCTGCACATTGTTCCATCATCACATAAAAATTTTGCATTAGCTTCAGTTTTACATTGACTACATTAAAAAAACTAATAAGCCTTTAAAAATAATAATGAACTCTACAGTCCAGCTGTCCATGTTAAAGAATCTTGCTACTATAGAAGCCACATTTACATTACAAATGATAAAATAAAAAAATTAATTAGTTTTGAATGTTCCCCTGAGCAAATAGTTTTCATTCAGATTTTTATTCCCTTACCCTACAAGTGACATATGTAAGAATTTCTTCATCACAGGTGAGAGCCACTTGTGACGGAACCACAGGCTTGTGTTTATTACATGCTGATAAGGCTGTCATCCCCTCTGGCACTTTCACAGCGATTCCAAAGGATTAAGCAGGCACTTTATACCACTGCTAAAGCTGACTGCACCCTTTCTCGCTTCCAGCTGTTTCACTTTGATGTGGAGGTGCAGCCCGTGCTGGAGGTGCTGATTGGTAAGACTGTAGAGCAGGCTCTGCTGGAGGTCATGGAGGAGGAGGAGCTGGCCAGCTTGAGGGCCCAGCAGCACGCCTTCCAGGAGCTGCGCAATGCCGAACTGGTGGAGGTGCAGCGGCTGGAGGAGCAGGAGAGGCGACGGTGCGAGGAGAAGGTGTGGTCATTGTACATTTTCCTGTCCCTCTTCCATTGTGCCTTCCGTCTCGCTCTGATCTTGGCCCTGGGTCCCAAAAGCATTTTTGCATTAAGCATTATTTTTTAGCATGATTATACTTATAATTATAAGCATGTATATTTGTGTGATTCCCACGCTCCTGTTTTATGATCGTCTTTGGGATGCTATTTGTCGTCGGTATTTAGTTCTTTTCAGAGTTTATTTTAATTGATTAATTTGTTCATTGCATTTTTACATATGTTGCGCCAATTTTGACTTGCACTGTTTTAAGGACCAGCTTACATTAAATTTGTTGACATCAGTGTAAGGAATATGGATGCTGGAGATAAGTCTGTTACAGTTACAGCAGATTTGCTGACTGAGAAGTAAACTTGTCATACGGTGTTCTGAAGACAGTTTTCTTCACATGGGTTTGTTTGTAATAGGATTGTTACGTATGTGCGTGTTGGGCAAACGAAGTGAAGCAGGATGCCGAGCTTGGGAAAAGTATGCAGAGCGTCTTTATTTAGCTTTAACGAATTTAACGGACAATGGAGAAACACTCAAACGTCGTCAAAGACAGATAAATAAGGGGTGACACGCGCTCTTATAAACACTCACGTTAAAAAAAAAACAAGACACAGGTGAAACAGATAAACATAACAAGATGGACATCTAGACGCTACGCCTACGCCACGCACACAGACGCATACACTCACAAGACACAAACAGAGACGCTCACACACAGACACGGGACAAGGGAGGAGGCGTGGGTGTCCATCGTGACAAGGATGTAGAAGGTACAATGTCTACAATGCAGCGGTAGCTTTGAAGTAACACATGTCAACACCGATTTTATATGTAATATTTTGAAAGCTAAGGCAATGATAAATCTGTACAAATTTATTTTGTATTTTCTTTCTTTACCACACTCGGTAAAACACTGCATGTAAAAAAATACTACTATTACTATTACTGTTACAACAATAACAACAACTACTACTACTACTAATTATAATAATAAATTAAAATTAATAATACAATTATTAATAAGATTGTAAGTCAGCTTTTTCTATTGCAGAAGTATCGTAAAACAGGCTCGAAAGCATTAAGCAATATATTTGTAACCATTTCATTGAATAATTTACACCCTACTTTCATTTAAACCCCACTGCTTTGAACAATTCTGACTTGACCTGTATCTCTAGAATGTGTTATTCCTGAAAGGTGTCAGAATGGTAATTTACTTCTCAGTGAGCTAATTATGCACATTTTCTAAAAACTGGCGGCAGTCCTCTTTGATGTGTTTACACGGCCAGTGCAGGTCACAGCTAACCATTCAAATACAACAGTAGTAATATCACAGATGTAATGCAGGCATGTCCCACTGAATTAGCACCGTGTCACACCGTTTGTCTCAGATCTGCAGCAACACCCACTAACACCTCTTCCTTTCGCCTGACTGCGGTGCAACTGGATGTGACTTTGCAAACGCAGGCCCGCAGGGTTAAGCAGCAAAGGGCAGTCCTGGAGAAGGAGAGAGAGACGGCAGAGAAAATCGCCGCCAGAGCCTTCGCGCGGCACTATCTGGCTGACCTGCTGCCCTCTGTCTTTTCCACTCTGAGGGACCATGGCTATTTCTATGACCCAGTGCAGAGAGGTGAGCAATCATATTCCATGCATGAGATATTCCTCACTTTTTTTCTACTACTCCAAAAATGTGACATTCAGAGATGCTAACCACTGAATCAATGTGAATGCTTTAATTTAGTATATACTTACCCCCATTCTACAGATATAGAGACTGGATTCCTTCCCTGGCTGATGGAAGGAGTCAACAGTGCTTTGGAGAAACGACAGGTTGCCCTAGCAGTGCTTGACAGTGAGTACATCTTTCATTATAGCTTTGATGTTTATTTATTTTAGATTCAATTAACTGTAAAAGTTAATTGTATAAGATCCTTCAGATAGACAAAGGAATGTGCTGGAGTGTTAAACTTATATTTCATGCTGTGTTTTAATGTTGTGTGGTGTTTGAAAGTAGTTCTTTATGTATACTACTACACTGTTTAGAAAATTTGTTCTTATTTACTGTTTTTGTCATTTGAAAACACTGTTACTAGCTGGAATTAGTGGAGATTTTTATGCTTTTTTTTTTGTTCATATGACAGTCCGTCAGTGTAAAGATAATATTTTAGGACATTACTTAAAGAGAAGAAAAACATTCAGAAGGTTGCGCTATCCATTAAGGTTATGTTATCCGTTACTGATTCAAACAAACTGACACCTAGAAATATTTGTTGGATTTGGGTAGGGCTGGACGATATGGTCAAAATTTATATCTCGATGTACTTCTTTAATTTTGGTTGATACAATATAATTTCGATATTGATATGAACAATATAAAAGCCACAGAAAAACCACCAAGAACGTCCACAATGGATGTCTGTACCTACAAACATCTGAAAAATGAATCTGTCAAGCCTATGAAACCTCCTACTATAAAACTATATAAACTTTAGAAATACAAATGATACAAATAAGTCAATGTTCACCTTTTATTTGTGTTCAGCCTCCATATACAAACACAAAACATGACATCACTGTCGGCTTTGTCAATATTAATACCTTCAAAGTATAACACACGCTGATTATCTTATTCTTATGTACATAGGTTGGAAAAAAAGTTCTTCAGCCAGGATAAGGAATATGAAAAGTGCTCAGAGTTGCTGCAAAATACAGACAAAAAGAGTGAGAAACAATCAAAACACATGTTGCTGTGGGAAGGACATATCTGAGGGTTTCTGGCAAGAAATACAAGCTGGTCTATATTATTGATAGCCGAACCACTTCCATAGCCCCTGAATTAGTCTTTCCTCTTTTATCAACTATTTCATGTGCTTTATTATCACTCGTGCAAACTCGTTCAGTCGCGGTCAGCGGTATTCATTTCGCAGCTAGTGTAAACTCCTAACACACACAAAAGAAAAGCAACATAAATGTTGCTTATTATTTGTCATAATAAATTTGAAAAAATGTAGGGCTCTGTATAAAATGTACCTCTCCTAGCTAGATTGACTGCAGACTGAGGGAAAATCCCATTAACCATCGAAAAAATGAGAAACGGCGTTATAAAATGAAAAGAAGAATTTCCCGTGAAACTAATAAAATGAAAATAAGAATAATATTCGGAAAGATTTTTTTTCTTAACACATGTTAAACTACAACGTGTCGCGTTGGAGCCGAGCCGAGCCGAGCCGAGCCTAGCCTAGCCTAGCGTAGCCTGTTATTGTGTAAGTCTTCAATCAGTGCGTTTTGCTTTTTCAGCTCGGCTTGAATGCAGTGAGCTGATGGCAGCGCCCAGTAATGAACGTCAGTCACAGCAGATGTTGTAAACAATGTTTATCGAAATATTGGAAATGTGTTAAAAATCATATCACCCTTACTGAAACATGTATATTGATACTGAGTTATTGTCCAGTCCATTGTCCAGTTTTGGGATTAAACTGCAGCACAGAATCATCATCCTCTGAAAATGTTTGTTTGAAACTGAGTCGGTATGTTAATTGTTGCCTGTTGTCAGTTAAGTACCCCATCCTACATGACTAATAATCTTTTCCTTTCTTTTACAGTGCTTATCCAAGATGTGACTGATTGTAGATTGGAGGTCTCACAGACTGGCAATGCCAAATGATGTTTTCCTCTGCTGGTAAAGTACCACTTCAGTGCTGTGCTACACTAGATAATTTAATTGGTTATTTATAAAACAGCTAGGTCCAAAAGTGAAGAATATGAACCAATATTAATTAATTAAGCTTCTGTGTAAATATTTCCGCATGCTTAACATGCAGACAAATGTGTTTTACAACACAGACCTAGCTATATAGTTAACTGTTATTTACTAAATGCTGTGCAGGCATTTAACTTCTAATATCTGTGGAAAGGTGAACTGACTCATGAGTGTGATTGGCAGGAACACTGCCACTGGCCTGAACAGGCTAACAACTGCTAGGTTAACTTGTCTGGCATAGTTTGTTATTGGAAACTATGATCATCGTGTCATATGTTGAACCTTTTTCATTGGAATTACAAACATCACTGTTTTATTTTGGAAGTTGTTGATAAACTAAAGTTCCTATGGCGCTGCCTATTGACGAATTCTGTTATATGGACAGAGCCTAGTCAAAATATCTCAATGAGGAAGGATGAAGCTCATCCATTAATGTGGGCAGTTAGCTTAGCCTGTCAGGCTAGCTTGCTGAGGCAACATTGCTATACTTGTTATGTTGTTGAGTGGTATTTAAGAAATTTAATTAATGCAGTATTTGTCTTCTAAAATCTGCGAAATGCATAATTATTGTGAAACTAGGTCTGTGAAATTAACCAATTTTCCCTGTGAATTTAGTAAGGCAGTAATTATAAGTGTATTACACTATATGCTGTTTATGACCATTTAGTGTTTATATGGTCTGTTTAACATCCTACATATACAAGAATGGAATGTTCAGTTTGTATGTTTTAGTCTTAGAATCCACACCTACCAGCCAAACTGGATTAAAAATCCAGACATTCAATGTTTTTTAATCTTTATGTGTACCAAAAAAGTTTTAAAGAAAGCTGCCAGTAACGAAACCTGCCAGTATTTTGTGTGGCCCATGTAGCCATTTGAAACTAAGTGAACTGACAAAACCTCCATGCAGTTCTATATAAAAAAGACCTGACAAACAACTGTGTGTATATTTATGGAAACTGACAAATAGGTCCTATAGTTGGAACTGGAACTGACGACACCTATGGACAACACCCATAATTGTGACTTTACTGCCCAGCTATGCCTGTCATAACTACCTAATGTACTTTGTCATGACACCCATTCAGAGATCTATGAATAGGCTCTAATGGATGAGGCATTGTTTATGGCACAATGGCTTTTTTACTATTGTTGGAAGACAAGAGTAATATAATAAGCAATGTATTTTTAAAGACGATTTGTCTGCCCAAAATAATGATTGCTGGGTTGCTCCTGTCATTGCAGTAAAGGTGCCTGTTCAGAATGAATTTGCTTATAGGAATGACAGCAATAGCAGGTTTTTGTGATTCATTTCTTTTTTGTGAATTTAGAAAAATCTGAATTGAACAGCCAGAAATAAAAAAAAACATAAATAATGTGAATCGAAAAGTTTTACATTTGAATGAGATGGAAATAATGCCAAAAGTGACATGATGTTTGTTCCACTTGACAATAAGAAATGAACATCTGTGAACAGTGAACATCTATGAACAAACTATTTAAGTAAATAAATAGAGGGTTCAATCTTTTCATTATACATTTGGCACTCATTTCGTTACATGTACAAGGCAGTAATTTCAATGAGTTTTATACATTTGACCTCTAATCATTTTACATTACTTTGAGGTTTTTCACATAACTAATACCCAAAACCCAACTTTGATATTTTTCTTCATACTTCTTGGAAAATGCACATACATTTCACCAACCATTTAAATGGAAAGCCATGATGAGTTTACAAAACGTTTGTGCACATATGTTCACTCTGGAAAACATTCAGAGTTTGGGTAAATATGCTTATGTTTACGCACATATGTTCACTCTGGAATGCATTCACTTTATAAATGGTGCTTCTAATCTCAGGTACTAGTAGTGCCATGGAAGAGGAGATCAATAAACACGAAAGGCTTGTAAGAATGAAGAAGCTCAGAATGGCCTGAGTATGAAAGATTTTTGAACCTAGTGAGCAGATGTTTTATTCTGAAGTTGAGTGGTAACCAGTGTAAAAGTAAGAGTGTCATGTGTTGATCTCCTGATGTGCTTTAAATATATAACTTTTTTTAGCTGGAGTTTTAGGTGGAAAGACGATGAAAAGGACATTTTCTTAATACTGAACCAGGTAATGGAGGCATGAATTAATGCTTTAGCATTTGTGAAGTTATGTTAAGGGTGAAGATGAGCAGTGTTGCACAGGTAGAAAAATATCAGTGTCAGCAACAAGCAGTTATATTTCAGAAACGGTTCCAAAACTAGTAGTCAAGACAGGTGAGGACAAAACCTGAAGGGCAGAAGGCTGATGTCCAAAAATCAAAGATAAAAAATGGTAACAGAGACTAATGGGATCAGACAATACATAGTTAAACACTTGGTATCCAAGACAGGCCAAACAGTACTCTGTAAGGAGACAATGGAGTCTCCTGAATGCTTGACTTGGCTGATCGAATGTGTGAGTCCTGACCAGGCATACACTGCATTATGTAGTACACAGGCTGTCAGGATGGGGTAGGTTCTAACAAGCATAAATGGGTTAGGCCAGAGGCTTGGTCTAAGGGAAAAGCCAGTCAGAAGAGTATAGTCAGAGTGCACAACAGACAGCAGTACTTCATGGTGCGGAAGTAGAAACCTAACTCTTGACTCCTGAAGAGTAGTGGTAATAGAGAACAGGTGTTAGTGGTGGTGATGGGGAACAGGTATTAGTAGTGGTGATGGGGAACAGCTGTTAGTGGTGGTGATGGGGAACAGCTGTTAGTGGTGGTGATGGGGAACAGGTGTTAGTGGTGGTGATGGGGAACAGGTGTTAGAGGTGGTGATAGGGAACAGGTGTTAGTGGTGGTGATGGGGAACAGGTATTAGTGGGAATAGGTGTTAGTTGTGGTAATAGGGAACAGGTGTTAGTGGGAAGGGGAGTTCTGGATTTGCTAATTAAATTAAAATATATTTATGTACTTCAATAGATATTCTTTCAGTTGCTAATTTGCTGATGTGTTTATTTCTGTGTAGCTGTTGTGCATTATATCACACTGTGTAATGTATAATATTAAATAGAAGGTGCCTTGATCTAAAGGGCTTTAGCCTAAAGCTCTTGGCACACTAACCTAGTACAAATCAAGGAAGTGTTTGGAAAGTGAGTTTTGATTACATTTCAAATGGTACTATTGTAATAGTGGCTGCCTCTCTGAGAAAGTCATAATGACCAGTTGTCTTAATTTTACAAAGATTAAAAGTAGCATGTACTTACAACACTTGCGATGGTAAATCTGTACTGATTCTTAACCCACTGACATCATGTTAATGAGCCAAATATTTCGGTACCAAATATTTTGGAATACTACAGCCATAGCTGAAGAATATACTACATAACATATGGTACTTATGAATGAAATGTGTGACACACTAAGACAAAGCAGAGTCTTGCATCCTGATCAGGGAGGTTTTATTAAATGCGAGGAAATACAGAGACGTATGTGAGGGGAAGGCGAGGGTCAAAACCAGATCGTTCACAAACAGGAGTCCGAATAACATCCATTTTGAAGTCAAAAATGCAGTCCATGACCAAAAAAGGAGAACAAACAGGTCGGTAACCGGAAGAGTAAACAACAGATAAACACTCGGTATGCAACACACTAAGTAGTAGGCAATATTTCGCATCAACTGAATGCAACTGGTGAGTATACAGTTGTGTTCAAAATTATTCAACCCCCACTACAATAAAGTGTTTTAGCAAGTTTGGCGTTCATTTTTTATCTTGTTCACAATCAGGTCAAAGAAGGACTTTAATAATAAACAAATGCAACTTAAATTACAACAATATCTTTTCAGGTATACCAACAAATGTCCTTTTAGTAATTTCCTCATTGACAAAATTATTTAACCCCTGTCACAGTGGCCGCCCTGGCCGCCTCCCCCGTCTTGTGTCTGTGTGGGTGTGTCGGTGTGGGTGTGTTCTGTTGTGTGGTATGAATGAGCGTATGTTTATGTTCGAGCGTGGTGGGCGTGGTGCGTGAATGAGCTTGTTGTGTTTGTAATACGTTGCACCTGTGTCTCGTCCGGGTGAGTGTCTTAAAAGCGTGTGTGTGTCACATTGTGTCGTGGGTCTTTGTAGGTGTGAACGTCGTTGTCTTGGTTGAGCGTTTGTATCGACTAAACCGAAAATAAAGCGGTTTATGTGTTTCACTTTTACACGTGAGTCCTGTTGGCATCTTGCAACCCTCCGGGGCTCAAATGTAACAACCGCTTAGTCACATATATCATTAGTACTTGGTACAACTCCCTTTGGCAGTAATAATGTCCTTCAGACATGAAACATAGCTTGACACAAGTTTCTTGCATCAATCTAAAGGTATCTTAGCCCATTCCTCATGGGCAAAGACCTCTAGTTCATTGACATTCTTGGGCTTGCGTGCTGCAACTGTCTTCTTCAAGTCCCACCAGAGATTTTCTATGGGATTTAAGTCAGGTGATTGTGATGGCCACTCCAGAATCTTCCAAC
>JAOXYF010000005.1:4832931-4847375 GCA_028565775.1 Sternarchorhynchus goeldii
CAAGATAAAAAATAAACGTCAAACTTGCTAAAACACTTTACTGTAGTGGGGGTTGAATAATTTTGAACACAACTGTATATAGGGCTGTGGGAATTGGTTGCAGGTACATTAGTAATCAGGAGAAGAGGATCTTTTGAATTGTTGAGTGGAAGCTTGGGAGTTGTAGTCCTTTATGACTGGTTGTGTGACAAAATGTATGAAGCAATGTATGGAACCATTCATTACCAAATATTTAAAAGTCATTTCATACACATTTTATTTCTGTCCACCTAATTAACACATTGCCATATTTGTGTGGTGCATGTGCAGCCTACAAAGTAACTCTAATGCTGATACTCCTGAAGTGCCAATTTTAGTTTCTGCAATTAATTATGACAAGTTAAATATGAAATTATTTGCCAGAATGTTTAAGATGTTATGTAACAATAACTGTATAATTGGAAGATTTTGTGAGTTAATAATATTTTTGACATTTATATTACAGGTCAGTCCTAAAATGGAGTTTGAGTACCAATACGTGTGGATGTTTCATCTCAAATTAACTAATTAAAAATTCATTAAAGGATATATTCAATCCTGAATTGTCTGTTAATATATGCAATAAAAACAGTTTATGATGAGTTTTACTGAAAAACTAATTATTTTCAAAAAGCCAACTTACATGTCCTCAAATTCATATTCCCGTCTTTTTAGCACAACAAAGTTGCGCATGGCGGGGGGTGAGGGGGGATGTGTGAATACAACTAAATGGAAATTCTGTTTAAATGATGTAGCAGAAGGTGGAGGTTTGGTGTTTTATGAAAAAACAGTAATTTAAACTGTACAAATTTAGAGCAACATCTAAACCTAATGCAACACTAATCTGAAGATTCTGCCAGAAGGTACAATCAAAATTCTTATTGGAAGTATGTGGCAATTACACTGGATTATATAATGTTCTTAATGATCATAATTATGATACTACGGTTAATTTGATTAATATGATTATTAACAATTAAAGCATAGCATTGCTTTTCTTTTTTTAGGAAATAGGCTTTAAAATACATTTTAAAATGTGTAGCTTATGGAATATCACAAAACATTATCAAACACTTGTTATCCATGGTACAATCTGATAGTGTTCCTTGAGTCAACTTTTTTGCTATTTCTTTCTTTATTGCAGTTATCCTGAGAGACGTAAATACTAAAATCCTAAATGCTAATTTTGTTTATCTAATTTTCTTGTATATCTTAGCAGTGCCTAAGTGAGTAAAGTCAGGATACGCCACTACATGCATACATCAGACACTTTTGGACATTACATGTTTGGATGCACCTGTATATAGCTACAGGAAAAAAAATGCAAGTAGCTTTTCAATACGCTGTTACAGCATGCAGCAGCTACTGGATAACTCACTTCATGATCACTTATTTGTTGAGTTGGGGCAACAAATAAAATGTGCTAAGCAGATTGATGAAAACTGCAAAAGACAGAATCAGTGGCATGAAGAGAGATGAAGAAGAGGATGAGGAGCGCAATAAGAGAATCCAGGGAGCAGGTGAAGGCCCTGGAATGTGCTACAGCTGTGCTTTCCTTGCTATTGATTGTATGGTGCCTAAAGGTTCTTCTAGAGGCAGCTCTAGGTTTTGCTGCAGCACATTAAGATACTGGCAAAAAGAGGTTTGCTACTAAGGAAAATTGAGATCCAATTGTTTGCTTTCCAGTTTGTAGCCAAAATTTTCTAGTGTGCTCTGAGAAGCTGGGCAGTTCCGATTTGAAAAGTATATAAAGCAGCACCATGATACCTGAAGCTCTGTTTGCTTCTAGACAAGGTTGTATCAGTCCCTCCTTAACTGAGAGCAGGTTTAAGCAATACCAGAACCTTCTTACTGAGCTGCAGAGTGCTCCAACCCATTCGTACAGTGGTTATGAGACTGGGATATAGGGCCATTTTCTGCCACAAAGGTCTTTGCAGAGGTAGGGAGTGTTTGCTATGAACCTTCTCGGAGCCAACCGAAAGTCAATCTCCATGGCCTCACTGAACTCCTCCCACAACCACGTTTTTGTCTCCACAACAGCTGAGGCCATGATCTGCTTGACCTAGCAATGACTACATTATTGTATTACAGTTTTTGAACATTTCTGATAGAGAAAAGGTTTGTGGGAAGGGTGATTTGTCAAATCTTGGTTTCAGATTTATCAGTGCCGTATTCCACTAGTAGACATGTCCTGTGATTGTTCTTAACATATAACAAATATATAGGCTGAAGTACATTGAAGTGGGCATTCAACTGGGACATTGTTTTGTTTAGCTACGTTTTTGTTTATGTTTGATTGAAATTTATTATTGGGTTATTTCTACAGGTCAGCAAGTTGTGAGAACACAACTGAAGGGAAGCAGGTCTGCTTCACCACCACTGGCTGTCAATTCCTGATGAATGTGGGAAATGTCTCTCCAACGGGGTGCTTTTCTGTACAAAGTCAAACACATCATCCCGGACATTTAATATGAACATATTACATGATTCAGTGCCTTTCTGTGTCAAAATAAAAAGATGTTATACAAAAAAAAATTTAAGAAACCACTGCAGATTTTCATCTCTACATGTTTGGCAGACATTCTATTACAGTGTCTGTTGAATTCCGATGCAGGCGCACTTCAATCTACTTAATACTGGTTCTGTGTTGATTTGCTTAAAAATTTGAACTTGTTTTCTTTGTATTATTTGAATTCATGCATCTTTTTTGCTATTTTGACCAGTTGTAATGCAAATAAATCCCCTAAATGACAATATTTATATTTGGATGAAATGTAACCAGTAGTTTGTGGAATAAAACAAAAATGTTCTTTTTATTCAAGCTTACACCAATAAATAGTAAAATCAGAGGAACTGATCAGTTGAATTGATATTAATTGCTAATATGCTCTTGAGCACCAATACATTTTATTATGGAGGAGTGAGACTTCAAAACTGGATCCCCTCTCTGCGCAGGACAAAAAACATGTTTTGATTAAGGTTTTGATTAAATTCAATATCCTTCAACATCATGCCACACTTAAAATGTGTTTTGCCGTGAGTGCCAGCCAATATACCACCAAGTTCATGGTAACTAGACTGGTAGTTTCTTCCCCTAATGAGCCTACTTCGTATCTTAGTCATGACTACTGCATACACCGACACATAAAATAAATACAAATGATAAATGGGATCTAAACAAGCAGTGATGTTTTGATAACCACATCAATGATTTCATCTTGGTAAGGTAAAACATAGACTGACTCTCTTGACAGAGTCAACAGTGCACATTCTTAGACCTTACACAAACCTTTCTAATGTATTGGGCCACAATGTTAGAGCAGTGCTAATAGCGCGGCATCGGATTCGTGAGCCACCTGAGTCATTTTGGGTTTTGGTAGCTGGCAGAATAAGTTTGGTTATAACAAAAGTGGTTTCTTACATAGACAGTGCGGTAAGAGGCCAAAACAATGAACGCATGAATGGAGAGTGGCAATGAGAAACCAAAATGGTTCTTAAATTTTTACAGACTGAACCACTGAACAAGTTCCACTGTGTCTTCATTCCCCTGCCCTCCAACCTTACCAAACCTTACCATTGTACCTGGTGCGTGGACAAAATGATTGGCACACAATCATTGGCACACCTCCTCCTTTGTGAAGATGTTTCCTGGTGCATTAATACAACTAGACCATTTTGAAATTGGTGAAAGTGGTAATACTGGAGTAATTCAGACGTACATGTTTGAACCAGAAACTGACTCAGCGAAAGAAAAGAAGAGTGAAGTTGTTTATTGTATGTAACGCTGTTTTCAACATTAGAAATATACCAGTATATATAACAGTATACAGTATTAGAAATATACCAGTATGTGAGCTTTCAGCTTGACTTCATTATCAAACAGCTAATTATGTGTTGCTAATGTTTAATACTTGACACTTATGAGGATGACCTTTATCATGCCATGCTTTCTTAGTGAACAACCTCTAAATCATGTGACGTCTTTTTTCAGAACCATCGTAATTGATATAGCCATTATCAAATTCAGCATCTTAGCTAACTGTTTTGAGTAAGGCTTGCCCTAATGTAATGTTTAAATAATGTTAAACATTATAGAGCACATTGTAGATTTGTTGTACACAGTCAATAGATAAAACTTACTGGTAGACCAACTGCAGCTGCTGAAAATATCTTCTGATACCCCTTATTTCACAGTAGCATGATCCTAATGATATGGAGATTTCTGGCCCTCAAGGTGATGGGACTGGTTGCTTAGGTTTATGATGTATGAAATCCTGGCTATGTAAAAGTGAAAAAAAGTGAATCGACCATCCTCTTAATATCTCTTATTAGTACAATAGCATTTCAGTAGAAATAAACCATAACCTCATGATGAATACTCTGCTGCAACTGCTTTATATGTCTAAGATGAATGATCATAATCAATGGTCAAAATTGTAAAAGGGTGGAAAATGTTTTTATTTGTGATAAATAACATGAACAAATTCCTCCTAATACAGCCTACATTCTTATCAGCCACTATATTAGAACCACTTGCAGTTACACACTATATTAGAAACAGCTACACTGCAAGTGTTTTTTAGTCTTTAGCGACCGATTCTGTCATCAGCACTGGTTTGCTCAGTATTTTTCAGTGGCCGCTGTTCTCAAACCAGCTGCGCATCTAACGTGTATTAAAACTTCTCCATTCTGCTACACTTCAACCCAGCCAACGTACTTCCAGATTCGGTTTTAATGTAAAACGAACGTTACATCCTATTCTCTCTGTGCAGAAGAAAACATGGAGCGCCTCGATAGGTCTATTCTTCACATTAGAAGTCTAGAAGATTAGAAGATTTGTATCAATCCAAAGGTTGGTTTTCTCCCGAAATTAACATTCACAACTGATCATGGGTTATTTGGGTTTTATTCTTCTATATTTTAGATATTCCCTACATAGTTGACAAGCATGTTGGCTCATACATAAAGTACACAAAATATCTACTATTATAATATTTAATTATATATAGTACAATAATAAATACCAAATATTTAAATATTAGCGGACAACTGCGAAATACACAAAGATACATCAAATGATAAATTTTTCACATATATAGCATCTTACAGATAATACATTATTATTTTAATATCCTGTTATATTTATTAAGGTGAATAGTTTGGCAAATGAGTAAATGTATGTTGTGAACATCAGTGATATCTCCTAGTATTCACTTCTGAAATTCACAATATAATACCTAGATGTTTTCCTGACAGACGTACACGCAAACGCCAGTAAAGGGAGTAAGGGGACGTTTCCCACTTCAAGCACTCAGCCTTTTCCTCACTTACGAAATACATAACCCTAATTTCACACACGCCTCATGTATCTAGCTAACTGTCTTTCTTAACATTCTGATGTGTAGGTAGACCAAGTAAAACAATGTGTAAAATCAATAGGCAGAATCCCAAATTATTCTTAATGCGAACTTTTTTCCAAACACTAATCATTTCTGATAGATTAATACATTTATAATATCGTAATAGTTTGCCTTAATGCAAAGACAATTCTGCCCCTCGCGTCGTGATGCGACGTGCTATACATCCCACAGGAGGCGCTGTTGTACGCATCAAGGGTTATTACGTTGCACCGGTGACAAACAGGAACTCATTCAACAATACGCCGGCAGCTCAGATGCAGATCACAGCGCCGGAGTGGCCAGTCAGCCATATTGCGCCGCTGGCCGACGATTTCGTCGGAGGGAGGGGAGTTGTGCTGCTACAATCGGATTTAAAGGAGGTACCTCAAATTCCATCTCTTCCCGTTCTGGTAAGACATGTTTACACCTAAGGGCCGAATACACCTTAGGTTTTCGCATTGTTTCAAGGGTTGGGAAAAGCTTGTGCGATTTTCGTTATATTTCGTATTGTGTTTATATATTTATTTTGTCCCGAGACGCACTGACGCCGCCCCGCTCAAAGGGAAAATCTCTCTCAACAGGTGTTTCTCGGATTATTAGTGGGATGTGGCTAGATGCATAGCTAAAAGGATGGTTGTTAAATGGGCTAGTTTAGGCTGCCAGTCACTGACAGAATCAGTTGTATCAGTTTAGGTGATACATTACTTTACAATTTCTTCAAGGCGTCATATTTTTTGGAGTGGTAAAACTATTCCAGATTATAAATTGAGAAAGCAGGATTAATCATAGTGATCGTATGTAGCCAAATTAGCCTGCTTTACAGGGGTCGTCGTATTGAATTTGCGGCAGATCTACAACACTGCAGCGGTTCGTTCAGTATTTCACCAGTAATGTGTAGACGGATGTATTCCATTAATTTTACGGGGAAAAAATCAGTTGTATATTTGTATCCTGTAATACTCAAAAGGCTTGTAACAGACGGAAGATAATTTCTTGGGTCAAAACAACAGAAATAACATTACGAGTGGGGTGGAGACTTAAAAGTCAACGCCGGCTAGTACCTTTTGTGCCACATTGGGTGAGGCCAGTATACACTAGAGCTTAAATTTTAATAGTGATTCATAAGGTTTGACATGGAGTGCGTCAGTACCGATGCATTTTCCCTCTGTCGTTAAAGGAAGGGTGTCGCTGCGTCAGTAAATGGGATAGGTGAAACTCGTTTCTCTTCTTTTGTCATAGGAGACTCTCTGGAAAAGTAATTTACCGGAATAATTCGGAGCCTTTGCTTCTACGACAGGATTAAAAATGCCCAAACCTGTAAGTATGTGTTTGGTTCTTCTCTAGATAAAGCTTGACTATGGGGTTGTCGTCTCCTCGATCATCATCTTTAAAGCTGCGCCGATTTTTGGTTGGTTTCAACTGACATATTTTGAATGGTTTCAGGTTTTGACAGCCGAGTACATAACTAATCAGTAATCTGGAGACTATAGCTAAAAACCGGCGCCTCGTAAATCAGAAAGAACCTTGATAATGAACTGTATATTTTTATATGTGGAATATGGTATGGTTGTCTGAATAACCAGAAAGATATGAAAAGTTTGTTTTTGACACCCTGCATTCCCCTCCACAATAATGTAATATGAGCTGTTTATTCCATGTTTGACTTTCTGTCATGGACATTTCCAACTAAGAATATAATAAGCAGTGAACACTCAAAGAGGCATAGAAAAGTAAAGATTTACATAACAAGTTCTGACAGTACTATGTGAGTATCCTCTGCTTGTTAGGTCTAACAGATAGCTTGTGCAATTCAAATAAGTGAGGCCGATTCATTCCAGATGGTAATGGTGCAGTACTAAGATACCAAAGTCCTGACCGTGAAAGCACTGCATTGTTGGTTTGCTGACAGCCCCCAGGGTTGTAGGAGCGTTTTTGTCTCGGAGTCTTGCAAACTACAATCACCAGCGATTTTGTTAGAAACACCTGCCTTCTACTGTCACCAATTTTTGAGGTTCACTTATCTTAGAGCTGCATTTTATTGTTGTAAAATTAGTTTAGAGCATCTTTTGGTGTACACAGTTTATCATCCATCCTCTTTCCCATTTATGACCAGTCAGTGCTGACAAGGTATAGATGAGTACCATTGGTTTGGTAGTGTCATGGTTGTGGATTGAGGTATGTGAGATTTAGTAAGTACAGCATTGTGCAGGGAAGTTTAATCATATATTCAATTGATCATGGTCCAGAATCCAAAAATATGCAGTCATCAGCAAACCTGTAGTCAGAAGCTGAGCCCTAATGAAGGGTTATTGATTGATTGACTAATAGGCATATACACCAGCAAGGTGTGATAACATTGCTGTCATTTTCTGTGTTTATTCATGCTAGGTTATGAAGTGACTGGTGAAACTTGCATTTAGGTCCTTATGAATGAAGTAGAGTATCAGTTACCTTCATGTCAGTGGGCTGGTTTCACTCAGAGTGACTCATTCTGAAAGTGATTCATTCTGAGTGAGTTTGCACTAGAGTATGTCTAACAGGCGTTTATAAAATTCCAGGCCTCTTGATGTGCAAGGTCAACTCTTAAAATATGGCTTTCATCTTTTCACAGCATGTTATCAGTTGTATGTGTTTATGAACTAAACTTTAATGTGTGTAACCTCAAAGCTTGATTCTACTGTAGCAGCACATCTGAACTCCTATAAGAGCTATTTGGTCACATCTATGTGCTGGAAACGGTCATTTTGTCATTTACATGTTTTGCTTGAGGTACATGCATCTCACTGGATGCTTGTCAGCTAGCTATATATATATATATATATATATAATACAGAGATATATATATATATATCTCATACACCCGCACGCATCCTAATTTCTGAGCATACGTGAATACTGTCTTCTGTGGATTGTGGTGCTGCAGTCTGCAGGACTTCTGTAAGCCTTTATGGGCAGGTCTATAAACAGCACTGCATGTAGTATTTTTTTCTTTGTAAATCAGCTGAAATAGTGCATGAGCATGGACTCTTATCTAGAATTGCTCTCAAAATATGACTTTATTGCTGTAATACACATTTTATTGTGAAATGCTTTAAAATGTTCTGATAGGGTTTATGCACCCTCAGTTTGTGCTAATCCCTGTTCATGATTAACCAGAGTCTTTAGTTCTAACCCTAACGGTAATCTAATCCTAACCCTGCTCTTCTTGTGATTATAAAAATTGTGCGGCAGGGGTGGGTGGGTTACGAGCGTGTATATGGAGGCGGGGCATTTTGAGTGACAAGTGTAGCATGACAGAGGGAGGGAGTGCATCAGCGTTAGCTTTCACACAGATTAGCCATATGACAGGTTTACGTAAAAGGCGTAGATCCACCGGTGGTGATCAATCACAAAGTACTTTCATGACAGGTAGGGTAGTTGCCTGATTTTTCACCACTGATTTTCCCCTCTAATGATAAATGAGTTGAAGGACAGTGTAAAAATTCCATTTCAGGGAAAAATACCATTTCATCATGTATACAGGGTGTGACTACAGATTCAACTCTGGTGGCTCACAGGCTGTACAAACCATGATTTGACTAGACAGAAGTTGTCTGTTAAGATGGGCAAATGACTTGTCCTACCAGAATACACAGTCAAGCTTGTCTGAATTTATTATCTGTCTCTTTAAGAAGGAACCCTTCTCAGTTAAATGGTATGATCTCAATATATGATCGCAATATACGAAAAGTCTTTATTTTTTAAAGGTCATGGCTCAATATACTAAACATTACTCCCTAAAGTATATTTTAAAAATTTACTCTGAATATTTATCTTTGAATATTTATTTATTTTTAAATATTTATTCTTTTATATTAACAATTTAATCCTCATTGGTAATGAAATTGCCTTAATTTTACTTCTGATCCCTGCCCATTATTCTCTTTTGGTTCTGGATGGCATTTCATCACTTTGCATTGGCCATGGAATTTACTATTCACTACTATTGGGGCAACAGAAAATACCCCATCACCTTTGAATCTTAGTTTGAACCTTTGGCTGACTAAACCTCTAGAGAATCTCAAGCCTCTGGAGGTGGAATGAGGACAGAAATATAACTTGGTGCCAAGATATGTAAAGCTTAAAATACCCAGTATTAAAAATCTTTTTATGTGATATAATAAATCACACAGTTGCCATTGTGAACAGAGTAATTCTGGAAGCGCTATGGTGCATTAAGCCCTATTGAACTCCAAGGCAAAAAAACCAAACGGATTGTTTTATTTAATGTACTGTGTTTGTACTGTATAAAAACAGTAATTGTGGAGGATGGACTGGTAGAGGCAAACAGTACAATGGTTTTGAAAATAAAAACAAAAATAAAAACAGCTGACATTTATACAGAACTTTGTGTTATTAAAAACCACCTCAAAATAACGTGCTTGGTGTATTTTATTATTTAAATCAGGTTTATGAAGTACCTTACAAAAAAGGTATTTATTTAATTTTTGTTCCATTTCTGCTATAACACGTAAAAGGTGTTTTAATAATGATACTCATAATTGACAACATAAGCCGATTGGTTGAATGTGCAAGTCTCTGTCGAAGCTTAGCTGAGTTTGGCTCATTCTTCAGCTGAGCTTTCTGCGTAGGACACGTGTTGTCATGGCATATGGAATCGAACACTGGCAGGGATCCGGGGAGATGTGTAAGCGTGATGCTTTGGATCCGTATGTCCTGCTTAAATACCAGTCTGTTTTCATTTACACTTGACTCATCCCTGCTTGACTGGGGCTCAGCGTTGGTGCTCACACCTCCTGTCTAAGATTCTCAGTATCAGTTTACCACTCAGCCCTACATCTAAAGGTAATGCTTCACTACATCTAAAGTGTCTCACACATCCTGTCTAGATGCATTTGAATTTGATACATTCATCTACATATTGGTTTGTGGAGTATAATCTAGAATTAAGTATTTAGGTTTATATAATTTACATTCTTATTTACAGTCTGAGGCTGAGCCAAGTATAGACCTGGGATTTAGTTTAGTTTCATCTTGTTCCTTTGTTTTAAATGGGGTTTAAAAAAATATTTAACCTGAAATCCCATAAATGTTCATTCCTATGGTATTTCCCCCCCTACTTTTGTGTTTTTGCATGTTTTTAATATTCCCGATGTAGTGGGACTAAGCTAATGATTGCTAAAATGTTGGACCTATTTATTCAATGTTTTCGCGCACACAACAGCCCAACAGATTTCACAGGCTGCCTACAGAAGTAGGCCAAAACCAAAATGTTTACAAGTTGCCTAAGCACATAATCCATTTAGTGTAATTTATGCAGGGTCACATCAAGCAAACGTGTTGCCTCCCTTGAACGAATGCTCACGCACACACCACCTTTCCTGTAGCACGTAACTCGCTCATGGTGTTACCCTGTGCCCCAGACATCGCCAAGGCTACCAACTTGTACACAAGCATCCTAACCCTAACTTTCAGATTCAGCCTCACTTTCATGAGAAGCTTGAATCTTTTTCGTAGGCAAATGCAAAATATCAATGTTTTAATGTTTTTGGAAACAAAAGTAAGAAACCTTCGTGAAACTATGAAGAGAACCGTTCTAAATTCAACAAATGTTTAGAGGCCGGTAACGGTGGACATGTATTCTGGAGTTACATTGAAATTAATTAAATTAATCATCACTCATGGCGTCTAGGTAACTAAATTAGTCACGTAAATATTGCAGTTATCCAGTATTGCAAAAGTATAGCCATACTTTCCCTAACTGATGGGGTCATAAGAGCAGTGGTCGTTAGCATACACAGTCAGTGCTCACACAATGGCCTTTTCTTTTCAGTTTAGAAAATGACGTGGTACATTGTACAAAGGCTGCATATGCATTTGAGTTCTTTGGCATTCATCATTATGTTTTTCAAAGTCGTGATGTATTAAAATAAAAAAAAATGCCATGCGTGTGTATGTGATACCCGTGTCTAAGTAGTGCTATATCGGAGCAAAACAATATTTTAGCATTCGTCCCCAAAATTTGTATGAGCAAATTCTAATTCAGTGGGATCACGGAATCTAATTATAATACATTTTTACAGCATTGATAAGTT
Organism: Sternarchorhynchus goeldii; assembly: GCA_028565775.1. NCBI lineage: Eukaryota > Metazoa > Chordata > Actinopteri > Gymnotiformes > Apteronotidae > Sternarchorhynchus > Sternarchorhynchus goeldii. Next base: position 4,844,444 of record JAOXYF010000005.1, read on the forward strand.
TTTGGTAATGTAAGCAGCTTCAGAAAACTGATTATGGCCTGAGAGTTATAGAAGGGGGAATGAACTAGAAGGCTGGGTGTGTAGTCAACCTGAAGAACAGGGAGGAGACGAGTATTCATTATTGATGATGGTCGTGACGATGAGGGAGTACACCAGCTAGGACGTAAGAGGTTGAGGCGTGCCCTTTGTTCTAAACTTCTAAAAGTTAATGTGTTGTTCACTTTTGCTAATATATAGCACTCATTGAATTTGTGGTCTAAGGTTTGAATGCAAAACAGGAAATGCATTTTACTGCATCAGGTTGTACTTTTTTCTAAAAAGCAAAGAGTATAATTTGTTGCTGTTCTGAGTAATAGTAATAATGGATGTCATTCCTGGAATCCGTCATCACTGCTGCATTTGAGAAAGGACTGTCGGAATGCAACAGGAATCTGGGAGTACCTGAATATCATGTCATGGACACGTTGTGCGGGTCAGCTGTGGACAAACTGCTACCAACCACTGCTGAAGCCTCCCTCAACTTAAGGGCAAGCTACCTTCAGACAGTGGTAACAGATATGACTGGAGCTGTAAGCACAATACTAACAAACAGTTTAAATTGAAACCAATTGATGATTATATGCTGCTGCAGTAGTAATGATTGACAGCCTAGGCTACAGAGTGCAAACCACAGGTCCCTCCTACCGTTTCCATTGGAAACAGAGGCGGGGAACCAAGATAAAGAAAACTCGGATGGAAGTCAGCAAACTGACAGAGCTCCAGGAGGGCATAATGATCAAAGATGTGATCGGGCTACAGAAGAATAACAATTGTCTATAAGGTACTCTAGTTTCTGCTAAACAAAGGTTAACAGCACTGACATCTGGACTGCTGAAATACACAAAAGAAACGGTCCACAAAAATGCTCTCCATCAGTGAACCATCCAAAGTATCCTCTGTTACAGGCCAGCAGCACCACAGCTGTGGATTCTTCCAGAGCTGAAACAAAACAATACTTGAGGAATATATGGGAGACTGAATCATCATGCAACAGCAGTGCCCAGTGGTTAAGAGATTTCTAAGAGCAGGATGCCGTCAGCATTTACATCAGCAGATGTCCAATAGTGGGTCAGAAACATGAAGACCTGGGCAGCCTCCATGCCTACAGGCTAAAGAAACTAAAAGCGGATTAGCAGAACAAAATGAAGTACAGTGCACAGATGCTAAATACCAGCCTTTGTCCATGCTGCCTGACGAAAAGCAGCACATTGCTAGTCACAACATGGAAGCTCCTGTGAGGAACATAAGCCACCAAGCCGAATGAGCATGTTTGCAGGTACATGATTCCTGCTCTGAAGGGGATTGGTAACATCACCAGAGCCTCACAGCGCCACTTACCGACAAAGTTTAATAACGCACAAATGGATACTCGAATGTCTTGCCCTGTAAAAAGTCAATAACCATAGGGTCTTCATCCAGAACTCAGTGGAACACTGGAAGACAGCATTAGAAAACAAACCTGACAATTGCCTAGGTGGCCATAAAGTGTGTATATCAAGGACATGCACTTTTCCCACTTTTGTTCAGCACAGGCCTAAATCCTTTCAGCCAAATCATCAGTAAGAGTACAGGTACAAATTCAGAAATGGAACTACCATCATCCACTTCCTGGACATGGATGACATCAAGCTGTATGCCAAGACTTCCAACATCTAAAGGTAGTACACCAGCCTGGAGGAGGGGAAAGAAACCTACAATGGTCCAGAGCGAGATACAAAACATCCATGAAATAAGCAATGGACCAGAAGGGTGACGTGATGAGGCAGTAACTCGGTCAGATGTAGGACATAGTCACTATTGAAGGATAGGAAGTGCCATGGCATAGAATGTACCACCAACAAATTGCAGAGGTGGCTGACAAGACACTTCTACCACTGGCTGTAAAAGGCACCACAGAAGGACAGGATATAGTCACTAATCATGGCAACAACAGATCATACACTAAGCACTAGTTTGATCGAAGCAGGGGTGTTTCACACCAGACAAGACCCAAGGTGCAGTCGGTGCAAAGGAACCTCTGAGACAAACACTTAAAATAGGACGATATTCACTGAGAGACTGCCAAGTGGCAGGGATCATATACAGGAACAAATAGGCATATGAAATGGATACCTTCAAATCCAAATAGGAGGAACCACAGAGAGTGGTGGAGAACAACAATGCTTAGAAGTCCAGTGGGACTTCCAGATCCAGACAGATAAACAACCAGATAAGTTGGTGGAAGAGATGGATAAAACAACACTTGTAATAGATGTGGCAGTCCCAAGTGATGGAAATGTCCAAAGGAAGGAATATGAGAAGTTGAAATTCCAGTGGCTAGAAGAAGAAGAAGAAATAGAGAGAATGCGGAAGGTTAACACCAAAGTTGTCCCAGTCTCTGCGCACATGGGTTGTGACCCCCAAGCTGGAAGAGTGACTCAAACAGGTTCCAGGAATGACATCAATCTCAGTTCAAAAGAGCACAATCGTAGGAACAGCAGAATTCCTGTGCCGCACTCCCAAACACCCAGGCTTCTTTCAGAAGGTCTTTAGTGTGAGGAAAAAGACATTTGACCACAATCAGGAATGATTGTTTATTTTTGCTTTCTAGCAACTATCAAAGCAATGACTTCAGAAACATTGTCCTATAGTTACATTTATTTTCATTGTCCTGTTTTTTTGTCTGTCATTATGCCCGTCATTATGTCCTCACAAAGTTTACATCATTTTTGCTCTTAAATGATCGTGTTTTTTGTGGGATTTTTTGTTTTTGTTGTTCATTTTTCAGTTAATTGTAAAATCTCACTTGCTTATACATTTTAAGAAAATGTCAAATAAACTCCTGTGTGTGTGTGTGTGTGTGTGTGTGTGTGTGTGTGTGTGTGTGTGTGTGTGTGTGTGTGTGTGTGTGTGT
>JAOXYF010000005.1:4869092-4883948 GCA_028565775.1 Sternarchorhynchus goeldii
TTAGTGATTGTTCTGAATGCTGTCCAGAGTGTTAGTGATTGTTCTGAATGCTGTCCAGTGTGTTAGTGATTGTTCTGAATGCTGTCCAGAGTGTTAGTGATTGTTCTGAATGCTGTCCAGTGTGTTAGTGATTGTTCTGGCCTCAGTGGTTTTGACTATTGCACTTGTTACTGCTGTCTGAATAAGCCTTGTCCAGTGGAAGCTTCTAGCTCTGTTCAGGCAAGCACTCTAGATTCAGCTTGGGCTATCACATATCCTAGGTTAAAAAAGGTAGCACTTAAGAAGGATAACATACAGTAGCTCCACTTGAAAAAAATTAAGCAGCAAAAGCTAGCATCTTCGTATAATGATCATACACACCTTAAAACAGACCACTCAGAAATTAGAATGAAAGTGGGGCCAAACTAAATTGGATGTATTCCAGTTAGCCTGGAAGGAGAGTCTTCTGAGCTATAGAAAAGAACTTAGTGCTGCTAGAGCAAATAATCTCTCCACAATAGTAAAAGATGATAAAAATAATCCTAGATTAGATACTGTACCAAAACTAACTAGGAGTGGACTACCACAGAAGCATGCATACATCAACATGTAATAGTGGTGACTTCAAGAATTTCTTCAACAATGAAGTTGAAAACATCAGGCAGAAGATATCATACTATTAAATTAAAGCCTGATGATGTCATAGCCAATCATGTCAATGTCAGTTTAGCCATATCAGTTAAGTGACTAGAAGGTTTTATTCTAAATCAAACTGAGTTAATTTCACTTATTTCCTCATCCAAATCAGTGTGTTTACTAGATTCCTTACCTACAGCATTTTTTAAACAGGTATTACCAACAGTAATTCATCCTCTTCTAAAAATGATCAATTCTTCTCTTAGCACTGGATATACTCCTAAATTATTTAAAATAGCAGTTATCAAACCCATTATTAAAAAACATTATCTTGACCCCTGTCAGCTGTCCAAATATAGACCAATATCAAACCTCCTCTTTATCTCCAAGATACTAGAAAGAGTTGTAAGCACAACAGCTATGTTCTTACCTACACAGAAATAACATTCATTAAATCTATCAGTCAGGATTTAGGCCTCATCGTAGTACAGAGACGGCCTTGGTGAAAATGGTAAATGGCTTACTTCTGACCTCTGATCAGGGCTGTGTGTCTTTGCTTGTGTTATTTGACCTTAGTGCAGCGTTTGACACTGTTGATCATACCATTCTCCTCCAGAGACTAGAAAATGTTGTTGGAATTAAAGGAATGGCTCTTTCTGGTTTTGGTCTTACTTGATAGATCGTTATCAGTTTGTTGATGTAAATGGTGAATCTTCTGCACAGACTAAGATGAAGGATTAATGAACTGGATGGAGGCCTTCATCAGCATCCCTGACTCCCCCTTGTCCTGCTGTGGTACAGCCCCAGAATTTGCTATATCTTTATTTACTACTGTGTTTTTTTCCCCTATATATTTATCTTGTCATGGTGAGCGGTGTCGGCCAGAAGAGGAAGGGCTCCCCCTTGAGTGTTGGTTCCTCCCAAGGTTTCTTTCTCACGCGCTTAGGGAGTTCTCCACTGTCGCCCTTGGCTTGCTCACTGGGGGCTTGGACTCTGACACTTGTAAAGCTGTTTTGAGACAACATCTGTTGTAAAAGGCACTATATAAATAAACTTGATTTGATTGGTTTGACTAAGGTAAAGTTTGGTGTTTGTCAAGGTTCTGTTTTAGGGCCACTGCTTTTTTTCTTTGTATATGCTGCCTCTGGGTGAAATTATTCATAAGCATGGTGTCAGCTTCCACTGTTATGCGGAAGATACTCAGCTTTGTGTTTTGGCAAGTGAGAAACACCAGCTTAGTAAATTAGAGGAATGTGTAGAGAACATTAAGCAGTGGATGCTGAGAAATTTCCTTTACTAAATTCTGATAAGAATATAACGATAATGTTACTACATGATGCAGAAATACTAGTTCATGCTTTTGTTACCTCTAGGTTGGATTATTCCAATGCATTGCTGTCTGGATGTTCCAATAGGAGCATAAACAAGCTTCAGTTTGTCCAGAGTGCAGCAGCTACAGTCCTATAAGATATGAACATATCAGGCTTATCTTATCCTCACTGCATTGGCTCCCTGTCAAATTTCGCATTGATTATAAAATACTTATCCTATAAAGCAGTAATTGTTCTTGCTCCACAGTACCTGATGCGAGCTACTGGGCTCTTATGAACCACCTCTCCTTCTTCGATCAAAAGGTGCTAGTACCTTGGATTATAAAGACTACAGCTTGTGGCAGACCTTTCTCTTAAAAAGCCCCACAGTTATGGAATAAACTCCCAGCTAGTGCTTGGGAATCAGACACAGTCTGTCTTAACTCTAGGTTGAAAACTAACTTGTTTGCACAGGTATTTTGTTAATTTTTTTTTTTTGTTTTGTTAATAATAGAAGGTGCAGAGTTCACTAAAGTTTGTGATAGTGATTGGTTGGACATTAAACGTCTCAGGGCTGCCACATGTCTGTGGTTCCTGCTGGCTCTTCCCCTTTTTTCTTAAGCTGTCATAGCTAGTACTGATGGACTCTCTGCTTGCCTTCTACTCAAGTATACATTTTCTACACCCGTTGCATTACAATAGCACAGCTAATGTTTTGTGATCCCTTTTCACCTCCCACTTGGTCAAGCTACTCATGCTACATCTGAGGCTTAAGGAGATACCGGAGATCCAGCATTCCTGACCCACGATCTGCTGATCCACCCCGATGCCCTTCTTCTGCTTGAGTCTCATCAACTGAACATCTCTCACTGCTGCTAATGGATAGAATTTACTGTATGTACTATTGTTAATTTTTGCCTGATGGTCGGCCAGAGGAGGATGGACCCTCGGGGGAGTTTTTCCTTGCCACTGTTGCCCTTGGCTTGCTCACTGGGGCCTTGGACTCGGACATCTATAAAGCTGCTTTGAGACAATGGTTGTTGTAAAAAGCACTATATAAATAAATCTTAACTTAAATAGCCATCACTACACAAACTACAAACTACACTAGACAAACTACACACCTTTAGTACATATTTATTATAGCATGTGTCCTTAATCTGACTACTTTTTATCTGTATTGTAACAGACGTGGAATTTCCATTTGGAGCATATATTTTCTGTATTATATTTTTGTCATGCTCCTGGTAACTTCCCCTTGAAAGTGTGTATCACCTTCATCACATGAGTGACCACTAGCAGGATATGGGAATGGGATATAACTGGAATATTTGCTTTTGGCAGAAAGCTCCGTGTACTCAGGTAAATATATTTCCACCAGTTTTCACCATTTCCAGTCCTACAGATCAATTACTTAGGAAACAGTTTGAATGAGACAAATTTACATATGTTTGAAGGCATTTCATTGCAGGTGTCGTTAGTTCCTGCAGCCCACCGCTCTGCACAGTTCTGAGTTGTCCCTCTTACAGCACATTTATTCAGCTCATCAAACCACTGAACCTCATCAGTGCCCGTGGGAGTAGTTAGATGAGCCTTGTTCTTTTAGATATGTTTTTGTTGAAAACATCGATTAGTTGTTTGAAACATTGAAACACTGAAACATCTATTAGTTGTTTGAAACACTGAAACACTGAAACATCGATTAGTTGTTTGAAACATTGAAACACTGAAACATCTATTAGTTGTTTGCTGAACACATTTGTCTGGGTTTGTGTGAGACCATTTATTGTCTTTATTCTACCCTTGTTTGGTTTTTTTGAGTGCAGGATGCCATATTATATATATATCCTGTGGGTCTTGTGAAGTGAAACAGTTGAATATTAGTCATCATCAGAATCTGATATATGTTGTCGCAGAAAGAGAGCTCTTGTATTGGTCAGGAACTTAAGTCTGTATTTGCACCCTGTGGCCAAGACTTCTTCACTGAAGGGTGGCAGGTATAACAGATTTGCAATAAGAAATAAACAGCATTGCTGTTTATACTCATTTTATTCTGCTCTTAAGTCCTCAAGAAGGTGATAGGGACATTACTAAGAGGGGTGTCCTCCCTACAACAAAGTAATCAGTTTATCTGCCTTTGTTTGTAAATCCAGCCTACAAATCTAAAGTTTGGCCTATTCTGGTTGATTAACTTGTTGAATAATCCAGTTCCTCAGGTTTGTGAGTGAGAGCAGTGCTAAATGGTACTCACAAGGGCCAGTGTCTCCTGTAGGTCTGATTCACTTTCCAGAGGTTTTTTAAGCATCGACAGTCTCTCTCTTGCTGAATGACCATGGGAAGCGAAGGCCCCTGTTGCTGCCAAGAACGTACAGGATGGCAGAAAGTTACAGACATGCAAAATGCCATTGCTTACGTCCACAGGGTAGTGGAGAAGCTGGAGAGCATGAAGCAGTTCACCCAGGACAAGATGACAAGGACAGGAAACACGGTATAACCAAAAGCCCTTGGCCAGAACCTTTGAGGTAGGAGCCACTGCTGCCCAGGAGGAAGTGAACAAGTCGTGTCTGGCAGGGCCCTCTCTCACCAACCTTGGACTTCAGCTATCTCTCAGTCAACCAGCAAACTGAAATTCAAGACCAGTGCAAAGATGTTCCAAATATGAAACAAATATGAAAAATATGTAGGTAAAAGTGTGTGATAAGACACTGGAGCTAGTGGTGGGTCATTGTACTGTTAAACATTAAAGGCCAGTCACTGATTACCTTCCACCTATTAAATTCTGACAAACTCAAGTACTTTTCTTGTTTTGAAGGCTGCAAGTTGTCTCATATGTTAAATGCTGATGTTTTTTCTTCATTACACTTTTTATACATTTTAGAAAAATAGTGAAGGTATCAAAACCATGAAACATGATCATGCTATATTAAACAAATACTGTCTAAAATGTTAGGTTCTTCAAAGAAGCCACCATTTACCTTGAGCTTTATTTTGATAGTTCTCTAATTCAGACCAATCCTTACAGCAAATAATGTTACAGCTTACCTGGTGTCATGAGGCATCCATGAAATTGTTCTCTTATTCAGCTTCATGAGCTCCTGTGATAATGAAATATCAGATATCCAGAGTAGGGGGAAATACTAAAGGTGTGAATTGGAGAACTATCAAAATAAAATCAAAACAAATTGCTGAGGGGCTTTTTTATGAATGTTAATTTTATACAGTCAAAAGCATTAGAACATCTCCAATTTTTGATTCTGTTCTGACATTCAAGCAGTTCAAGTCTTGTAAATAACCTGATATAGTACAAAGGGAAGCAGTAAACTGACAGAGGTTTAAATTAGGTAATATATTGCTATTGTGGTGAATGCAAAGCAAGCTGCATGTGCTGTAACACTACTGAGAGGGACCTTCTGATATACATTGTAGAATTAATGCCATTAGGGTTATATCAGCAAAAGGTAGCTATTTTGATGAGGCAAAAATCTCAAAATGATTTCATATATTAAGTTTATTTGTTTATATTTTCAGAGAAAAACCAAGACACTAAACTGCATAAATATCAATAAAAACCGGAAAAATGTTCTAAAACTTTTGACTGGTTGCATGTTTGTATAGGTTTTTTGGAAATGTACTGGTTTGATGGTGGTGCAGTGCTGGGGTGCTGGTTTGATGGTGGTGCGGTGCTGGGGTGATGGTGGTGCAGTGGTTTGATGGTGGTGCAGTGCTGGGTTACTTTTGGATAGACTTCACTGCCTCAGAGTCATATGTCCGAGTTTCACCTTATGCACCATTAACAGATTCATCTGGATGCCCAAGAGATTTGCATATGGGTCTTCGTTACCTATGATTTCCTTATTAGTACTTCAAACAGCAAGCACACACCACAGATAAACCCAACAATCATTTATTTATATGATTCAACAAGGGTGTACATAATGCAGAATATACAGTACAATGCAGAGTACATAAATTGAGAAAAACTGAAGGCACATCCAAGTATGTAAAGCACCTTTCCTTCCAATATTGCTTGATCTGAAAACATAATTCATTAAAAAAAATCTAAAACTTTCCTATCGTCCAGAAATGACAGATCACGTTTTTATCATTATGCCAACTGATGAATTGTTTGTGTGATATTAACTTTATTTTTTTTAGAAAACTCTAACCTTACTTTAACAGCAAATAATCAACTTTGAAACAGCTATAAAAGTACACAGCTATACATATTTTTTAATTTATATTTATTTGCATTTATTAAAAAATGTATTTAACTACTTACCTCTGTACATTGAGTATCTCTATTATGAAATGTATGGCTTTCCTGTTTATAATTTATGGCTTTCCTGATTATCCTGTTTCCAAATATATTTTTCCTTGTTTGGAACTCGCTTTTTTTTGACCATATTCCCTTGAGTACCGTTGAAACAATAGTTTCTGGACACGGTTTCCTGGATGTTAATTCATAGCTGTTATTGTATAAACTGAACAACTTGTGTTTAAAAATTTGTCGTTAAATCAGTTTCCTTTGTTTAAAAGAAGGAATTCCTTATAATAATTTTACATCTTTGGTTAATTACAGCCAGACTTCAGTATAAAGTTTAATAAAGGTCCTTGCATTACCCTTAATTATTACTGACCTCGAAAACTGGTCTGTCTTTAGTCCCTAATGCTAAGGGCAAATGCTAAAATGTATTTAGAAATGTTTTGAGTTGTAATGTATCTGCAACAGATAACTGGTCATGATAAAAACTCAGGCCAGTTAGAAGCTCAATATCTCGAACTCGTGCCACATGAAGTTGAACCCACTCCTGAACCCATGAGTAGTCACGTTCATTCTGCAGAAGCAAAATACAGGAGAACAGATTCAGTTAAGCAAGTCCACACAGTAAACAGAAATCCTTTGTATTCTCTCCTTTCATCATTTCCATCAGACAGGTTACACAAACCTGATCATTTTACACTTTCCTCATCTATAGGCAGCCTGTTATTATCGGACTCTTACTTTTAAGTCTTTGTTTAGAAAATGTTCTGTCCTGCGTACTGTCACCATAGGAGAACCATGAGACTTTAAATTCATGACTTCCTATAAAGAGCATGTTAATCTAAACAATTTCAATGTTTGCTGTTTATATATAAACACGCCACACCTTACTTCTGTGGTACATATAAACACACACACTCTCTGGCTATTTCATCATGTTAAAGTGACCTACATGCGCATTTTCTAAACTAAACTAAAGACTGTATCCCAGGCTGCAGTCAGAGGTAATTCACCATGCTCTATTCTGCTCAACAATGCTCAGCGTCGGGGTTTCACTGCTATCAGACACTGAGTGTGAGGGTTTCACTGCTATCAGACACTGCAGTTTTCATAACCACAGAACGTGAGGGTTTCAGCAAACAATACAAGAAATAACAAATAGGCTATAGCTTCCATTCACATATTCCAGATAATAGTTTCACTTCATGAATTTTGCCTCATGTCCTTTTTGATATCATCGTTCTTCAATGTTCTACTTTTACTTACTATTCATTTCAATCATATCATTTGTAACTATTGTTCAGCCACACTGAAAACAAGAACCACCCTCAATGTACTCTGAGTATAAATAAAGGTTGATGCAATGATTTTAAATAGTCATACGATAATAAATAAATAATAGTCATAATACATTTTTTAATGCTATTGAATGTGTATAGTAAGTCTATATATTTTGGCATTACTATTCAACTCAGCTGACCAAAGAGTGTTCTGCTCATCATACACATGCATCATACAGCTTATCATACACTGTACAAATCTGAAAATGTACTTGTAACAGATCTATACTGAAACTAAAGTCCAGCTGAATGCCCAGTTAAACATTCACTTGAGAACTAGGTGAGGATATAGTGTTACTACGTATTTAAACTCATCACTCACGTGACAGGTCTCCATTTTGTCAGGCCTGTGAGGCAGGATAAAAGACACAGCCTTGAGGGCTCCTTCACACTGCTGCAGAACCATAGAGGAGTTCTTACAACTCGTCAAAATCACAAAGAAATGTGTGGGTAAGGGAGCCTTTTCCCTGGTACAGCAAACAGAGCAATGACAGCATTTTTAATACTTTGACATAATGAAAAACCAGTGCTACATTAAGGCTGGTTCTAGGCAGCGTTACATCTATGACCAGTTTGTACTACAAGACAGATCTGGTAACATGAGGTCATAGAAAATAGATTAAAAATATAAAATAATAAAGCAATAGCTCAGTATGTTTTGATTTGAAGAAAAAAAAAAAAAACAAGTGCAAAAAACACCCATCAGTGTAACTGGATTCTCAAACAACTTACACCATCTTCCCAGACATGATGTCATAGTGCCCATCAAAGTCTTGATCAAATATTGGTCCACTCATGATATTCACACCATTCAGGTCTTGTGAATATTTCACCACTAGAACATTGTGAAAATAATTCCAAATGCCTGCGAAAACAAGGAATGAAAAGCACAAAACCGTAAAAGACAGTGTTATTAGTAAGTCTTAATAATACCCCTGTCTTATGGGGACAGGAAGCCTTTAAACACATACAATAAAATGAGTCACTATGGCCATTCCACTTCAAATGTACTTGTAGCATCAGTCTAAAACTGCTCAGTACTAAGAGCTGAGTTTCTACATTTGAAAGCAAGCACAAATTAAATCAGTGTCTCCTTGTGGCCACTAGAGGGCAATAAGTCATCAACTGAAAGACAATTGATGAACACACTCTGCAGTTAAAAACTAACCCACAGCAAAATGTATATTGATTTTAATTCTTTGGTTTGGATGCTGTGGGTTGGTTTTAGTATGAGTACAGTATGTATATAGTTTCAACACTGAGTCATTTCCATTGTGGGTGACACTGATCTAAAGATTTTCACACTTAAATGAGAACCATCACACAGCAACTTTTGGCCGTTGGAAAAAAAAAATCTATGTTTGTTGGTCTACCTGTCTACCACCTTAAAATTATCCTGGGTAATTTTTACCCAGTTAAAGGAACTTTTGTAGAGCTTTTGAATTTTCCTGTGGAAAAAAATGCAACTAAACCCCACCCCCAGCAGTTCACATAAGATCTACCTTTACATATTTAAACTGAACTTAGTTCAGAATAAGTCCAGGAGATATTCCACAAATAACACTGGAATAGTACTTCTTTGCTAGACCAAAACAATACACAAACAAATCTTTGATCTTGACTCCACAGCATACATCAAAGATAATCCTGCATCTTTAAGTTTGCCATTCTTCAGCAAACTGCATTAGATGTCAGCTGGACATGATGGCTTGGTGTTTATACTGTGTTAAAATATTTTTGGAATATGACCATAGACTCAGGCGTGTTTAAGAGAAGGGAAAATATTTACTCAGGCACCATTTAAACACTACACAGCTTATGCCAGGAGAGATTCTGTGAACACACAAAGAACAGTCAAGCTCATGTGGAAATCCAGCTCATGTGGAAATTTACAGTAAATTTAGGACACAGTAGTCTTGTCAAAAATAAAAAGAGGGGGAAAAACAAATAATTAAGCAGATTTAAGTTCTTTTGACTTTGATGAATTTTCTGTACTCTCACCAGCCACATTATTAGAAACCCATACCTTATACAAACTGGCCACTTTATTACATGCATTCATTTTATAGGTACATTTTATAAGTCTATAACTACACACTGTGGCCCATCTGTTTGTCAGCCACAGTGTTCCAGTCTTATGGTTACAGTGGTACTGTGGTCAACAAAAAAACTAAGCATATTTCTACAAGGTGTTTCTTGTGAAGTGGTTGGTGAATTCAGATAAAAAAAGAAATATGAAACTACCTTTGAAGACTGTAAACATTGGTGCCATATTACTTGTGATCAGTGAGTCGGACGCAGCTCCTTTTGGGCCCAGATCTGAAGGGAAAAACCTGGTTAACTGAGTGGAACAAGCTGCTGTGAGAACCAGAAGTTGCAGGCAGTACATCTCAATTGCTCAGTGAATCCAGTTTTTCCAAGTGAACACACACTGGTTTCGCCAGGTTAGAAGCAAGATGTACATACACACAGTGTCTGTTTATTTAAACTAGGCCTGTGCAAAAACATGGAAATCCTGTGAAGCTCACTGGGAGGATGGAGAAATCCATATGTCAGGGAGGACTTGTCTTCGTAAGTGGAACAGTTCTGACTCGCCTCGGCCGGTATGCGCACGTCAGCCCGAACACATTCTTCTTCTGAGGAGTTTAGATGCGACACACCAACCTGAATGTGTGTGTTTGAGAGAGACGGGGAGACGGTGCAAAAGTGAGGAAGATTCTGGATACAGCTGCTACATAACCTTGTGACCACGGGTCACACAGGACACACAGCACCTTACAACATAACCTGTATTCCTAACAGCTTGAGTACAGGTCAGATAGACTTTGTTGTTTTCATCTAGAATAGTTTTAAAAGCAGTAACACGGTAATGTGAAACAGCTCATTAGTACATGCATGTGTGATTATCCTTTAATTGAGCTGGCCAAAAGTGCTGATGGTTTCCACTAAGACCTGTGTGATATGACGTACTGCACTTATTCTACAGCTACAACACATGTTGTCCATTACATTGGTGGTTGGGGCAGTAGTTTTACTGTAGATAATCATATTCAGCATATGATAAACTTCCTTTCTTGTCTGCATCCTTTGTAGGGTTTGACCATTTAAGGCAATGTGCCCCTCCCTCCCCACAATTATTATTTGATGAGAACTCATGATCCAGTGGATTGCAAAAGCAAGGAAATCCTGTACAGCTCACTGGGAGGATAGAGAAGTCCTTGTAGGTGGAGTAGCTATGACTCGCCAGTATGCGCACATCAGCACAAACACTGACAAACCAAAAGCACTTCATTTTAATTTCATCTGCTTCTCTGAGACGCTTCCCACAGACATGCTGGATCATGTACGTGGGATGCATCATGTATCTGCAGCAGAAGTAGGCCAAGCAGTTATGACCAGGGCTGGACATTATTTATGCTTTTATAAGGTAGATTTTGCATTTTCTCTTTTGTTGAGCTTGTTGCGAAAAATCTTCCCTGTTGGTTTGAAGAGGTCAGGGTTGTTTACACCCAATTAAACACAAATTTCAAGTACGTACATGTACTTGTTCTGTACATCTTTCAAAAGTCACAGTTTGCCAGTGAAGTCAAAGTTGAGTGGCTACTCAAATGTAATGCATTTGAACACAAAGGGATGAAGAATTCACTTTGGCTGCCTGAATACACCATACTGTAACAACTTTTATATTGCGTCTTGGCGTTTCCTGGGAAGCCGTTTTGCTTTGACAGAGCAAACAGTTGTGTTTATGCTTCCCTCTCTGTTGGGGCATATGGCTCCTCTACCTCCATGAATTCATTCTCAGGTTTCATTATCTTCAGTATCAAAGCTCCAGGGTCACTTGAGGCCATGCCTACAGCTGTCGGGAAGTACCCAGTCACGGCTCTGAGAAAACACAAATCCTCTTTGGCTTGTTAGTGAGCTCACGAATGTTGACTTCCCCAACATCCCTCATTCTTGTCACAAAGAAGCTCTTTTCATGCTGTGGTGAGTGAGACCATATGGGGAGCTTCTGTTAGATAAGTAGCCATGCCAAAGACTAAATGCACTTCTGTAACATTTTCTGAGTCTGAGTACATCTAACTGTGCTTGAATCTTCTGATCAACACACAACATGCTGTCTCTGGTACATGTGCACTTCTCTGTCAGTGCACTTCTTTGTTGTAGCTTCTGCAGGACCAGATGCAAGCAGGCAATTTCCTGAGATGGCCTGACTGCTCAATCTGCTTATTCAGTCTGTCTATTCACATTTTCTTTTTAGGAAAACTTTTAGAATTTTGACCTAATGATAAGTTTGAAATTTTCTAATTTTCAGCTTTGTTTCGATTTTCATACCAAATCGGTTGTTGCTTTTTTTTTTTTTGGCAGATCCAACTAAGCAGATTTACTTTTAGAATTTTTTAGATTACGTTTGTTCGTCAAGTGATTTTAGATTACATTTGTTCAGCCAGTGATTTTAGATTACATTTGTTCAGCCAGTGATTTTAGATTACATTTGTTCAGCCAGTGATTTTAGATTACATTTGTTCAGCCAGTGATTTTAGATTACATGTTTTCATGTATGTACGTTCTTTGCATATTCAAGCTGTAAAATCTGCCCTAAAAAGAACAACAATAATATAAAGGAAAAATGTGAGCGTGTAAACCAGCATCAGTGTACATGAACAGTACTCTGGGCGCAGCTCCTGATTTATACTGAGGTTTGACCACATAATGAACGGTACATGGAGGCTGTGAAAGCCAACACAAGAAACAAATATATGACTTAACAGAGCTGGGGAGAGCATAACTCTTGTGCAACCTCTTTTTGCGGAGTGCCTCCAAGCGGAAGTTAGAACAGGGGCCACTGAACAATGTTCAAATGCCTTTAACTCCTTTTCAGTTCTCTGCAGCACAAGGGCCAAACTCACCAGTGGGTTCAGGGTATATGCAACCCACAGGGGCATGAGAATGTCTTTGCTATATGCACTGATGTAGGAGGAATGATGAAGCACGCAATAGTTGGAATTGCCTTGGAGGACCCGAGGAAACCCATACGGCAGGTGAAACCGCTTGGCAGATGAGTCTGTCAACACATGTGAATTATGAATACATATAACAAACCAGCTCACTGCATCCAGCAAACAAACAAACACAACGATTTGCTCATATTTCACTACTAGGGAAACCAATGAAAATAAATCTGCCAGAGCAGCATGACAACATGAAGTTAAACACATCTGGACAAGTACAATAACTAAAAAAAAGCTCATTTAGTTTATTTACGAAATGTACTAAGTTACGTACCTGAATCGGAACGCATGAGCAGCTGGTTGAGATTTTCAGCCTGAAACACAAACATTTAACAAGAATAAACATGCAACAGTAAAAATGTTTCATTTACAGGATTTACACGTTTGTTTTCATGTCTAAGAAAAGGAATAATAATAATAATAATAATAATAATAATAATAATAAGAGAACATTACTTTAGGGATAAATACAAACCAGCAATGAAGCCAAATATAATCATATGGCTAAAAATGACCACAATTCATCATATCAGATATGATAACTTGGTATGAAACAAAAATCCCAAAGGTTATCATGGCCGTGGTAAACATAACAGCTGTTGATCTGCAGTTTTTCTTTGAGTTAAAAGTACTATATTACACTTCCATCATACTTTTGCATGGCAAGATACAGTTTCTGCAAACCTGGAATTTTGCGTGGGAATTGCACACGCAACCTCGGTTATCATCCGGAAAGCGATTGGTAGCGGGGCAGGTAGAGGCGGGAGAAACCTCAGCTGGGTAAACAGGCCGCTGGGGTGGCTTCCGCAGGAGATGGTTGAGGCTGCCATGAGTGCCGTTGTTTGGGGCAGGATGAACGTCCAGCAGATCTGAAAGGAAACCCACGCAGGTCTTCTTGTTTATATTGCACATTTTAGCACAAAATTGTACCTTTTGTAAACATTGCAAAATTGAAATATTCTGATTGAAATATTCGGTTCCAGAGTCAACAAGTTATGCCTCTTTACTCCTAAACACTTCACTGGTTTTTGGCATTTAATATTGTTCGTGTATGGCTTGTGTATTTGTTTCACTTTAGTCACACCAAATACAACAAAATGCAATGCATCCCATCATTCACTCTGTTAACATTCACACGAGAGCTAATTCCACAGAACGGGCAACATATATTATAATGTGATTAGCATGTAAAAGCTTTTGTGGGTTTTTTTTTAAATACTGAACACAATTTTTTTGTTTCTGGTTATATTCTAATGAAGAGGTTGATTATACCATTGCACCAACAAATGTATATAATGTATAAATATAATCAATCAATTTTTTTGTATCATTGCTAAAACAACAAATGTAATGACAGCTTATGCCTTCCACTCCCTCACTGCTGTCATCACACCTATGCCTTCTGCACAGAATTGAATGAAATAAAGTTGTTGGTAGCTGCTGCTACTAAAACATTAAATAGCTTGAAAAACTGAAACAATTAATGTCCTCAGAAAACAGGTACAGTCATGTGAAAAAATTAGGACACCCCATTAAAGAGTCAGCTCTTTATTAAGAAAGGTTCACATATCAATGCCCAATCTTGTTTGTTTATTTCTGGAAAAGAAAGTTATTTAATTGCAATTAAACAACCAAAATTAACATTGTTTTACTCATGAAACAAAAGTTATGAACAAAAATGCATATTATAATAGAGGAAAAGGTTAGGACACCCTACCCTCTAATAACTAGTGTTGCCCCCTTTGGCTGAAATAACTTCAGTGAGATGCTTCTTGTAACCACCTACCAATCTCTGACATCGATCTGAAGAAAGTTTGCCCCACTCCTCAACGCAGAATTCTTTCAGCTCTGAGATGTTTGAGGGGCTTCTTGCATGTACAGCTCGTTTTAAATCACTCCACAGCATCTCAATTGGATTAAGATCTGGACTTTGACTTGGCCATTCCAGGAATCTCCACTTCTTACTTTTTAGCCAGTCCTTGGTGGATTTACTGGTATATTTTGGGTCATTGTCATGTTGCAGGGTCCAGTTCTGCTTCAGCTTAAATTTTTTACAGATGGTTTCACATGTTCTTCAAGCACCCTCTGATACACAGCAGAATTTATGGTGGATTCTATGATGGTGAGCTGGCCAGGTCCTGCTGCAGCAAAGCATCCCCAAACCATGACACTTCCGCCTTCACAGTTGGTATGAGGTTCTTTTCTTGGAATGCTGTATTTGGTTTACACCAAACCATTGGGGTATTCTGTTCTGGTGTCCAAATAATTCAACTTTAGACTCATCTGTCCAAAGAACATTATTCCAGAAGTCCTGGTCTTTG
>JAOXYF010000005.1:4892399-4906072 GCA_028565775.1 Sternarchorhynchus goeldii
GGGTCTATCTGAGCTACACTAGATATTTCAAGTATCCCTAAGCACTTTTGTAAGTCGCTCTGGATAAGAGCATCTGCCAAATGCCATAAATGTAAATGTAAATGTAAATTTCAATGGTTCTCCCGCTAATCTTTGCTTAAATGAGCACAAAGCCCAAAGCACAAAACACAAAGCCATTGGCAGTTGGCATAACATCCAAACATGAGCTTCATGTGTAGGTGAGCTGTGTGGCTCCTCTGGTTTAAAACAGACACACAGGCATTAGGCTGTTAGATTAAAATGTTTGTTAAGAGTTATAAACACATCAAGATCACTATCAATAGGCACATGCATTCATTGCTCATAGATGACTTCTGCTGTGGGAGGTCAAAAGTGTCATTTATAGTTCTCATGGACAACTGAAACTATTTAGAGGTGTTGCTCAGAGAGAAAACACATGCACTAACTCTTTAATGATCTATTTAGAGGTGTTGCTCAGAGAGAAAACCAAACATGCAAGGGCTATTCCTTCCTATCATGCATGTAGATATTAGAATGGAAATAATTCACAATTAAAGTTATGTTTTGTTTTGCAGATGTTCTCCTAAGAGAATCTGAAGGGTTGGACATTGCAGCTGTTGCATGTAGTACTGGCTTGAGTACAGCAAATGACTGCTCGTTATTTATTAACTGTGACACACATGCTGTACAAACCTGCATGTTTTTGAAGACATTATCTGAACCATGGAACCCACCACTGCAGTACTTTATTTCATTTGGTTGGCTGTGGGGAAAAAAGCAGAACAGCACACAGCAAAATGTTCAATTCAAGTCTAACATGGAGAATCAGCAGACCTGACGAACACTTCTGTCGTCAAACATATTTCACTATTTTGCAGAACAATGGAGATACTCAATGTGGTATTTAGATTTTTACATTTTCATTCATATTTTATTTTTACTCATGTATTACATTTTATTTGTGATCACATTTAATTTATTTGTGATCATATGTTTAAGGCTTCTTAAAGCTTCGGAGTTTGGTCAGGACAGAATACCTAACTGGACTGAGGACAGGGCTATAATCTACACTGCTGTGGAATATGAATTTTTGACAATTACCAGTATCAAAATATTGTGTTTGTTAGTGTTTTGAGAAAGTAAAAGAGCAACTATGCAGAAGTAAAGACTTATGAGCATCAAATATCTTAGATCCATATACTGTATATGTGTTGTGTATAATATTACTAGCATTATGTAATTTATATAATTATAATGGTATTTCTTTTTTTCTAACTATCTATTGTTTCTTTTGTTGATGAAAAATGTTCAGAATAAGATCAGGACAGCAAGATCACTCACAGAGCAGCTTGCCACTGGGGCTTCATGTAGAGGTGCGCCCTCTCTATACGGATGTTGTTGGCAAAGTGGAGCCGTTTGGGGAGGTGTTCCTTTAGATAGGCCTTCATTGGCTGGTCGGGTGCTCTGCACTTCAAATGTATGGAGGGGATGGAGTTGGAAATTAAAGAATAAAAATTTCAATAATGTAATGGGAAGAGGAAAAAAAAAGGAAAAATTCAGTCTTTTAACATTGTGCGAGGAGATCCATACCGACAAATTCTTCACTAGCCCTTCATAATTGACTGCCAGAGAATAAAACAGGGAAAAACAACATTACCAAAGCAGTAATAAATGTAGAGCCACATAAAACACACACATATATGCAAACCCCTGACCTGCATAAAGCACATCTTATCTGCTCTGTACATACATCAATTTTCTCAACATTATTGGAATGTGAACTAAAAAAAAAACGCTAGTGCGCTGTAGCTCATTACTCATCTACATGCTGTTCGCCACGTTAGGACAGGGACTTACAGGTAAAGAATTCCTCAGGAATACGTTTAGGTCGGATTCGTGCAGCGGGGCCCTGGATGACGATGAAGTCATCAATATTTTCCTGGTATGAAGAGACGTATGCGGCATTCTTACATGAGGCCTCCTCCATTCCTAGTTTCCAGATGCAAATCAGCAAAAAAAAAAAGAAAGTATAAGATGCTAACAAATGATATTGTCACCAAATTAGGTTTTGTTACACATAAGCTGATTAAAACAAATCCAAATATAAATCATGTCTTCAAGCCATCCCTCACAGACAGTGTTTAAGGATATTTTACTGTAAACAGTTTGTTTTAAAACATAATTCTGTTCTTTTAACCAGTGTAAACAAACCTACTACCTAGAAATACAACACTATGTCCAAAAACATTCTACATTCAACTACTATCAACAACTACAGATGCAGTTTTAAACCAACATTACAGTCTTAAGGGTCTAAACCCCAACATATATCTCTCCATTTGTAAAATAAACCCTCCACGTTTAGCCAAAATGAAAAATAATTGGGAACAGAATCATGGAACAGAATTATCTGTCAATCAGCAGGAGGGAATATTAAAATAGTTTCACTCATCAGCTAGACATGCGCTAATTCAGTTAAAATTTCTGCAACATTTCCATACGAGCAAAGCTAAACTGGCCAAGATATATCCTGATGTCGATGACCCATGTTACAACTGAAAATTTGGTCCCCCTTTTTGACGAGCTGGATGCTGCCTGCTGGTGAAGCTCAAACTACACTCAGACTACAGTCAGACAGACTACACTCAGAC
The DNA here is from genome assembly GCA_028565775.1 of Sternarchorhynchus goeldii. Taxonomy (NCBI): domain Eukaryota; kingdom Metazoa; phylum Chordata; class Actinopteri; order Gymnotiformes; family Apteronotidae; genus Sternarchorhynchus; species Sternarchorhynchus goeldii. Next base: position 4,895,051 of record JAOXYF010000005.1, read on the forward strand.
TACACTATGCCAAATTTAACCTTTGCTGAGTTTCAACAGATCTTGCCCCCTTAATATTAGTGCTACCATACCTTTAATTCTTTCTGTTTTCTCATTTTCTGGATGGAATAGGAATGGGTGGAATTGGATGAACATTCTACAGTACTCTATGCTTTTACACTCGTTACTTCTGACGTTTTATAAGCCAGGATGCTTGTGGCTTTCCAAGTCATGGACTTTTGTGAGTGTGAAGCCATTGACAGATGTTTTAAAAACCAAATAAAAACATATTTGGCCTAAACTCTCAACTAGTTACAGGATGTTTCTATTGTTGTTAAGTTCAAGAGTCTTGCCAAGAAATGAGTGGTTTCCAACTTACAATTCACTATAAAAAAAAAAACCCTGCAAACTGCCACCCTGTAAGGTACAGTAAAAGAATAAATGTATCTAATAAAAATGTATGACTACTTAACTGTTTAAAGGTTTGTATTCGTAAGGAAAGAGGACAACAAATAAAACTGCATAAACTTACCATGGTCAGAGAGAAGAACCAGATTGACACATTTGTGGAGTTTTCTTTCTTTGAGACCATCCATTAGCAATCCAATAATCCTGTCTACTTTCATCAGAGCCTCAATCACCTACAACACAAAATAGCAGATGTTAATATGTGAATATGAGTGTTTAACTCATAATTCAAACATTTGCATACGCAGTTTACAAACTTTACAAAACAGTAATATAATGGATAAGAGTGCGTGGATATTATCCATTAAAACACTAGGAACCTTCATTATAATGAACTTAGTGGATTTCAGCTGTTCACAAAATAAAATGTCATCACATAACTGAACTGATAAGCTTATAGTGTAAGTTAAGGCAGTTAATGCAGAAATACAGATGTCACTTTTTGATGTCACTCCTGGGAAGGGTTTTGTGAAGCAACAGCAGTTTTTTCATGCAGGAATACCTGGCTGCTCATTGGTCCGTAGCGATGACCAGATCTATCCGGTTCTTCCATATACAAGGTGTAAAAGTTTGGCCTAAAGTTGTTGCACATAGATTTAGCACATAATTATGTTTTATTACTATTTAATAATTTTATTTGACAATAAGATACATTCAAATCAGTAATTAAAATAAAGAAAGAGACTCATTCATTGCCACACACTCAATGTTGCACCAATAGTTTCTCTTAATTCTTTTGGAACTCATTTGCATAATGAGTGTAATTGGTTATTTCCCTTCCTTCATTTTCATACTGTAAACAATGCTGCCTATGTGTACCATGTGAACCTATGAGTTTTGCACATGGACATATAATACAGCTAATTATTGGTATTTGGATGATTACCTTTCTTGTGGTGGCAAATTCAACCATTCAAAAACTGTGGCCACCCTCTTTTCAAATGGGACACTCCTAAAAAGAGTGGGAAGGAAAATGAATCATAACTATCTTTACTTTGATGAAGGTTAAAATGCTAGTAATCACAGTTTAATCGTTAATTAAAACAAGCTCACCCATTATATACTTTGTAGAGATTTGGATATTTCCCTTTAATAGGCACATCTGATCCAGGCCAGAAGAACGTTCCAGATTTTATGTTGTTGTTCATGGCTGTAATCCAGATCTTAATGACAAAAAAATGGCAAAACGGTTTTGGCACACAGAAATGAAAAGGGATGTAGAGCAATGACAGACTTATTTAAACTTTTATTAACTAGCATTAGCAATTTAAAAATGAGGACTTACATTATATACACACTAATGAAATCAGTTAAATGTATTATGTATGTTGTGTTTAAATAAGAAACACATAATAATTATACAAGACATTTAACTGATTAAACATGCATGCATATAATTTTGCATCATTTAAAACTGAAACATCAGTCCAACTCCAGTGTATAAGATACACGGCTAAACGTGTTCAATTTCAGTTGTTTTCAAATTAATGTGTGATTAGTTTTCAGAGGAGTAAATGATTTCTTAGACAAGCACTAGTATTACCATCAAAGACTTGAAATGTAATTTAAGGGTGCTTGGCTTCTACAGGAAGCCACAGTATATCCACACAACAGCTGCCAACACCCACAAAGCTAGTAATTTGCAGAGACACGGTCTTATTTGAAGACACGCGTGCATATGGTGAAGGGTTCATGCTATTCTTTGATATAAAGCAATATGTCATATCTGATGACAGGGACACTGCATAACTTGTTTAAAGCTAATTATGACATATTGCCTTATGATCAAAGAATAATAAGTACTGCTTCCACTTGGCAGCTCTGTCATTCAGCTCTAAAAAGATGCTCATGATATATTCCAGTACACTCCTTATACCAGAAGTATTTGGGAGAGCGTTTCATAGTTTAATTAAGAAAGCTATGTTATCGTAAGTGCTTCATTTAAAGCCCCTAACCCTAGCCACTCTTTTTATAGGGTAACTTTCTTACACATGTATTCACAAAACCAAGTGAGCAATATTATTCAGGAACTCTCCTTGTGTGGTGTAACACAGCTACTCATTGGAAACGCCCACATATTTGACAGCGGCTTCTATTATGGTTGCATATTATATACTTAGAACACAGACTAACCAAAAGGCCAGAAAACTAGAAAAAACTGGAATTAGAAGGCTAATCTGGTATAAATACATGCCTGTTTTATTATGGTATGATATACACATGGTTCTCTCAGTTCTAACAACACACACACACACACTGTTGGTCGGCGGAGCTTCTTGAATCACAGCAGGGTTCGTTCATAGCTACGTTAACCTAACCCGAACAATACCCTTATCTTGTTACATGTACAGAACCCATAAGACCTATACCATATGCATTCAGCCTGAGGCACACTGTAAAGCTTGAAGCACAAACAAAGATCTAGGCCACAAAAAATGTAGAAGTGTAATGCACATTGTGCCTGGTGTTTCAGATTGCTGCTGGGGGATTACTAAGAAACTAGCTAAACCAGGCATCACATTTCAGTTAGCAAGAAAGCATTAGTTTTTATATAGATTTTAATAATGATTTAAACTTTAATTATATGTATTCATACATAAGTTCAAAGACTATTACAGTGACTTCCTACATTTGCAAGTGTGCATCTTGCTAGACTGTTAACATTATCTCAAGGGCATGACAATAAGCAGAGCCTGAAAAAGAACACAGTCCACACACTTCAGTGTTCCACACTCTCCACATCCACACACTTCAGTGTTCATCCTTTTAATGCTTAATCCAGACACATTTACTCTGCTCTGCTATTCAAATGGTTATCAAGCAGCTAATTCACTGTTCTGAAGTGAACAACATAAGAATCACACCACATGCCTACACATTGTGTCCATGTGATAGTGAGTTACAACAACAATACCACAATTCTAACAGACTTTCAACACCACAGTTTTGACATCAACATTTATGCATACATTTGCTGTTTTTTATGGCACATACTCACTGGTTCGCCCTGGTACCATAGGGGGTTAAACTTCTCATTTATTTTCAGACTGAAGGTGGCATTGAGTCTAACATCATACATTTTATTATCTACAATTCCATGTGACTCTGGATACAGACCCTGAAAAAAAGGGAAAAATGATAAATAAATGTGGATGTAATTCATACAGTTTATGTAATTCGTGGATTGGTTTCCTGGGTTTTTACACTTTTCAGTCTGTGCATGTGTAACAGCATTATGTTTATATCCTAATACCATATTACGGTTGTTTTGAAGAATCGTACCATTCACATAAACCTACAGTTATAAATAGTTCTGGCCAAATTATGCTGGCCAGCCTTTAACTACATTGCATCTAATGTGCACTTGTGTGTTTCAACATACTGCTATATATTCCATATCATAGCTGTCATATGCTCTACTCTAAATGCCCTCTTTTCATTGTTGGAGTGATGATTAGGTAGGAATATGTTTTTGTCCTTTTTTTTCTCAATATCACAAGAGTTACTGCACAAACCTAGAATACTACAATGGGACTTCCCCCTACATCACTGAGACCTACTTATAAAACAAGTATATAAAAAGCTACAATAATAGAATAGTACCCAATCAAAGGATAAATTAAGCAGCACACAGACAACTACATGTTGCATGGGCCAATAACATAAGAACTTCTTCAATAAAAAAAATTAAGGACTAATAATATCCTACCAAGAAACTAATACTGAGTAACTTCCTCCAATTCAATTTAGATAAAAAAGAAGTACTACTACTTGGTTTCCAAGGGCTGTTAGATGTAAGGCAACTTCCTCCTATTCAATTCAGATAAAACAGAAATACTACTATTTGTTTCCAAAAGCTCTAGCTGCAAGACATCTGAATACACAAAGTCAGAATACCCAAATAGGAATTCCACATGATGGCTTCAATTAAAAGGCATAATTATTGACTCAATGTTGCCAAAAGATCTTATTTGTTATGCATAAGGCTTTCTGTGAAACACTGATAAATTAAAGAACATAGATGAGACATTTTGACCTTTAAAAAGCTCAGAAATTGACATCCACTGAGAGAGACTGCCTCGAGAAATAGACTACCCTGGGAGACAGACTACCCCAAGAGAGACTACACTACTTCTATGTGAAAGACACTTGACGCTCATACTGACTCTTCTGAAATCCACAGATTTTAAAGCTTGTTCTCGAAACAATCGTGAAAAATAAACAATTTCACTAAACGTAGGTTTCAGTTCAGTGCACCAGTGTTTCTGTATTTTTAACATTTCCTCATAGCAGCTTTTTTATATCAACATCCTTCTGTTTAAATATCTGCAGTTTGTTTAAAATAGAGGAGACAAAGGGGAAGATTGTTCCAGGTGCTGGACAGGCAGTTTCATCTTACTGATGACTTTATGGCATTTTCTGGAATATTTGCTAACCTACAGTGACTGGCACAATTTCTAATTTGATATTTGTATTACATCAAAAGCTTTTCATGGTATTCACTGTATTTTCAAAAGTACTGGCTCTCGAGGAACACTTTTTCTCACTTTCCAATTCTAATATGTGATACTGAGACACTAATCTATATCTGATCTCATTCAGAATTTCATTCAGTCCACTTTTTACTAGTATCATTCAGTTTACTGAATGTTCACTCTATTACAGAACAGATATAGATTAGTGCAACAGATGTCCATAACACTCTGATCTATTTTGCCAAATTCTGGACATCATAGGAGAAACAACCAGAGAGTGTCAAATCCACTGCATATGCCACATTTTCAGCACATTTCCAGTGGCATGACAGACACACCATTATTGTGGTACTAATACAAGTAGGTTCCAGCATCCACTAGATGACAGAAAGCCACATCCCAAAACACCTCTTAGAGAAACCTGGACCAGTGTGATTGATCATGTGCTTCACTAAGATTTCATTATAAGGTAAACTGTAGCAATCAATCAGAACTGACCCTATACTTCAGCCTGTTACTGACAGTCTATGAAATCCTGAAATTCAACAGCCAGGTTGTCTAGGGGAGAATACTTATGGTTTGGACTACAGCTGGTTTAATGATGACCTACTATTTGCCAATATCTTCCACAATCTCTCTATTTAAAATCTGTTCAGTGTATACTTAAAAGACTATGTTGTACAAGCTTATTTCCTCACTGACTAGCCAATGTTAATATTGCATTTTAAATGTTGATCTGTCCCGATCTTGGAGGCAAGATAATATTCATGATCAAGATATAACTCTGGGGACATTTTCCTGGGAGAGTCAAATAGGTACAACATTTTATATATAACTACACAGGCAAAGGTTCAAAATCCTTACAAACTACATACAGTACATTTTTACCACGTTCAGGTTTAAAGACTGCTGCACTGATATATCCAGAAATGTGATTACAAATGTGAACAAAAATGTGCTATATTACGCCTGTGTGTTATGTGAGTAAAATAAAAAACTATTCCCAAATGTTCAACCTTACTGTGACGATGGTGTAATGATTGGGGAAGGTCTTGGTAGGGTAGGCAGGACGCATATATGTTGTAGATGTTCCACAATCTCCTTAAAAGATAAAAAGATGCTTCTTGGTTCCAGTAAATTCTCTGAAGCTTAATAAACAAAGCCATTATTTTCTGGATAAATTTCAGAGAAATCTTACAAAGAAGTTTATGTTCAAGGATTCTTGAAACTACAAAAAAACTTTAATTATCTGGAATGATATCTTTTTTTGACTTGGTAAAAATGAATTATGAGCGTTAAGCTAAACCTCACCTCAAACAACATGGCATACTGACGGTGCAAACTAGTCTAGAACTACGTTTCATTATTTCAGTCCAGTGACATATTGATACATACTTAACTTGGTGATGGTTGGAAGCAAGCTGCCATAGGCTTTCAGGTACCCTGCTCTGAAGCCATCTAGAGATATTAGGATTAGTGGTGGTTTAGAAAAACTGTCAAAACAAGCAAAGAAGAAATACGTCAAATCAATGACCATAAATTCATATTATTGTCTTACACATGCCAACATGAATTACAGATCCTGATAAATTAATTATTATTATTAACTTTTAAATGAACTTTTATTCATAAATGAATGTAATAAACTCAAATTTAAATTATACCTATACTTGCATATTACAATAAAGAAATATTAAAAAAACAATAAAAAAAAACACATTACCACTTATGTGTTTCCAAACATAAATCTCACCAACAGTGGTTGCCTACAGTTAAATGACCAGTGTGTCAATAAAGAAAGGTTTTCTGTTATCTCAAGTCTCACTGTGTGTACTATTTATTCATTTTATAAATATTTATTGCAAGAGTTTGCACAACCTAAAACAGAATCAGAATAACCACTTTGAAGGTACATACAGCACAAACCCATGCTAGTAGATCATTTTGAATCTACATACATCACAAAGTCATGCTAGTAGATCATTTTGAATCTACATATATCACAAAGTCATGCTAGTAGATCATTTTGAATCTACATACATCACAAAGTCATGCTAGTAGATCATTTTGAATCTACATACATCACAAAGTCATGCTAGTAGCTAAAACATGGCATGGATAATTATTACTGTTATTATTCCCTGGTTTCTAGAATTTCTACCATCTGCACTGGCATTGATGTTAAATCAGGCTTAGAAAACAATGTGGGCTTTGTTGTTTTTCTTTTATTTTATATTGTTCTTAATATCCACTGACAATTTTTTGTGTGGCTTTATGTTGCCAAAACAATCACTTTTATAACCATTGACCATTTTCTAACTTCTCTTCAACGCTTAGAAATAAACAAGCTGCTTCTGTTACTAACCCTTTAAGACAGATACAAGATTAGTGTTCCAGTTGTGTTACTAACCCTTTAAGACAGATACAAGATTAATGTAATGTAATGGCTCCACCCCCAATGTGAGTGGCAGCCTGTTACAGCAGCTCCTGCTCAAATTTGAGCTTTTTTCCTCTATTTTTCCTGTTTATGTTACTTCTTAATTTTTTGTTTTTCGCGCTATTTATTGTCTGGTGTTACTGCAACATGGAGATCAAAATAGTTACTCTTATCTTGGTCATTACACTCCTTTTTTCGTTGTTTTTGTGTAAGTAGTAAATTTCTTTTTATATTTTATTTATTTCGCAGCATCTGGTTCTGTTTTCAATTGTGTTTCTGTATCCTCTTTTTTTTATGCTGCCGTAATCTGGAAATTTCCCCATTGTGGGACTAATAAAGGATTATCTTATTTTATCTTAATAAAGGATTATCTTATCTTATCTTAATAAAGGATTATCTTATCTTATCTTAATAAAGGATTATCTTATTTTATCTTAATAAAGGATTATTTTAGCTTATCTTAATAAAGGATTATCTTATCTTATCTTAATAAAGGATTATCTTATCTTATCTTAATAAAGGATTATCTTATTTTATCTTAATAAAGGATTATTTTAGCTTATCTTAATAAAGGATTATCTTATTTTATCTTAATAAAGGATTATCTTATCGTATTAGTGTTCCAGTTGGCTGCCATGTATAACGTCTCTTTCAAAAACCATTCAGAGCCAAATCAACTGAATAGGTGGCGAGATGTAAATAGATTTGTTCTCCTGATGTTAAGAGTGATTACTTAAATTCTCAAGAAAACAAAGTTCAGTTGTACATTAAGGGAAAGTCTTTTTTTAGACTTTTTTATCTCTATCTCAGAAAGTGATGACCGTCATTATTATTTTTCAATAATTTAGAAAAAACATACACAACAGCCAATAATCCACATTTAATATTTAAAATGTAGGTTTGTTACTATAAAATAGCTTCTATCAAATATGTTCCAAATGTAAGATACCTAAGAAATGTGTTATTCTTCACTGTTGAAAATACTTTTGGCCAATTAAAGTTGCAGTACTGCTGTAAAATCATATGAAGTACCAATTCTTCACACTAACTGACAAAAGAAAAATCAAAATAAATGGAAAGAAATTTTTCCAAACTTGACTAGAGCAGTAAGCAAAATGTCTAAACAGATTCTCCTTTCCTTTTAAAAACAAAGAAGAAATGTTCATTGTTTTCTACTCTTGTAAAACAATACACAGCTTCTTTGTATTCATGAATTTATGCAGACTGTGTTAAGCATGTTATGTAAGATGTGCTAAAATCATTTAAAAGCATAACCTGTATAAAGCTTTACCACCGTCCCCAGTGGTAACTTTACGGCCCTTCTTATAATTCTAGAGTTGAAACATCCACATACTCAAGGAAACACTCATAGACAAAGACACACAGATATAGTCTTTTCCCAACCATTCATAAGCAACACACAATTATCCCATTTCAAGAGAGAAAGAACATACAGTGCACTTATTTTTAAACACCACACACACACACACACACACACACACACACACACACACACACACATACAAGATACAGCATATTTAACCAAAGTTACAGATATTATTATGATATAATAGATGTGAATAGATGTGTTACCAAACACTTGCATAACTACCAGAACCTTACTGAATTAACTGTTTTCCATAAACAGAATCAATCACAGAATATATAATCAATTAAGCTTTTAAAACTAAACAAAGCAATATCGTCATATAGACTTTGTCAATGGGAGAAACTATGGAATTTATGATAGATTTGAGCAGTTAAAATATATGTTAATCAAACTGATATTTTTTTCCTTAGACATTCTTCAAGTTTATTTATTCTATTTTACTTTTACAGTTTATACATATCACAATATACATACTGTATATATCTCATAACACTGTAAATGAACTGTAAATGTACAATAGAATAAAAACACACATGCACACACCAAGCACATCAGTAACAACAAAAACAATGATGATAGAATCTGAGTAAAAATCATGGCACACAATCAATCTGTATTAGTCTCTCCTCAATTCCAAAGTGACAATGTATTAAATTCAGATGGACATGGTTCAAGTTCCATGGAATGAGTCCTTCCATTTCTTACTAAAAACCTTCATCAGTATCCAGAATGATTAAAAAAAAAAACTTCTTCAGTATCCAAAAAGATAAAAATTACAGTGGGGCCAGAGCTTTTTGTGACAAAGCCCCCCCCCCCAGTAGTGGAATAACTATTCTACTATTCTATCCATGTTTAGGACCTTAGCAGAGTCTAGGATTGGCTGGTACCAGGTCGGTTACGGACATTTTGGTCCATATCTGGAACTTTATGGATATTGAACATTTTATTCAACTTTGATGTTGGTGCAGTTGTCCAGCCACTCTCACAAGCACACACAGGTTTCCTCTCTGTGGAGTCAAGGCTCAGGAAGCCTTCATGCTTCTTCTACCTCCTGGTTATATGTTTTTACTCCAGCTCTTGCAGCTAGTCCTTCCTTTGACTTTGCACTATGACCACATACACAAATAAACTAACATAATCGGCTTCTTTTCCAAGTCCTGTGTATGCAGCATCTATGACTTGCACAAAACCAGCCATTGTATTGCTGACTGGAAGTATACTCTGCTCATGCTGTAAAACCATGTGCATGTGCATTTGTATGCCCACACTCAGATGTGCTCGTGAAGCCACTCCACAAGCCATCTGACATAATGTCACTGATCCCACAGCAATCCTTGTTCAGGGTGCATTAAAGCTGAATAAACCATTAAATAGAGCAGCTATATCAACCACGGTTATTAACATCTTTCAATACAAGCCAACAATTACAGTAAAAAAGGCCACTCAAACCGTTTACATTGATCATCAGCAGTGCATACAATGTTAGTGTACAATTTTACCCTTGATCATCAGCAGTGTGTACTATCTTACCTTTCAAACTGTTTACATTGATCAGCAGTGTGTACAATGTTACAATGTGTACAATGTTACAGTGTGTACAATGTTACCCTTCTGGACACTGTGGTGTCTTTATGTCCTCACAATCCTCTTCAATCCATGTCTTTTCTCCTAAAAATAAAACAAAGAAAAGGAAAAATAAAATCAGTTATGCAGCCTAACAGACGCAATACCAGCTAGAACCAACTAGAGGGAGAAAGCCATAGTATAATCCAGGCTATTTCATGCACAAATCCCAGTTCGCGAGCACATACCATGACCTGAGTTAGACGGCTGTGATTTGACAAGTAAATGCAAAACTGTAGAAGGACTGAAGAGAACATGAGCAGGAGTTTGCACAGGAAGATACAGGAAATATGGTGAACAGGAAAGAGGCAGAGTTAATGGCAGTATGTGAAAACTGGCTATAACATTCGTTGAAAATATACGAAAATAAGCGAAAATAAGTGTTGAACTCAATAAACTATTGGAAACAAGTAGGTTGGGAATGAACTAACATGTTGCCTGCCTGAAGCAAATACAGGGGTTGGACAGTGAAACTGAAACACCTGGTTTTAGACCACAATAATTTATTAGTATGGTGTAGGGCCTCCTTTTTTGGCCAATACTGTGTCAATTCATCTTGGGAATGACATACACAAGTCCTGCACAGTGGTCAGAGGGATTTTAAGGCATTCTTCTTGCAGGATAGTGGCCAGGTCACTACGTGATGCTGG